>JAJMGX010000006.1:0-550778 GCA_030565865.1 Yamadazyma friedrichii
GCAGTGGAAATCAGACATGAAAGATATGTCAGTTCCCGTATTGATTAAATCATAAGCATTCTGCAACAAAAGCTGCTTGAGATTATCATCAGTGTTCAAGTCTGGATCATTCTCTAAAACCCCCCGGTATTGAAGGAAATTAGGATCCGTTATGTCACAAAACATGATTGACTCTCTATTGGGGCTATCAAACAAAATATCTGGTGTAGCACCAGAAACTAAGTAATTAATTGGGACCCTCTTATTATTCCTCTCTTCTCCAATTCTTGTATTGGTTGTTTTATCTTGGTTAATTTTGAGCGGACATCCAGCAAATACTAATAACCTTTTTACAAGCTTTGTAATACAGGCGTCAAATGCAGTAGCTGCATCCATTTTGTCATCAATAGGGTAATAATAGCGAACACTGGCATCTGAAAGTTCCTTCATCACCTCAGTTAATTTCGTGAACCTTGCAGAAGGGTATTCAATATCTCTAAATGCATCTGATAAGAAATCGTGAAGTATTTTTAATCGGCCTGCAAGAAAATCTTCTTCAAATTCCACAAACGTAGGATTTATCTGATATAATTGAGCTTTAGCAGGTTCTGATAGATGTCCTTTTGGCTTAGTTATTGTATTACATCTCGATTTAATAGGAAGTGAAAAAAATACTTTGTAGTAATTTTTTATGAGTGAAATTATGGAATACTCTAAATCAGCATCGGCAACAGCAAACATATTTCTAGTTCTCCGAAAAATATAATCACTGTGTTGAACGAGTCGAACTTCATCGGAGATATAAAATATGATTGTTTCAAAAGCCCGTCTTACCTCTGCCAAAGTAGCCTGTGACAATTGTGATAAATCGTTTCCCTGATAATTGACCTTTAATATTACACTTCTTTGCCCAGGATCAATTGCTGCTTCAATGATTAACCTAACTAATTCATCAATTTCATCGAAGCTAAATTGACCATTATCCCTAGCACTCATTTCAAAATACAACTAGTTGAGGATAGATCTAATACATTTAAAATTTGGTGAGAAGTTCAGCGGTAATCTCACAGATCAGAGCAGCAGATAGCATTAGGCCACGACACTACCTTTCTATACATAGTGAAATAGTAGATGCTACTACAGATAGTTTCACAATTGACCCAAGCGTTTTCGAACATATTATTGATTCTTCCAATGCAAGTTGGCGAAGTCACTATTGATCAGAAATTAGAGATATTTTATTTCCTGAAAATCCTGAAAATATGCTCATTAGTTATAGAGCTTATTTAACGTAATAGAACATTTGATGCATCCAGGGCCATTCTTCGAAAGACAACTACAATAATAACAAGGAAACTTCTTAGTGGGATTATTGATCACTGAATCAAGTCTCTCTTTTGCTTGGTACCCCTTGCTATGTCTATATCGACACGAGAAGAAAGTACAGAAGTCTCGTAATTCAATGTATACCCTGTTCAATATTAAAATTTTCTCTAAAGAAAAAGCATTTCCCCGGTGTTGTATTAATGTAACCAAATATGCACACTTTGATTTTATGGAAAATTTACCTTCTATAGCTGCCATACTTTTCTGCAAAATCGTTTGCTTAGCTTTCCTGGTTCTGATTTTCAGCCTCCATTGCTGCTCAACATACTCAATAAGCCTTTGATTTATCAAAAAAATCAAAATATAACTTCAATAACAAAGTTCCTTGGCCACCACTTTCTAAAGAACAGTTGCTCTAATTTCCAACTTTGCCAAATTTCCAACTTTTCCAGATTTCGTGTTAATTTATGTACTCGTACCAATATCAACTCTCAGAGCCTAACCAGACTGTAAAAAAAAAGATTCCTCAGATTCCTCACTATGCGGTCGATCTATGTAGCAGTAATTGCAATATATTATTACTATATTTATAAACATTTAACCACAAATCACAATAGCGATACTGTTATCCAGGATAACTTCTTAGAAGATGTGAAAAAAGGAAATCCAAAGTTGTCATCCAATTCATATATTGATTTTAAATCGCCAACTCATGGTGACCAGATTGGCAAAGAAAATGCAACGTTAGTAATGCTAGTCAGAAATCGAGAATTAGAAGATGCATTGAGTTCAATGAGATCATTGGAGGACAGATTCAATAAAGATTATCATTATCCGTGGATTTTTTTAAATGATGAACCTTTTACTCAAGAATTTATTGATCAGACTAGACTAATGGCAAGTGGTAAAGTTTTTCATGATTTAATACCTCCAGAAGATTGGAACCCCCCACAATATATAGATTTAGAAAAACTAGACGAAAATTTAAGAAATGCTGAAGAGAATCAAGTAATCTATGGAGGTATGAAATCGTATAGAAATATGTGTCATTTTAACTCAGGTTTTTTTTTCAGGCAAAAAAGATTATTAGAATATGACTGGTATTTTAGGGTTGAACCGAATGTCCAATATTTATGTGACTTTAATTATGACCCTTTTACTTATTTAAGAGAAACTGATAAAGTTTATGGATTTGTCACGGCAATTCATGAATATGAAAATACTATCCCAACTTTATGGCCTACGGTTGAAAAATTCATGTCGGAATATCCAGAATTGATTCACCCAAATAACTCGCTTGATTTTATAACCACTCGAGAACCAGAGTTAAATTATTTAGTACCATTATTAAATTCTTCGACGTCATATAATTTATGTCATTTTTGGTCAAATTTTGAAATTGGTAATTTGAATTTTTGGAGATCTAATGAGTATCTTAGTTATTTCAATTATTTATCAAAATCTGGTGGATTTCATTATGAACGATGGGGGGATGCTCCGATTCATTCAATTGGTCTTAACCTATTAGCTGATAAATCAAAAATACATCACTTTGATGATTTAGGTTATTATCATCCTCCCTATATGGCATGTCCAACATCTAAGGATTTAAGATCTTATAAACGTTGTATTTGTAAAGTAGATTTAAATGGCGAAAATATAGATAAACCTTATGATATCAGTATTTATAGTTGTTTAAGTAGATGGTGGAGGTATGGTTCAGGTAAAAAATTTATAAGTGAAGTAGAGTATAGTAGGTGAGTGGGTGAGTAGGTAGGCTGGTGGTGGGTGTTGAAGTTAATTATAATGACGATATTTAATGTACATATTTAGTTCTCTATTTAACTATATGACATGGTGGATTAATATTTTGAACTGACGGTAGTGTAAAAAACAGTTGATGGGACTTGATTTTATCGCATCTCAAAAATAAAATCCATCTCATCACAAAATTTTTATCATGGCTAGGAATGGATTAAAAGCTCAATTAGGAGCTGAGCAGTTATTGGAAAGTATAAATAAATCCAGATCTAAACCAAAGGTTACTGAAGAAGTTAAAGAAGTTGAAGAAAAACCAGTTAAAATTAAACCAGTTAAAAAATCAAAAGATAAAAAGCCCAAAGATGACTATGAAAGTTCAACTTTAAGTAAGAAAGAACAAAGAAAGTTAAAGAAACAATTAGTAAACCAAATTGAAGAAGACGAAGAACAAGAAGGTGGATTCATAGATGATGAAGCCGAAGAAGATAGTGAAGGAGAAGAAGAAGAAGACTTAGATTTAAATAAATTAGCAGAAAGTGGAAGCGACAGTGAAATTGATGAAGAAGAAGAAGAAAATCAAGACGATGACGAAGATGTTGAAGATGAAGAAGATGAAGATGAAGAAGAAGATGAAGATGAAGAAGAAGAAGATGTACCATTATCAGATGTTGAAGTTGATTCTGATGCTGATATTGTCCCACATACTAAATTAACCATAAATAATACAGCAGCATTAAGAGAAACTTTAGCACGTATTGCATTACCATGGAGTAAACATAGCTTTGTCGAACATCAGTCAATAACCGGTGATTCAAGTACCGAATTACAGATTAAAGATATTTATGATGATACCGAAAGAGAATTAGCATTCTATAAACAAGGTTTAGATGCTGTTAAACAAGGTAGAACCAACTTGTTAAAGTTAAAAGTACCTTTTTCAAGACCAATGGACTATTTTGCTGAGATGGTTAAAACTGATGAGCATATGGATAAATTAAAGAATAAATTAATGGAAGAAGCCGCTAATAAAAAGGCAAGTGAAGAAGCCAAAAGACAAAGATCGTTGAAAAAATTTGGTAAACAAGTGCAACATGAAACATTACAAAATAGAGCCAAAGATAAACGTGATACTTTAGAAAAAGTTAAAAATTTAAAGAAGAGAAAGGCCAACCATGATTTAGCCGATGATGAATTCCAAATTGCATTAGAAGAAGCAACCAAAGAAAACAGCAGAATCGATAAAGAAAGACATGCAAATGGTAGAAACGGTAAAGGTGGCAGAAGTTTTGGCGGTGATAGAGATGAAAAAAGACATAAACCCAACGGTAAAAGATTGGCCAAAGATGCCAAATTCGGTAATGGAGGTAAGAAAAGATTTTTAAGAAAGAATGATAGTTCATCATCAGCAGACTTGTCCGGCTTTTCATCTAAAAAAATGAAAAGACCAGGTAAATCAAAACGTTCAAGAAGAAATTAATTGATTAATGCATACTGTATGAGATTCTTTTTTCTCTTTTCCTTTTTCCTCTATTTCTTGTTTCTCTCTTCTGTTTTTTTTATCTATTCCCTTTGTTGTGTGATTTATTAATTTTGTGAAATCCCTTACTTCAGGGTATTTATCATTTTTAAGTGATTTCTTATTTTTGTGTAATTAAAACAATTACTTAAGTGAAAATCTGAGTCTGATCTCGCGTTCGCTCGTTTAAATTTCAACAAATTTTTCAATAATACATTCTAACCATTAATATTATCAACGTAAATATGGCTGAAGAAAAGAAAATTAAATTAGATGCAAGATCCAAGTTCATTGAACAATTTGATGTGTTAGTTGAGGACTTAAAAGTTATTTTAAATAACTATAGAATGCCACAAGAAGCCATTGACTGGTATGTTAGACAATTATACTATAATACTCCAGGTGGTAAATTAAATAGAGGGTTATCCGTCATAGATACTTATTGTATCTTAACCAAGCAATCCATTGAAGATTTAGACGATGAAACTTATAAAAAGGTTGCTATATTAGGTTGGTGTATTGAATTATTACAAGGATTTTTCCTTGTTAGTGATGATATTATGGATCAATCAAAAACTAGAAGGGGTCAACCATGTTGGTATTTAGTTGAAGGAATTGGTAATATTGCTATCAATGATAGTTTTATGTTAGAAGGTGCAATTTACGTGTTATTAAAAAAATATTTTAAAAATGAACCATATTATGTTGATTTATTAGAATTATTCCATGATGTTACTTTCCAAACTGAATTGGGTCAATTATTAGATTTAACTACCGCTGATGAAGAACATGTTGATTTATCTAAATTTTCCTTACAAAAACATTCATTCATTGTCATTTTTAAAACTGCTTATTACTCATTTTATTTACCAGTTGCATTAGCCATGTTTGTTGCTGGTTGTACTGATGCTAAAGATTTAAAACAAGCTGAAAATATTTTAATCCCATTAGGTGAATATTTCCAAATTCAAGATGATTATTTAGATTGTTTTGGAACCCCAGAACAAATCGGTAAAATTGGTACTGATATTCAAGATAATAAATGTTCATGGATTGTTAATCAAGCATTAAAATTAGCTAACGATGAACAAAGAAAAATTTTAGATAATAATTATGGATTAAAAAATGATGAAAATGAAGCTGTTTGTAAAAAGCTTTTCAATGATATGGGAATTGAAAAAATTTATCAAGAATATGAAGAACAAGTGGTTAGTAAATTAAGAGATGAAATTAGTAAAGTTGATCAATCAAGAGGCTTAAAACCTGAAGTTTTCACCACCTTTTTAAACAAAATTTATAAGCGTTCCAAGTAATCTTGTTTTAATAATTATCATTCAAGAAATAAAAAAAAAGTAGAATGAAAAAAATGTATATAAACTATATATATGCATACTAGAAATTAATAAAATCTAAACATTAACTCTAGCTAATTCTTCTCTACCAGCTTTAGTATAAAGATATTCATTATAGTCTCTGGCATTAGTCCAAATGTTCCAATAGATTACACCAGGAACAATAACGTATAAAGCTTGATTTTTAAATCTTCTAAAGGTATTGAAAATTGATCTATTTAAATTGTCTTTCAATGGTTTAGTGGCATATGGTGAAACAAAATATTGGTTAACATATTTTTGTTTTGGGGAGCCCATACTACCCCACCATCCCATATAAGTATGTGCATGAGGACCTGCCATCTTGAGTTATTAATTAATTGAAGAAGTTAGGTTGATGATTTTTGAGAAATTGGCTGAGAACTTATTGGTTGAATCGCGGGTTTCAAAATTACGCTGGTAACCAGCTTGCTCAGTTTATTATGGACCACTGCTAGATTATAATTCATCTATAACTAAGGCAATAAAGCTTTTCATCGATTCAAGGTTAGCTTTGAGGTAGATAATGGTATGGTTTTGAAAGCTCATGCTAATGTTGAATATAACGACTCTAAAAAATAATCAAACGATAATCTCTGTACGAGCAATTTGCAGCCATTTATCGAATAGTATACTAGCTATAATTAGGTGTAAATACGAAGGTATAACATGAGTGGAATTTATACAAATCAGCTATCAAGAAGCAAGTTGTTGCTGTATTTTTTATATTTATTGGTAGTCTTATATTTTTACATTGGATTTATATCATAGACATTTCCATGAGATCCAAAGTATAGAATATGTAAAATTCACATTTTGTATGAAAAAACTTTTGAGAGAAAAGAATACCATTATACATCATTCATAACAACATCTCAATATAACTACTATTGCATTTTTAAGAGTTGAAGAGGGTACAAAATATAAAAAATGATATATATAAAATTTAGGGATATGTCACGTGACTGGATATTGTAAAATTTATTTTAAAAGTACATTATGGATACCTTCCTCGTATTTCAAGATCAAACGTCTACGGATTCATTATTGTAGAACATACCATAGACAACAAACAGCTGGAGTAGGTATACAGATTAGTAAAAGAGAAAGCTAAACAATAAACATAGGGAGAAAAAAAACACGAGAAAAGAAAAGTACAAGATTGAATCAATATTCATTATACAAATTAATTTAAGATTTAATTTAATTAGCTAATCTTTTTTGAGCAGCAAATCTACCTCTTTGTCTTGAATTTAATCTAATTTTTTTATCTTCAGTAGCTTTTTCAATTTCTTCACCAGTTTCTGATAAAATTAATTCGATATGACATGGGGATGATTGGTAAGCATTAGCTCTACCATGGGCTCTGTAAGTTCTTCTTCTTTGTTTTGGAGCTCTGTTAACTTGAATATGAGAAATTTTTAATTTTGTAGTATCTAAACCTTTTGATTCAGCATTGGCTTTAGCATTAATTAATAAATCTTTGACAAAACCAATAGATTTAACAGGCCATCTAGCTTTAGTAACACCAAATTCTTTACCTTGAGCAGTTCTACCGATTGAACCGGCAAATCTTCTCATTGGAATAGCTCTTTTATGGTCTAATACTTGATCTAAATATTGTACAGCTCTTTCATATTCCCAACCATTGATAGCTTGAGCAGTTTCTCTGGTGTTTTTGAAGGAAGTTCTTAAATAAGAACCTCTAGCAGATGCTGATTTACTTGGATTAGTTGAATGAAAACCGTATCTAACCATTTCTTAATAATGTTGTTGAATTAAAGAAAAAACGTTCAAGTGAAAATTTTCAGTTTTTTTCTCTTCTCACTATCAACAGGTTGGCACGACACACCACCATAGAATTAACCTGGGTGTCGTCAAAGTTTAGTGAGAAAAATATCGCTTCGCGAGAAAACCAGTCACAGGGGGGAACCCTATGGCATCATGTGATCCACATTTGTGTTAATAGGCTGCAATTATTAGAATTAGCAGAAGTATAGAGTTATTATACAAGTGTAGAATTTATACAAGTGTCGAATTTATACAAGTGTCGAATTTATACAAGTGTCGAATTAGCCTAGAAATGTAGGCTTTTCATAGAATTTAGCCTTATATAGGACAGCGTAGGATTATGACAGAGTGTAGACTTATAGAATTTAGTCTTATTATGGAAATTAGACTTATAGAATTTATTCAAGTGTAGAATTTAGAGTTAGCGTAGAATTTAGACTTATTAAAGAGTAATAAATTTAGACCTATTATAGAACTTCGAATTATTATAGAGTGAAGAATTGGCGTAAATTTAAAGATTTCAAAATCACAATTTAGAACAGAAGTATAGAATTATAGAAGTAGCGTAGAATTATAGAATTAGCTGGAATTATAGAATTAGCTAGAATTATAGAATTGTTATAGACATCTGGGCCGATGGAATTGTTATAGGCCGAATGAATCGTCGAAGTACTACGGGATGGTTGATTCACGATAGAATTGTATAATAGAGCAACCAAAAGTGGATTTGTATCAGACGAGCCATATAATCCACACAACATGAAATATATGACAACATGCAATAATGACATTTTTAAAAATTCCACCTCCCTTTATCGGATGATAATTTTCAGAAAGAACCGTTGATAAAACGTCATTAGACTAAATTCCATTTTACACAAACTAACCCATCATTTATGACTCGTTTTAATCGTCAGAAACGGGGTCGAGTAGAAATAATAGCCCCTTAAATATCATAATAGCTGTAGAATTATCCACATTGATTGTCGCCTGGTTGACATAACACACCTTAACTAACCAGGTTAGCCCGAACTCTAATGTATATCGTTACCACCAACGTCAATACTATCGTAAAGAAACCAATCTATAATAATTGGGGAATATATAGCCAGATAACTATAAATTTGCATCTAACTGCGTTAACTAACTGCGTTAGCAATGCCAACAATAATCCTGACATTTCTTTTTCGTTGAATGAGAGTTAATAGTTTAATAATCTATATGTGTTAACAAGTGTTTGGATGTGAATTTAAACTAAAACGTCAGGTTTACACTATACAAGACCATTGTAGGGGAAAAAATAACAATTGCTAAGCAATAAAAATCTTTCATAGTATTCTCTTTGTAAACCTATCGGTAAGAGGGCATGAAAAAAGGCGAGATGAAGGAAAATTCCACTAGAAAATAATTCATTATACTGATATCAATGACGAAATTTACAATCTGTCATAAACTATAATGTAACTACATTTTCAATAATACATGACTATAATGTAACTAGACTATTACTTTAGTATACTATGTATACACCATCATACAAGAGTCATCCAACGAAATCGACAAATATGACTAGTATTCTCTCATTTGATACCAACCACTCCAAATAAACTGTCTATAGTAAAACCACTTTCTCATAGCAAACCCAGATTTTACATTTTGCACTTAAGCCCATTTGCCCACAGAGTAATAGGAGTAACCAAAAATGGGATATGGATTTAAAATATTTTAATTCACTTAATAAGGTAATCTCGTATTTTATGTATAATATGTTTAGGTCAGAAAAAGACAACCAAATAATTTCTTATTTTAAAATTTTTTTTCACCCACAGTTTTATGTGTAGATTCTTATGATGGTTGTATATTTTATAGAGTGTTAGCCCAGGTGATGATGGCCATAGTAACAGTGGATTATCTGATTGAAAAACCCTTAGCAAATACGACAACAGGACATAATTCTCACCGACTAAATGGTGAGATTTTTTTTAATCGACAAATTTTTAACAGGAGTCCAGTCAAAATTAAACCATAACAATCTTGGATACCGTTTTTTTTTTTGCAGCCACTAATTATCTGATTTCAATTGGGGGGTTTTCAACAGTTGATTTTTGTTTACATATTCGTTCATTTCATTTAATTGATTGACTCACTTTGAAACGTTTACATTGCAATTGTAATAGTTTAAGGCATTGGTCAATTTATTATTTTTTTTTGTTTATTTTAGGACTAATTAGTTATTTTTTTTATAAGCAACGGTTTCTAGCAGAATTACAGCAAGACCGTAGGTGATAACTAAGACTTTGATTAATATAAACGGTAAATATATTTAGTTGCAGTAGTTGAAACAAAAGATAGATTACATTTATATTGCCATACCTAATATGAGTGAAGACGCGACCCATAATATGGATATTGATCACAATTTAGAGGTTGACAGTGGTAGCGATGTAGCATTACAGGTAGACGATAAGATAGATAATAAGATAACTGATAGTATAGGCGATGACGTTAACGATAATGTTGAAATGACTGAATTATTCGATTTAAATGACGATTCGATAAACGACACACCACTGGGGAATGATGGTAAAATGGAGGTTGACGAAGATAAAGAAGCAGATGAACAGCCAGATGAACAGCTGGTAAAGCAAGAGGGTGAAGAAGGTGTGCAAGATGTGGTAGCTGAAGAGATACCAATAACCACAGAAACTAAGGAAGACGACAAAGAAGAACCAGAAGAAGAACCTGAAGAAGAACCCAAGGAAGAACCCAAGGAAGAAGATAAAGAAGATAAAGAAGATAAAGAAGATAAAGAAGATAAAGAAGATATAGAAGAAGATGAAGAAGAAGATGAAGAAGATGGTGAAGATGAAGAAGATGAAGAAGACGAAGAAGAAGATAAAGAAGATAAAGGAGAAGATAAAGAAGATAAAGAAGAAGATAAAGTAGGCAAACAAGAAGATAAGGAAGAACAAAAGCAAGAAGATAAACAAGAAGAGAAAGAAGATATAGAACAAGAAGAAGATAAAATAGAAGAAGATAAAATAGAAGAAGATAAAGAAGAAGATAAAGAAGAAGATAAAGAAGAAGATAAAGAAGAAGAAACTAAAGCCGAATTGAAACAAAAGTCTAAAGAAAAGGGAAAGGATGAAGATATTGAAATTAAAGAGGAAGTTAAACCGAAAGAAGAATGGGAGGAACCAGAAATTAACGAATCAACGGTAAATGCATTTAAGCAAACACACACAATAATCATACCATCATATTCTTCATGGTTTAAAATGAATAAAATTCATAAAATTGAAAAATCATCATTACCTGAATTTTTTAAAGATCATCCATCCAAATCTCCAAAGATTTTCATTGGATATAGAAATTTTATGATAAATGCGTACAGACTTAATCCTAATGAATATTTAACATTAACATCATGTAGAAGAAATTTAGTTGGGGATGTTGGTTCAATCATGAGAGTGTTTAAATTTTTGAATAAATGGGGCTTAATTAATTATCAAGTTAATCCAACTTTTAAACCAAATTTTAATTTAGAAAGATTATCAAATGGTAATTTAGCTCCTTTACCTTATGCGGGAGAATTTAAAATTAATTATGATACTCCAAGAGGTTTATTTCCATTTGAAACTTACAAAGTTAATTCCGATTTAAACGTCGATAAAGTAAAACATTTAATTACTAGAAGTGGTTCTACCACTAATAATGGCTCAACAAATAAGGCAAATACGGGTGATGATACAATTTCTGTAGGGATTAAAAGAGAGAGAAAGGACGAAGAAATTAATGAACAAGCAGAAAACAAAAAATTAAAAGATGATTGGACGTTAGAGGAAACATCACAGTTATTAAAATCAATTCGTCAATATAAAAACGATTGGTTTAAGATATCAAAAGAAGTTAATCGCTCACCACAGGAATGTATTCTAAAATTTTTAAAATTACCAATTGAAGACAATTTTTCAAAATTATCTAGCAAAGAATTTGATTTAATTAAATTTTCATCAAATTTCCCCGTAAACAATATTGATAATCCAATAATTAATAATTTAATCTTTATGACCCAGCTAGTTGATGATGATGTTGCAAAAGCTGCAAGTGAACTGGCTTCCAAAGTGATGCATGATAAAATGATGGAACAATTAAGTAATAAAGATTCAACATCAATGGAAGTTGATAAAGATAGTGAAATTAAACAGGAAGGAGAACACGAAACACCAGACGAAGAAGAAAAAGAACCACAAGAGAAATCAAATACAAATAATTTAATTAACTCCACATTATTTGGTATCATTGGATCCAAATCATATTTATTTTCAAACTTTGAAGAACGTGAAATGTTTAAACTTTCAAATTCCATTATAAATCAAGAATTGAATAAAATTAATTTAAAATTAGAAAAAATTAATAGGTTGGAAAAAATTTATGAAAATGAAAGAAATCAACTAGTTAAACTGCAAGAAGAAATGTTTATTGAAAGATTGAATCTAACTCAATCAACGTTAAGCATCACCAAGAAGTTAAACCAAGTAGTAGCTAATTTAGAATCACCCCCTTCCGCATTAGCATCAGATTCCAATCCTAATTCAAAAAACCTTGACGATATTAAAAATTCGTTAAATGAAATTAAATCATTGATCTTTAAGCCAAATAAATCAATATTAATTGAGAATGAAAAGAAAGATGAAAAGGAGATTGAATTAAATGATATTATAAATCCAATATCAATTAAAGATCCGCAGAATTTTAAAGTTTGGGTACCTTAGATTGTTTTTTTGACTTTGTTAAATTAACATTCTTTATTTTATGTTCCTTAAAAGACGCGTTAGTTCATATGATATTTCAAAAATGTACTATTTGTCGTTTTCCGCCTTACGTTTACCTACATCACTGGTTGTATAAAAGTTTATAATAATGTATAATAATTAGAGTGTATACGTTGCTGATTCTTCAAAAATATTCGCAGCAATCAAAAATCTCATATATATATGTTACGGAATTAATTACTCGGTTGATTAAAGTGACTTGAATACTTTCATTCCAATTATAATATCAGTGTAAACAACCTGTTGGATAAACGTAGGAATATATATTGTTAAAACTATTAATTAGATAGTGAGAATTGGTATTAAGGTTTCGTTTAAAGTAACTAAGCAATCCCAAGGCTGCGAAAAATAAAGCAATGGTAATTGATGCTAATGATAGAGTTGGTAATCAACATAAGGATACTACCAAAACCGAACTTAATAACATTGGAAATAATCCAACTAAGGTTAGGAAAGTTCAAAAAGTTGAACCAGAACAACCAGAAGAACAGCAAGATCGATCAATCAGACAACCTGAAGTATCGCAAGAGCTACATAATATAAGACAACAGGGAAACGATAAACGAAGTGAAAGCTTCATAGACGATGCTAATACCATGAGACAAGAGATCGATAACGCAATCGAAGTAGTAACCGATGGTGAGGTTGATCAATCGATTGAAGGAGATTTAAAAAGTGACTTAAAGCGTAATTTAATGGAAAGAGATGGCAAATTAGAATTAATTGAACAAAATAAAGAGGAATTAGATAAAATTAAATTAGAAACTGACGTTAGCAAAATGCCAATTATATTAACCATCGAAGACACAAATTTTTTACTTATTCAAACCGATGAATTATCGTCAAATTTATCAAAATTAGTGGCATTATATGACGAATCAATTTTAGATTACACACTAACAAAATTATTCGAACTAATTCGAACTGATGAAGATTTAATGGAATTACATAACTGGAGTGAACGTGAAGAAATGGTTTTAGAAGTGCCGGATTTAGATATTAATATTAGTGAAGATAATATTTATGCAAGAGAAATAACCGTGAGTGATTTTCTAGCTATTTTTAAAGAATTGAAAAGTGAAGGTAATTTAAGATTTATTCTTTCTCATAAAAATAGATTTATCACAAGATTTAATGATTTAAATGATTTGATTAGGGTAACTTTTGAAAATAAGAGGAGGAAAACACAATATTGACGATTATCATCATGTAATTTTAAATACTTCACGTTGTAGTAGTAGAGTTGCACTAAAGCAGTAGCCGTAAAGTTCAGCAAAATAATAGCAAAGATTATATATTTATTTAAAGGAAAGGTATAAAGAGATTAGATTGTATATTGTAAATAATTATGTACTATATTAGTCCCACAGATTTTAATTTTTCAAATAACTCACCATCGATGTACTTTTGTAAATTTGGTTCACCGGAAATACCTTTACGATTTCTCGTCTTTATTAAAAAGTCTCTTGCAATTGATTGATCTGGTACAGGTTTTAATTCTGGCAAGTAAACATTAGTATCCAACGGATTACCAGGTACAACATCATAATTCTTAAAGTTCATAAAAATCATCGATTGGCCCTGAGTTTTCAATCGTAGATCAGTTTCTAACCCTATTGATTCAATCACTGGTATAGTACCTGAAATGGAAAATATATTACTTGCTGGTATTTCATTAAAATCTGTTACTTTGCCCCTTCTTGATATGATCAAATTATCAATTACACCCTTAACTCGATGGGTGCAAGTTATATAAAATTCATAAACTGGTTCCATTAATCTGGGACTAGCGGTAAGAAATCCGGTGTAACATGCTTTTCTCATCATTGGTATAGTTTGAGCATTTTGAATGTTGTCACCATTTAAAACAATATCTAAAATTTTAAATTTTGTAGTTTTAATAGGTTCTTCCACTAATGGCCCTTCTTTACAACTCCATTGGAATCCAATTTCCAACAGATGTTTTAAATGTTTTAAGTTTTGATCACGTTTATTATCATGATCAATAGCATCATAAATTAGTAAACTTGGTTGCAAATTTGGTGTAAATGCCCAAATTGATCTTGCTTCAAGAATATCCAAACCACTTGACATTAATTTTTTTGTAGATGATCGATCACTCAAATCGATCCCTGCTTCCAAAACTTTACTTAATGACTCATTACTTGGTTCGGATATGACTGAAATTTTACAATCTCCATTAACGCTTGTGGTGGGAATTTTAGTAATTGAAGTATCAATTACCGTTTCACTAAATTTAACCGTAGGATCACTAACTCGAATCTCAAAATTATTGGCATAAAAATATCTTAAATCATGCAACATACAATCCATCATCAATTCTCCGGTACCTAAAACTATTAAGTCTCCACTATCTTCCGTTTTTATAATGGTTGATAAATATGATTTATTAATTTTTTTCAAAATTTCAAGTAATTTGGGTAATTCTTTCGGATTACAAGGCTCGATCGATACTTTAAAAATGGACTTTTTATTCAATGGTGGTAAATTAACCGATATTTTATAATCAACATCTCTACTAACAATTAGTCCTTGTTTATCACAATTTTCGACTCCTCGTATTAATACTAAAAATCCTGGACCTGCAGTATTAATACCAAATTTATAACGACCTCCACTAATATACATTTCTTCAATTTTACCATTTTTAACTTCATCATCTTCCCTGATTTTAATCGTATCACCAATGTTTAATTCCCCTGAAAAAATCCTAACTAATGAATAAAAAAATTCACCATTTGAAGAATCAATCAGCTTAATAATTTGAGCATTTAATTGTTGGGAGCTTATAACTGGATTAGTTAAATTTATTATAATATCAACAAATCCCGTAACATCAAATATTGCACTCATGACTTCGTTTAATAAATCTCTTGAATCTAAATCATAGGCTTTTTTATGTAATGTAACACCAAAATTGTCCCATAATAACCTACTCAATTGCTTATTCTTAGTTAATGTGTATGTAAATAATTTATAAATTGGTTCTAATATAAAATAGACAAATGCTCGATAATCTGTTTTAATATTGGTGAAATTATTTTTATCAGGATTAAAATAATAGTCCCATAATTTACTAGTTAATATTTCTTCATTAATTGGCCAATTATAATTTTTAATATACAATTTAGCGAAATCTTTTAAACTAAAGCAAATCCCATACGACGAGGAAAATATTATATCCTCAGGTTTTAAATTTGGGAAGTTTTGATTAAATTCATGATTTGAAATATATTCATTAATTTCATCATATATATAATGCAACTTATAATACGCATCAACAACAGGTAACCTTAACTCTAATATTAATCTATCCAATTTATTCAATACTATTACAAGCGATTTACCAGTTTTAATAACTTCATCAATAATCAATTTATCTCTAAAGGCCAACCCTTCAACAACATCAATGACTACAGTTACTATTTCTGCCGCTTGCAATGATACTATCATTTCTTCATCAAAGTTGATATGTCCTGGTGTATCAATAATATTAAACATATGGGAAGGTCCCTTGGTACCAGACAATAAAAGTGTGATGGGACTCGCTTTTAAGGTTATTTTTCGTTTAATTTCAAGTGTATGATTATCCAAATATCTATCAATGGTCCCCGATGGTAATTCATGGGTAGTTTTAATAAATTTATCAATAAACATTGTTTTACCACTATTTAAATTCCCAGTAATAGCAATATTTTTAATTCTTGATGGTACTTCCAAAGCAGTATTTACCATATAATCTCTTGAATAATTAACAACGGGCAAATCTTCATCTTCAACTTTTACATTTCTTTCTATATGAGGTTTGATAACGGGCTCATTAGTATCTATTATTTGTTGTTGTGGAGTTATAGTTGTTACATTTGGACCAAACCTCTCTCGTATGGTAAGTCCGTTGGGATTTAAACCATTTGATGTTGTTGACGTGGAAATTAATTGATTGGAGGGTGATTCAGTATCAGACTCATCATCATTTGGGTTTGGAGGGATTAATTCATGTTCAGAATCCGATGCCTCTGAATCTATCAAGTTCCCAAATTCATCATATTCACTCATGGTTGATTTATATGCGATGAGTGAGATTTTGAGATAAACATAGTTTATCAAATTTGGTCAATGAGTACAAAATTATAACGGATACTTGAAGAGTGGATTGGTCAAGATGTGGGTATGGTGTCGTTCTAAGGAGAAAATGACACATTAGAGAAGAACAAAGAAAAAAATCCAGTATATATACAATTATTTAAGACAATGTTTGATATCTTCTTAATTCATTTAACAAAGTTTGTAATTGAGCGTCAGTTACTTTGGACGTTAAACTAGGTATTAAAGACTTAGCTTCTTCGGCATCTTCACATTCTAAAGTACCTAATTGAGATAATTCAAACGGATGTAATGGTTGAGAAGCTGATAAACTAAAATCATTCAACAATCTTTCAACGGTTTCAGTTGACGAAGGGTTTTTAAATCTTGTAAAATTCATTAAATAGTTTAAAGTTTTATGAATTATTTCATTCGAATTAGGTCCTGCTAAATCCATATTTGATATTTCGTCCTCCTTTTCATCTTCATCATCATCAAATTCATGTCTTGGTTTACCTTTATTTTTCCTTTCTCTTAAGGCCGCTCTAATCAATAATCTTGCTTCACTAGTATTCAATGCTATTAATTGTTCGGTTTGACCGGTATTTGTTATTTGATTCAATTGAAATTCTGGTCCTAATTTTAATGTGGCAGCATTTTCTTCGTCATCTAATTGTTGGGTAGTGGCTTTTCTTCTCCTTACCCCTAAGGCACTTGTACTGACATTCATATTGTGTTTATTCTATTATTATGTGTTCTTTTATTCGCTTGTTGATCGTTTGTAGATCTACTCTAGTTTTGTTGTCTTGATGGTTTGACAGTTTTTTCACACCCCACTTTTCTAAAATTTAGTTCAAAGGGAGGAAATTTATAAATTACAGTTGACTAAATTTATTGCTATTATTTAAACAACAACTTGTTTATTGATTTAAGCAATTATTATATATAATACAGATAGACCAAGTGTTTGATGGTAAGTAGTCTACAGTTTCGTTGACTCGCAAAAAATTCTCATACATAGGTTTTTAGTCTTTTCACACGACCATTAAAATAAAGAGACTAAAGATGTAAATGGTATTTATATAAAAATTGTTAGTCAATATCGTTATCATTAAACGTCAAAACCTAGGGCATATGGGGTGGATGAGCCGGAAGCGATGAACGGGATAAGGGGGATTAAAAACCCTTCCTAAACTTCATTAAATTGAGGTTTCTTTTCAGTCTGGTTATTACTATCAACATTTTTAACAAATGGATGTTTTAAAGCTTCTTGAGGAGTTAACCTTTCTAAAGGATTTAAACTTAATACCTTTGATAAAAAGTCAACTAATAATAGTCTCTCTTCACATTCTTTTTCAATCATGGAGTTTGTCATTTTTTTAGAAGGTAATTTGTAATGTAATATCACATCTTTTAAATGTCTATGCTTGAAATAATTTTTATTCTTCTGTTCCTTTTTCAGTTTCTCTTCTTTATTTTTATAATTTAAAAATTCAATATATTCATCATAGGTTTTAACTTTATAACTTGGTTTAATATCTGGTCCTTGATCAATTTTATTAAAAAAATTTAATGAATTTTTACCAACTTCAATCATATGTCTAGGCGGATCACCCAACATATCGACAATTTTCCAAATCTGGTTATATTCTGATGTACCAGGGAATAATGGTAATCCTAAAAATAATTCTCCAACAATACAACCCACTGACCACATATCAATCGATTCAGTGTATGGCAAACCTAATATTACCTCTGGTGATCGATAAAATCTCGATTGAATATACGAATATAACGTCTCTCTGGTGAAGCATGCTGAACCAAAATCAATCACTTTAATTTCAGGTTTATCAGGTTGACATAATAATATATTTTCAGGCTTTAGATCACAATGAATTATTTGAAACCCTTTTAATTGTGCCATTGATTCTAATAATTGTTTAGTCAAAGTTTTAACTAACTTCATGTTTAAACCTTGGAATTGATTTTGTTTTATCAATTCATATAAATTTGATGCTAATAATTCAAAGACTAAACATAAATGTTCCTTATGCATAAATGTATCTAATAACCTTATAAAATTTTTATGGTTACCGTGACTATTTAAATATTCCAATAATCTAACTTCAGTTAATGATTGGTTCATGTATGCAGGTTTTGATTTAATAACTTTAACGGCAACAACTGATTGATTTGAAAGATTTTGACATTTAACAACTTGTCCAAATGTACCGGACCCTAATAAATCCAACACTATATATTTTCTACCTTCTTCAGTACCTAAGATATCATTAACATATAAGATATAGTCGCTATCTTCATTATCAAATCCATTATTTAATTTTGGTTCCGATGGTTTTGTTAAAACTCTCTTTGGGTTAGTTGATCTTGAATATTGAAATTTCTTTGGTTGACAAATACTATAAGATTCCGTCAAGTATACTGATAATGCATTAGCTGGTGATATATGAATGGAATTAACTGAACATCTTCTATATTTTGGTTGAGGATGTATTTTTGGTTTTAAATCCAATTTATTGTAGATTTTTAATAATTTTGGTGCAGGTTTTCTACGATTGGTTGATCTTTGATGTTGAACTATTTGCTGATATTGGTTATATTGAACCACACTTTGTGATCTACCATATCTAAAATTAAACCCTGGAGGTTGTTGATAATTAATTGGTTGATTATTATAAAGGTGAGGATGTAAATTAGTAGTAGCTCCGATTCCTCCAGCACCACCAATTCCACCGCCAATGCCACCATTAGGACCTATCGTAACACCTCCGTTATTATAGTATTGATTATATGTATTATTCTGGCCAGGATATCCAGTTACAGCAACTGATGACCGTCTGTTATTAGCAAAATTACCACCAATACCGCCTATAGTATTATTATTAGTAGTATTATGATTCAACTGCGGATTGAATCCAGGTTCCAACTGATTGAAATCACTAAACTGGTGATTTTGGTGATTGCCATAACTAGTATCAACAGCAGCCGACATTCGTCTTTCTGGTCCCATTAACCGTACATCTTGATTAGTATAGTATTGATTGAAAGGATTATCTGCTCTGGTGGGAGGATGAATAAAATTAGGTACATTTTTAATATTACCGTCCTCATCTTCATAGGTTACGGGTAATTGATTAGCAAATGATAATCTTTTCTGCTGTTGCTGTTGTTGATGCTGCTGTAAAAGGGGAATAGCAGCAGCCTTGGTGGGACTTCCACCACTATTATTAACACTAGTTGGACTAGTTAAACTATTTCCTAAACTGCTTGTTTGGTTTGAATAATACCAGGGATTTCTAAACCCTGACATTGGGGCTTGACCAGGAGAGAAACTGGATGTTAATTTTGACCCCGATGGAATGTTACTATTAGGAGTCGTCGGATCTTGGTTATCAGGACTGGTTAGTTCATTGCCGTTATATCCTGTAATTGGTGGTAAATTCCAATTGCCTCCAATGGAATTATGTCTATTGAAATTATAATTTGACATTTGGAGTGGAACGAATTATGGCAGGAAAATAGGTTATGGAATGATATGAACAGGGTACTGTAAGGATAGACTAATGGTGTATATGCAATTGATGATTATTAAACTATGATCAGTATTGGACAATACGGATTTGAATGAAATTACTAGGAATAGTTCACTGTGAACTGAGGTCTTGAAAATTAATTCTCCAACTCTCAAAATTTTGGCAACTGAGGAAATTGATCTGATTTTGGGCTCTTTTCTCCAGAGCTTAAATGGTTCCACGTCCAGAAAAAAGAAAATCAGAGGTTGTCGTTGCTAGTCGACAGTCAAATGACAGTACAGTGAAAGTTTGAACGGTTTAAATGCCCTGGAGCATTTGCTAGAGGAGAGTTTTCAAAGTTGCGATATGGTTAGGTATATCTGTATCTACAATATATACAAGGGGCATTATGATCATCATTAATCTATAAGTTAGACATCTTCAAATGTTTGTGTGTTGTTTTATACTTCCATTCTTTCATTTATTTCCAAATCCACATTTTATTTACACTTCCTTTACCTGATTAAGCAGATAAAGGTTTTGGGTCTTCAGGATAAGCAGGGGCCATAGTTGGTTGGGCAGTGAATCTTTGAATCATCATACCGGCCCCTTCAATGACACCTAATAAACAAGCACAAGTGATAGCGGAATTTCTTGTGTGTCTCCAACCTCCTCTTATAGCTAATGCACCACCAGTGAAAAAACCAGCAATAACTGCATTCCAGGCATCTTCTCTTCTTCTGACAGCTTTGACGGAGCAATCGAAAGTGGAAAACAATCCACCCCATACTCCAAAGTTACCACCAACTACAGGTGCTCTAGCCTTAATAGCCGACATAGTACCATATCCTCTTTCACCGTATGGTGAGTTACGGAATCCTTTGATACCATGCCAAAAACAACCACCTATGACACCCATGGCAAACGTACTACCGAAATCATTCAAAATGACTAGGGGACATGGGTCTCTGGTATGATCTGCTGACATTGTTTATGTATTTATGATGAGTTCTGTAAAAACTTACTTATAGTTCCAAGTTTGAAAAATTTTTTAATGAGAATTTCTCACATCTATCAACTGGTAGATACACTATCATACAAAGTGTCATAGGTTCTTAATGTAATGAAGCTGAAGAGGTAAGGGCATTTTACAGCAGATATGTGGCTAGTATCTTTCTAGTGGGTGACAGGGTTGGTGGTGCAAATTTTGGATGGAAAGCAAATACTGGAATGAAAGTTTGAAGCATTTGACTTTTCTTACAGCTTATCACCATATAGAAGCAGGTACTAAGGGAATTGAGAGTACATCGTACGAATAGTCTATACATATTTACAATCTATACTTTTACGAGTCTCTTGCCTTTTGATTATCTACATCAAACAAAATTTCAGACTCATCACCGAAAACGTCTGTGCTAGTATCTACACTTCCCCTGCCATTAATTTTAGCAGACCCCGTCATAATACTAGCGTAACTTGGCAGAAGGGGTCTAGGAGGGATATAATCAAGTGGCTTGCCGTTGGAGCCCTCGAAGATTATTTCACTCTCTTCATCATCAATGGCGAAATTGCTATTATCGTCCAAATGCCTTCTACCTAAAGCTTCAACATTATGAAGCTCAAAATAATCAGAATCAATCTTGGGGCCCTCAAAATTATTTTTCCCATACCATATATAACAAATAGTAGCAAACGCCAAAAACCCTGCTGTTACTAAACTTGCGTAATTCATATTATACCAATGCAATTGTTTTATAACGGGAGGCATGGATAATGCTAAAGTTGACAAAATTAACCAAAAACATGAAATCAAATTAATTATCCAACCTACTTTCTTCAACCTGAATGCCCCACCTCTGACTTTTCTACGTTTATTCAACATTAGACAAATTATTGGTATACCATTGGATAATGTTAAACTAATCACACAAGCACCCATAAATGAATTAAACGCCGATTCTGAAATGATTGCAATACACGGTAAAATTGTGGCAACCCCAATTGATAACAATATGGCATTTTTAGGAACGGTGTCTTCTTCAACTGCATCAACGGTGATCCATTTTTCTCTCCATGGCAATCCACCATCACGAGCAAACGCATACGTGGCTCTTGAGGCTGTAGTAATCGATCCAATACCTTGGAATAACACTGTTCCGATTAATAATAGTACCAACAAAAATGAAACCACATAGGATTTAATTGCAAATTTAAAAATCAAATCAATTGGCATAATCTCTGGCGTGTCATCTAATAATAATGTAATTTCTGGTAAAATAGTTAATAATGGAATAATAAATATAAGACCATTAACAAAAGTAATTAAAATGGAACTAATCATACCTTTTGGTAAATTTCTCTCAGGATTTTTAACTTCATCAGTCATTGACAATAACATTCCATATCCATTCATGGTATACGCAGATCCCGATAATCCAACGATAAAAGCTAATGGAGCGGGCCAACCAGACCTTGAATTATCAAAAGTGGTTAAAATATCTTTAATTGAATGAGTCCTTTCAGCGAAAAAAATTAACCAAAAATCAATTATCACTATTGTACCTAATGACCAAATTATACAAGCTCTATTGATTTTTTCCAAATATTTTGCAAATTTATAATTTATAAACCCACAAAATAAAAGCAATCCAATATAAACCAACAATACCAATAAAATATCTTCTTTATAATAAGAATTTTTCAATCCAAATATGGATAATATAAATTGGCTTCCAGAAAATAAAATAGAAACAATATACGTCCACGAGCCGATTAACAATAACCACCCCGTAAACCATGAACTAATTAAGGAATATTTATCATTACTTAATAATGCACTAAAATGATATACTCCACCAGATGTTGGATATTTTGAAATAATCTCACTTAAACTAAGAATTACACATAATGAAAATATCGTTACTACTATCCACCCATATAACATGGTAACGTTTGCACCATCGACTAAAGTAATCCATAAAGTCGATGACATTCCAAACGGTACTCCCATCATTGAAAATCCTAACCCAATAATCGATCGAACGGTTAATTTACGATCTAATACTTGTTTATATTTAAAATGTTCAACTTTTTCAACTTCCTCTTCATCTTCTTGTAAAATATTTCTAATAAATCGAACAGGAGCTGAAGTTTGAATGGAATTTGTTGGTAAATAAGATAAATATGAAGCTTGAGGAGTTTCAAGGTGGGAATGTGAATTAGAATGTGATGGGAATTGAGGTTCAGTGATACTGCCAGACCCAATGCCATTTATACTTGCGGGAATAGTAGCACCTCCATCATCATTATTTACCATACTCTTGATCTTAAGTGGATTGAGTGGATATTTTTGATGCGAAATCTAGGATTATTTAGCACGATGGGAATTGAGGTACAATGTATCCAGTTGGACTTAATTGTTATAGACAAGAGTATCGAATAAACGACAAGGTTATCCAGACAAGAGAACACGAAAGTTTAGAAAACCTCCCAGGGAAAATTGTATATTACAATGCTAAGAAATTCTAATCGAAGTCAGACTCAGAATCCGACTCTTCAATAAATTCATAAACAGGTAAACTCATACTTTCACTAGTTTTAACTTGAACATTTTTAATCATTTTAGTATTCTTGATTAACCCCCCACCAGGTATTTCTTTATCCATAAAAAATTTCAAAACGTCGTTAATATTTTCGATTAATTTCTTTGTGTCCCAATCAGCGAAACCAATTTTGATAGCAATTGAAGTACCTTTAGCCGGTATTATAGCATGGGCATTTCTAGCTATCGAATTCATTTGACCCTTGACAAATTTTGGGTCACACCTTTCATCTTTTAATTTATGTGATTTTGCTGTCTTGGTTAATGGTGCATTTTTATCAGGTTTTGCCATTTGAATTTGAAATGGTAATTTTTTGTTCTTGACATAGAAAGTTTCGCCTAATACTTCTGGTAAAAACTTTGAAACTCTAAAATCTGAAACGATTAAATCAAACTCTTTAAAAATCTTAATTAAATTTTTATTCTTGGAGCATATTTTTTTCAATTTCTTTAATGTGTATATTTCATTGAAGACGTCTTCAGTGGGCGAGTCTTTAGCGGTCAACGGCTGTCTATATGGAGTAGAAGGATCTTTGGTGATTAATAATATCAGTTTATTTTCTAATTTATCAAGTTTATGAGTTAATGAGATAACTCTTGGGGTGTATTCTTTAATTTTTATTAATGGGTTTACGGTATTAATTGTTAAGAATACTGCCACAGATTCATTGGACGTGGATGATGACTTTATATATGCTTTTAAGGATTGTAATGATTTTTTAGTAGACTTAAAAGAATCTGGACCTAATTTAAATTCCATGTTGTGGTGATGAGATGCGATGAATTGATTTCGCAGAGGTTCCAACTATCAAGAACATAGACTATCAACAGATTTTTATTTTAATAATACTTAAAGGAGGGCAGCTACAAATACTCACAAGAGGACAGCTACAAATACCCCACAAGGCGACGTTCACAAATACTGCATAAGATCTTTGTTGTATAACACGGTTTCACCTTTAGGGAAGTCACCCTGGTTAATTTTGTCCAAGATATTTACCGTAGCCTTACCAAAATCGTCACCCTTGAGTGAATGCAATCCAATGTTTAAAGGAATAAATTCAGTCCATTCTAAAATTTTGGTCATGAGCCTAATGCCTATATTTTTTGGTTTATCTCTACTGCCGTAAGCGGTGGAGACCCTAAATATAATCAAGCGTTCAAAATTCAAAGTTTTTAAGTACTCTTCACTTTCACCTTTAGTTTTCATGATAGTAAACCTAGATTTTGCATCGGCCCCCAAACTCGAATAAAAGATAAAGTTTTTGATTCCCTGTTTCTTAGCACCGTCTGCGGTATTCTTAATGGTGTTAAACTCGATATCATGATAATCCTTATTATTGTAACTAGGAGCATCCAAACCAAAGCAACTAACAAAGCTTTCGTTACTGTCGACAACTTTACTGCCCCACAATGAACTATCGGTCTCGATGGTTGAATTTACTTTATTGCTATCGGTTAGTGGAGGTCTTCTGCCGATTAGGTTGACTTGATCGACAAAAGTCGATGAAATAAGATATTTTAAGGTGGCATTTCCGGTTAGTCCTGTATAGCCAATCAATCCTACGTTCATGTTGAAGTTGTGGTGGTTCTTTCTTAGATAATATGGATGATTGCAGTCGACTGCAAAAACTGCCTACTTGTCAATAGGTTGCAAATTCTGCTACATTTATAGCCCATTCGGCCCATTCCCAATGGGGTAAATCCGAGGAGCGAAAAAGCGGCGAATGGTTCCCATGGGGTTTCCGCCGGGAGCTGGAAGTTAAATAGCTTCCATTGATCAATGGGGGTAAATCCACAATAGTTACACAAAACTCGATGCTGTTTTGCTCTACCACCACGCTGTCAATTGCCCATGCATATGTGTGATGGGCATTGACCAGTACTACTCTGATTGAATAAAATTATCGCTACTCCAAACAACGTTCCGTTTCGTGACTGTTGATAGTTCGCACTGTCCCAACACTCCCAGACTATCAGAAGGTTCAAAATTGCTGTGTTTCGATCGATTTGAATTTTATCTATATAAGGTATGGGGGATTTTAATGATTTTAAGTATTCCAGCAATATAGATTCACCGGAGTTTAATAAGCTATACGATCAACACTTTTTTGATTCCCAATTTTCTCAATATCTTTATCAGCAAAGCCCAGGTTCAAATGGTGATGATGTAAACGATAAGAATAATCAAACAGCAAACGGCGATGGAAGCTTACCCCACAACAAGGACAGCAAAGGTTTAACAGACGACAAAGGCCCCAATGAACGCAAAAGTATAAAACATGACAAAAGTCTAAACCATATCGAACGCTTGAGTTTCCAACCAGATGAATATTTCAAACAATCCCGTTTGAACAAGAATCCAGAGCTGTCCTACGAAAGTATGGATTTCGATGGTTCCATTAAGAGGAAGTTATCCACTAACGAGAAATCAAATGCCAAAAAAGAAAATTTATCTAGACCTATCCAACCTATACGGCAAAATAGTAATCCTAGTATTCCTAAAAGAAAGGGTAGACCAGTTGTGAACAAATCGTATTCTTATAGTGTGGCCACGAAGAATAATACTTCACTAAATCCTTCGTTTCGGTCGTATCTACCGTCAGAGAATCAAATGCTGCAAGCACATATTCCACAGACTCATATTCCACAGACTCATATTCCACAGGCACATATACCACAGACACATTTTCCACAGGCACATATTCCACAGGCACATATTCCACATCAACATCACAACCCTCATCAGCTTCAGCTGCACCCGTCGCATTTGCATTCACATTCCCCATTAAATCATGTAACTCGTCATAATCACCCACAATCACAACTAAGTCAACCACCTCATATTCATTCGTACGCACAACCTCCTATGCCACAGCCACCACCAATGTCACAACCAAATAATTTCTCATATGATACTGAATTAAAAGCAAAATCGTTGTTTGAATTTACCAAAAAGAAACCAAATTTTCATATTAACTTAGAAAATTTACCAAATTCCCCAGCTTTAAATTCAAATTCTAGTAATTTAAGCATTATTGAGAAGGATTTAAATTTTGATGATAGGTTTGAAAATGTAACGCCAAATATGAAACCCCCTGGTACAAATGAAAATGATTATTTTGAAGAATTTTTAATACCATCGAACTTTGAAGAAACCAACGATTTATCGGGTTTTAATTTCAATCTTTATGACGATAAAGGTGACAAAGCCATACCGTCGGATTTTGATAATTATGATTCAGATTTTAAAAATTTTGATCTATTACATGAAAGAGCTGAAACTAATAATAATCAACATGACAATAATAAGATCGATGATAATAAATTGAATGAAAATTTTAACGACTTTGATGAACATGATAATTATAATGATTATACTGAGTTTAATGACAATTTTAATAAAAAATCACCGTTAACTCCACTATCTAATGATTTATCAACTGGAAGTCCAATTACCACCAAAATTAGTCCGTATTCAACTGAAAATTCCCACGAGCTAAATCCTGATATAGCGGAAATGCATGAATTATCAAGAACCACCTCAAATCAAAGTAATTCGTCAATAAAGTCAACCGATAAAAAGAAGAAGCCTGTGCCAAAGGGAGCAACATGTCCAATGTGTGGTAAGTTTATTTCAAGAGATTTAAGTCGTCATTTAAGAATCCATGATGAGAACGGTAGGTTTAGATGTGTTTACCCCAATTTATGTAGCCACAAAACGGGTAAATTCAATCGTCCCTATGATTATAAAAAGCATTTATTGCATTTTCATTTTAAATTTGATGATCCAAAGGGTAAAACTGCAACCAATTTAACCGATAAATTGCCCATGATGGGTAATTGTAAGGCTTGTAATTTCAGATCAACTGCCCAGAATTGGATTGATTATCATGTTTTAACTAATGATTTATCATTAAAATGTCCGTTTGTTGAAGGTTCCCCTGAGTCACATTAGTGACTATTATTCGTCGCTGTAATCAACTTAATGACAAGTTATGGGCAATGTTTATCACTACAACTATAGTAATTGTATATCTTACATATGAACAATATACTCCTTATGGATCAAATCTATTGATTCAACCAATCGTAGTAATTCTCACTGAATCCGATGGCTGCAAAAAAACTGAAACCTGGTAATCTAATGTGCGCACTGAGCAAATTTAATTACCACATTAAAAACCGCACCAAAGATATAAAACATTGACATCTGCTGAAACCATTATTAGATTATAACTGGGTTTAAACGTTACGCTATGGATATGGGTATGGATATGGCATCCAGCAGTATGAACATGGCATCTAATACTATGAATATGGCGTCGAGCAGTATGAATATGATGGCCTCAACCACTGGGGCCTCGGCCATGTCGACTTCTTCAAGTGCCATGGACATGTCAGGTATGGGTGATCTGCATTCGATGATGTCAATGGCGATGTATTTCCAAAGTTCTTATAAAGATGTGCCGGTAGTGTTTAAAAAATTATCTGCTGATGACGGGGCAAAAGCATTTGGTATATTCATGTTGATATTATTTATCGGGATATTGACTAGGGGACTCGAGTTTTTAAGAAACTACTTGGAACAAAAGGTTTGGAAAAATCAAAGTTATATGCCTAATGGTGTAAGGTGTGATTTAGAATCGGATGATTCAAAAACCGACCAAATCATTACTAACACTATAACTAAAACTATAAGTAAAACCACCACCAAAAGTAGTATTCCATCAATGTTGATAAAAAATTTAATCAGATTAATATTGTGTTTTTTGCCTGAAATGTTGGCATTTGCATTAATGTTGGCTGCTATGTCATTCACTCCAGTTTATTTCTTTGCAGTTGTTACTGGTTTAGCACTTGGTAGGTTTATATTTGAGAGGTTATCTGACCGATTAAGATTACAACCGGCCTTTGGAGAGTTACATCATTAGGGATTTATACTTACGAGATTTATAGAGACCTAATACATTATGAGTTCATTGTATATTTTTTTGACTACTCTAATCGGAATTTTTAATCATGACTAACTTTGTTCAATAAATCATTATATTTTGACGTATTGAATGAAGATCCATTACCGTCAGCTAATTTTTCACTATATAGTAATCTTACTAAATTATTCCTTTCATCCTTTGAGTAACCTTTTAATTTATCGGTCAATTGATTTTCATTTATGGTGAATAAGTTAAAATAATATGAAGAATATTGGAAACTAATTAGTTCACTATTTTTAGACAAGTTTTTCAACATTTGTTGCAATGTAAAAATATTGATCAAAATTCTTTTAATCCCATTATTATTAATTTTCTTAATCAATTTTGAACCCTTTATGATAATTAAGTTTAAAAATTCCAGAAATCCTAACAATATGTTACTTATTTCAAAGTCACTTAAAAATTTATTCAACTTATTCTCAATGGAAAAAATTTCCTTATTAAACTTTGAAATATACTCATCAGAATCTCCTGGTTCGCTGAATAATATCCAATCATTGAATTTAAACGATCTTGAAATATAATAAATTGCCTTTAATCGTAAATTATATCTCATTAAAATAATGGCATTTAATTTAACTTTTTCAAAGTTACTTAAAATTTCATTAAATTCTTCAAGCTTTTTAGAATTTAATGATAAGTAAATATTTAGATCTGAATTATTTTTATCGTTATCATTACCACCGTTATTATCGATATTATTCCCACTCTTAGAATTAATGTTGATTATTTCATCAAAATTAATTACTTTACCATTTTCTAAAAAGTTCCAATCGTGTTTTAATTTTTCAATTATCGACAAGTTTTCATGATAATTAAATTTACTCTCCTTTTTAAAATTTGGTAACCATTTTAAAATCCAATTAATGGTTAATAATAGATAAATTAATTGATTGAAATTTTCATCATCTAGTAAATCATCTTTATTAATCTCGAAAACATCCATGTTTTGTAACATAATTAAAACCTCTTTATCGATTATTTCTTCAATTTTTTTGCCACTGCTTACATCGTTATTGATTATAATTGATGATAAATCATTCAATGCAGGAGTTTTAAACCACAAATTTAATTTCAGATTTGAATTACCAATTAAATCGTTGTATAACTGTTGAAACTTCAAATAAAATTGCTTGATAAATGATAATACTAAATCATTTAAATCTGATCTATAGGTCAACGAAGTATTTAAAAATGTGCATAAATTAATGAAAAACGATTTAAATTGTATGGCATTCTTATAAATTTTCAAATCAGTTGCATTTTTATCGTTCGTTTCGAGAACAATCGTTTCAGTATTAAAGCCATTAATATTATCGTTATTTGGATTGGAATTAATTTCAAGATTATTACTAATATTATTATTTAATCCAATAATTTGATTAAATTTTAAGGACAAATATTCTCTTAAATTTGGGAGAAATGATAATTTCATAAATGTTTCAAAAAAATTTGTGCTTAGTTTATTGATTGGTGATTTAGAATTAGTGAGATTAATATTCAATAAGGTGTTTGATGATGAAGTAAACACAAGGAAAAATTCAATAATAATTCTCATATTTGTTATATTAATTGGAACTAAAATTTCAAAATTCGATTGGAAAGATTCATTTTTAATAAATAAATACTTATCGTTATCTTCGATTGATATAAGGTCGGGGAATTTTGAAATTAACTCATTATTAAATTTAATGTTATCGAATTTAAATAATTCATCGCCTTTCTGAATCGCTTTTTCGGTGTTTGAAGTATTATTATGATTATTGTTATTATTGTTGTTATTAACATTACTTTGATTCTTCAGCTCATTGCCTGATATTATATAACTAATCATTAAACTAGTTAATTCATTCTTTATTATATCCCAATTATTTTTAAAATCATAGCCAATTCCAAATCCAACTAATATTTCATTCACAATTTTTTGATTCTTTAAAATAATCAAACACTTCATGAAAATTGTTGAAAATAAATTTTTTAATATCTTAGCAGAATAGTCATTAAATTCCAATAATTCAAAGTCAATAATTTTCGATAACTTATTCAACTCAAAAAAATTCTTCAGTTTAATTTCTTCAATTGACCTATAAATTAATCCATGGATTTCTTGTTGATTTGATTGATTTAAAATTTCAATCGCTTGATTTAATCTATTTAATTTAAAAAGGGTGTTCAATAACTGATAAATATAATAGTAATTTTGATAATTATTTGACAAGTCAATCATTAATGATAAATCGTTATTCGTAGTTGTCAATGAATTGGCAGCATTATTACTTGTTGTTGATATCGCTTGATTGGAGGTTAATTTCGGTAACTGCAATTCAACAAATTCTTTATAATCTTCATTCAATACCGAACTTATTTCATCCAAATCTAAATTTGCAGCATTATACACAAACTGCTCTAAATTATTCAGTTTAATAACGAAATTTTTAAAATTTGATAATTTTGCATTATTCAAGTTAATTAAATTCTCCCATGAAAATTCATTAGCATTCAAATCATTACCATTATTGTTCCCACTACTAGTTGATTTATTAAAATTTGATTTAAGATAAATTTCATTTTGCAACTCATCGATAATCATGTCGAATAAATTATTGGATTGCAATTCTAAATAATTTTTGATACTTGTCATTGCACTTAAACTCCATAAATTATATTTTTCAGCAATTTGATAACCTTGGGAGATCACATCATAGATTTCGTGGATTTTTTTATCGATGATCAATTGATCAATTTTAACGGGGATACTATTGACTGTTTCCATCGCATCTAAAATTTCAATCATTTCGTTATATCTACTTGACGTTTGATTCAATTCTTGTAAAATATCAGACTTATCGTGAATTTCTTTACTGGTACTTTCTAACATTTGTTTAATTTCTTCAGCATCTGACTGGTTAGTTTTCGACACCGATAATAAATAATGATGTGAACCAACACTATTGTTAAAAATTTCATAATGTTCGTTCACTACCAGTCTTAAACTATTGGTGGTATCTTCACTAACTTTTTCAAATTCTGGCATTTTATGGGATAACCCCACAGATGAATCATCTAATAACGATATAGCCATTTCAATAGGGTTAGCATCTTCCACTAAAACTTGCGGCCATTCATACTTGATATAATTCATAGTTTCCTTCAATTCCTGAATTGATTGTTTTACCTTTCTACTGCCACCATTACTATTATTATTAACACTAGCATGACGACTGCCAAATCTGCTGCTAGATTTTAATTGACTTATACTATTGCTTTCGTCATCTCCATTCCCATATCCATTACCGTTGGATATCCCGCTAGCAGTTCTATGGCTCAATCTTCTCATAGCAGGTTGGTTGTTGATAAATTATGACAGTGCGAAGTTTCAATTGAGATCTGATCTAGTACCAGATTATGGAGATTATTGATTTGGATTCAGATTCAGGTTCTTCTGAGACGGCAGCTCAATTTGGCAAAGTGGTGGACGTAAGTAAAGAATTGGCTGATGGTAGTATTGACATTATAGAATTGTATGTATAAATTTGGTTTTGAATGAGTTCTAGTTGTGTGTAATTACGCGTACTAACATTATAGATCATCACCAGCTAAAGGGAGCCCTAGGTTATCACCAGTTAAGAGATCATCTCCTATAAAGCCACAGCCATTTAAAGAATACTCTGTAGTGGGGACTTCATCAGTTAAAGCAACAAGTAAGAGATCAAGAGATAATTCAATAATTGAAATAGATGATTCACTGCCAATAAAGAAAGGGAAACCTTTAATTTCATCTCCATTTTTACAAGGCTACAGGAATAAACTCAAAGCTTCACCAAATTCTCAAATTAATGATAAACTCAAGCAGTCATCATTCTCACAGAATAGGGATAAAATCAACCCTTCGTCACCACTACAAAGTGATAAACCAAAGTTGATGAATTTTAATTTTTCCAAGAATCCTGATAATTCGCTTGATCTAATTAGTCTTGGAGAATCATCCGATGGCGAACTTGTAAAATTTCATAAACCAGATAAACTACCAGCACCTGTATTTCATTCACAGCCAACCACTTCCACAGGGGGGACAACAACCATCCCAGCGGCTTCAAGACCCAAATTAACGAATCTCACGCTAGATAAACCAGATTCTGATCCAGTACTGGATTCAAGTTTTTCATTTGAACTACCCGTTAAAACTAAGCAACCTCCGAAAACTAAACCGTCTAAACCACTACATGTTTATGATAACGGAGACATAATAGATTCAAAATTATTCGAAAAAGTTAATAGAAATAAAACCGATAGAGTAGAATTATTAAAAGAGATGACAATCATTATACCCGAAAAAATATTTGACTTTATTGAAGAGGACAAATTAAGAGGAAAATTCACGGAAGAAGTCGATGAAAAGGGTAAACGATTATCGTCACCTCAAAAGGGTAAAGTACCTAGTCATATTGTGCTGACGACTAAAATTATCAAAGTACCCAGTAACTCACCATTTATTCGATGGAAACGATTTATTGAAGGGAAATATGATGAATCCAAAGATGTTTACATACCATGTACCCCAACTAATATTGAAGAAAATTGTAGAATATTATTTTTTTTAATGACAGATTTTTTAACGCTTAATGATAATGAAATACGAACCTATTTTAGGCCCAATACTGTATTAGTTTTAGGAAAATATTACAATTATATGAGTGAATTAAAACGCCAAGAAGAGAAACAATATAAAGATCGAGTTCAGACACTGGGACTGTCGAAAAGTTCAACTCCTTCCGGTTCAAAAGTTCAAGAAATTGAATATAGATTAAATAAACTACAATATGAATTAAATATGAACATAATTTTCATAAAATCTCCTGAAGAAATGGTTGAAATACTACAAAATTTCACTTATTCAATTGCATTTTCACAATACGACAAGTATCAAAGAAACCCAGAATTTGGCAATGTTGCTAAGCCAAAAGTTGGACAAGATCTTAAGTCCACTTTTATCGAAGGTATTAAATCATTTAAATTGATGACTACAGCAAGGGGTGAATTGTTATACCATTATTATGATAGTTTATATAAAGTGTATGATAGATTCCGCAACGGTAGAGATTTAGGGAATGATGCTGATGGTAGAAATTTAGTACCACCGTCGATTGAAGATGCTATGAAGAGGTTTTTTACTTCAAATGACGAGAATGAAATTTTTTATAACTAATCTACATAATTTTTTTTGTTATCTACGTTATTTACTTATTTACTTTGTAATGGATTCAATTGATTCAAATTCAATTGGGTAATCTTCCTTTAAAAATGCTACTTCTTTTAAGGATTTTGATAATGCAACTATTTCGTTATCGTCAAATTTGTAATTTAAACTAATTAATTGACTTAAATTTTGTAATGATTTTTCACTACAATTTAAATTATCATTTAAATTGTTAATTAAGAAGGTAACAATGTTAAATTCTTGAAATTTTGGTTCGATTTCTGGTTTAAATTCTTTTGTATTTGATAATATTGACGATATAATTGACAATAATCTGATATTTAATTTATTTGCATCTTTTTCGTTTAATTTTAAATTTTCATCAAGTTTCAAAACCTCCCAGCCGTTTAATTTGTTAAAATGTTTAAAAGAATCGGAATTATTTCTAATTAATGAACTAATTGCGGACAAAAATTTTAATTTTAAATTAAAATCACTGGTTTCAGTGTTGCCATAGTTAATTAGCTTTTCAAACCCTTGCTTATGACTTAAAAAGTCATTTTGTGCCTTGTCGTTATTTTGTACCGCTATGGAAATAATTGAACTTGACAAAATTCTTAAACTATTTGGCACTTCAGGATCTAATAATTTAATAATCGAGTCCCATAATTTTATGTTTTCGATATTATTAGCATTATCCAAATTCTCGATCAACATTTCGAAATTCTCTAAGGCAATTTCTTTATCCTTTAATGCAACAGACTCGTCATTAACGATGATTATCGACTGTTTCATTAAAGTTGGTTCATCAGGACCCCCAAATAACTGTGAAAGTACTTTTTCATCGGGTTTACCAATTTTCTCTAATGCTTCCTTATCACCAGATTGCTGAGCGACTGACCATGCTAACAATTTATCCATATTGATTCTTCTGTTGGTTTTCTTCTGTTGATTTTCTTCTGTGATGTAATTCTGGGTCAAAAATATATAAAGATTATGGAATGCGGTTATAGATGAGATGCGAATGCGAGAAGATTCTGGAACACTCTAGGTGATTTGATTATATGGGTTACATGATGGCTTGTATGAGTCTTTAGTGGCGTTATATGGATGTTATATAGGTGGGCCTGAATAGTGCACCCCTTTCCCGGGGGAAGTGGGTGGCGGCGAAGCATTTAGGCCACGACAACACCATCATCTGATTTTGTGTAACATTTTGTGAACGTTGATTTTGTGTAACAAAAATCGTCGCAACTGCTGTGGTCAATAATCGATTGATTCTGACCCGCTGTGCCTGAGCAGTACATCTGAACGGGTGCATTGACCTACTCAGTGATCCAGCTACTACTGCAATGCCACTTAAACCGCCCAGGTTGGATTTTGGCCGTGGACCAATGATATCATAGAAGCATCTCATGCCTCTGGCCCGATGCTCTGACGAGGACCACAGAAAATCAGATGCTTCACCTGAACCAAAGGGACAGATGGATATGCCAGGATTACCAGCCAGTTATAATAACGCTTATTACCGTAGATCAATGGCCTATTGTTCAACAGGAACTTAGTGGGAATTAGTGCTATGAAAACGTCTCCCACACAGAGACATTTGATGTGGTACCTCGTATTTGTCCGTTTTCGATGTGGAAAAAACTGCAACCCCTGAACTATAGCTTAGCTCTCGTCCTGCCCTCAATATAGCCTGCCTTCTCGTTCATTGCATCAACTGACTTGACCAGGACACAAGATTTGATTTAACAACGGCTTGATGTCGTCCATTTTGCGTTGCAGCCAGCGACATTGACGTGATAGTGATTTTGCTAACCTCACCAGATGGACGAAATTCTAAAATATTTAAAGGGTAGGAAATTCACAAATTGATTCAATTGATATATTTATAGATAACCTTTAAAAAATAATAGCTAGATTAGTACGAATTAACATGTCATTATCCAACAAATTAAGTGTCAAAGATTTAGACGTGACCGATAAAAGAGTGTTTATTAGAGTTGATTTCAACGTTCCATTAGATGGTAAAACTATCACCAACAATCAAAGAATTGTTGCTGCTGTGCCAACTATCAAATACGTTTTAGAAAACAAACCAAAAGCAGTTGTTTTAGCATCTCATTTAGGTAGACCAAATGGTGAAAGAACCGAAAAATACAGTTTAAAACCGGTTGCTGATGAATTATCATCATTATTAGGTAAACCCGTTACATTCTTGAACGATTGTGTTGGTCAAGAAGTTGAAGATGCTGTCAATGCCGGTAAAGATGGCGAAGTTTTCTTGTTAGAAAACTTGAGATTCCATATTGAAGAAGAAGGTAGCAAAAAAGTCGATGGTGAAAAAGTTAAAGCTTCCAAAGAAGATGTTGCTAAATTCAGATCCCAATTAACTGCTTTGGCTGATGTTTACGTTAACGATGCCTTTGGTACTGCTCATAGAGCCCATTCATCAATGGTTGGTTTAGATTTACCCCAAAAAGCTGCCGGTTTCTTAATGGCCAAAGAATTGGAATATTTTGCTAAAGCTTTAGAAAACCCAACTAGACCATTTTTAGCTATCTTAGGTGGTGCTAAAGTCAGTGATAAAATCCAATTGATTGACAACTTATTAGATAAAGTCGATTTATTAATTGTTGGTGGTGGTATGGCTTTTACCTTTAAAAAGGTTTTAGATAATATGCCAATTGGTGACTCATTATTCGATGAAGCTGGGGCTAAAAACGTTGAAAACTTAGTTGCTAAAGCTAAAAAGAACGGGGTTGAAATTGTTTTACCAGTTGATTTCGTTACTGCTGATAAATTCGATAAAGATGCCAAGACTGCCACCGCCACTGAAGAAGAAGGTATTCCAGAAAAATGGATGGGTTTAGATGCTGGTCCAAAATCAAGAGAATTATTTGCTGCTACTGTTGCTAAAGCTAAAACTATTGTTTGGAACGGTCCTCCAGGTGTTTTCGAATTTGAAAAATTCGCTGCTGGTACTAAATCTTTATTAGATGCTGCTGTTGCATCTGCTGAAGCTGGTAACACCGTTATCATTGGTGGTGGTGATACTGCCACTGTTGCTAAGAAATTCGGTGTTGTTGAAAAATTATCCCACGTTTCAACTGGTGGTGGTGCTTCATTAGAATTATTAGAAGGTAAAGAATTACCAGGTGTTACTGCTATTTCTGATAAATCTTAAATAATTTTAATGTAGAAAATGATGTCTTTACTCTGTTGATACTACTTACTAACTTTGATTATATAACGCATCCTTCGAAAAGTGTTTATTCTACTACTCTAAAAAAACTAAATCTATAAAAAATACTATAATTTAGCTTGGCCATTTGAAATTTTTGCCCAATCTTGATCAGATAATACTTTATAGCCATCCTTATTAAACCAATAAATTGTTTCTGTTCCATCACTTCCCTTTGGTAATTTTTGTTTTTTGTAAAGATTTTTTGGAACTTTATTATTGTGACTTGCTTCGATTTTACCAATTTTGATAAATTGTGGTACAGCATATTTTGGTAAACTATTAATTACATGCTGATGAATTTTTGATAATATTTCATCAGTGGATAATTCAGGCTTTGGTTCAACCACTGCAAATCCTGCTCTACCTTCATGGTTTGGAATTTGTACCCCAACAACTACTGATTGAGTAATTGCTTTGGATCCCATTAATTCATTCTCAACTTCACTGGCTGAAACATTTTCACTTTTCCAACGGAATGTATCACCTAATCTATCAACGAAATACAACATATTATCTTGATCCATCTTTAATAAATCTCCTGATCTAAACCAAGCATCTCCCTTTCTAAAAACATCTCTGATAACTTTTTTAGTAGTTTCCAGTTTATTACCGTAATAACCTTGGAAACTTTCTTCAATTTTATCAGCATTTAAAATTTTCATTAATAATTCACCTGGTTCATTGTATGCAGCTTTAACACATAATCCACTGTTTGGATCTCTGTAAATTTCTTCTTGATCATCAGGATCCATCCTAACAATTTTTTGTTCTAATGCTAATACAGTACTTACAATGCTACCATATTTTCTACAAGCACCGACTCCGAAATCACCAAATTGTAAATTAGTCAAGGCAATTGGTGATTCAGTTGCTGCATAAAATTCACCCACCCCGGCAATATTAAATCTTGATTTAAATTCCTTCCAAATATCGGGTCTTAAACCATTACCATAAGCAATTTTAACTTGATGGTTTTTTTGGTCAGGGTGGTATTTAGTATTTAATAAATAACGACAAGTTTCACCCACATATTGAACATGAGTGGCCTTGACTAATTTTGCCTGAGTCCAAAATGATGTGGCCAGAAACTTTTGTGCTATGGATACACACCCACCAATTAAAAGCGATGGACAAACCGCCAACATGGCAGCAGTTGAATGATATAAAGGCATGGCAGTCAAAACATTGGAATTTTTATTAATTTTCATAATATATCCAAAAAATGCAGCGGCCATGAAAGCTTTTCTCCATGACATAATCCCAGCTTTTGGCAATCCAGTAGTACCTGAAGTATAAATTAAAGCAGAAGCATCATGATCTTTATCGTTAGTTCTTCTTGTGTTATCAGGAGCCCTATATTTAGGTCTTGAAGGATCACTCAACACTTTAAATAATTCGTCTTCATTTAAGTAATGTAATTTAATATTTGGAAGTTCATCATAAATTTGTGATTCGGTTTCCTTAATTGGATCCATACAATCAGGATCAATGAATACTTGAGATACATGAGCAATTTTAAGACAATGAACTAACGGTTTATCCTTGGTATTAAAATTTAAAAAGGCTGGTAACGCACCAATATTCCATAATGATAACCATAATAATAAAAACAACGGCTTATTCATACAATCAATAGCAACCGTTTGATCGGCAGTTACCCCGTAATCGTTTTTAAGTATATAACTAAATCTTAACACTAAGTCATAAAATTCTTTATAAGTAAAGGTTTCTAAATCAAATTGTTCGTCATAGATTTTAAACCCGTCTTTATTCAATTTGATTGGTGGTGGGTTCTTTTTAGGTCTTGGGAATGAAATACAAATATTATTAGGATATCTGTTAACGGTTTTTTCAAAAGTATACCAGAAACTTGCTCTACCTCTGCTAACATTCCAAAAAAATGGTAATGCTGATTTAATAACTTTTTGAACTAAAAGAAAATCGTCTTTAACATGGTATTTTGCTTCTAATAATTGGGATCCTAAAATAGCGGCAGTTGCTAATTCAATCGACATCTTATTCTAATTTCTAAACGTTCGGAAAAGTGTTGAATGATAATGTTGAAATTTATTAATTGGGGTGTGGGAGGTATTTAAATGCAATTTTCATAGGCTTGGAGAGAGCTGCACATGAAATTTTTCACGATAAAAAATCAACTTGAGATTGACGTTAGATCTTGAAAAATTGCCAGACGGGGAAATATCTATGCGTAAGAGTATATGGTACACTAAAAAGTGAGGTTGGGTAGAAGTGGATGAATAGGGTAGATAAGCATAGACATTAACACCCGAGGACGTTTTGCTGCAGAAAAAGATTGCGAAAATACACCTCTATTAATCTATAATAAGAATTGATGTTTCAATTTTTTCTTAATTTTATCATTATCATTAGTTTCATCATTTTCATCATGTTCAGTGATATTCCTATTTAAAAATAGGTTTAGCGTCGATGACGAATTGATCAAATTTAAATTATTTGAAGATTTGAAATTTGATAACGATGATAATTTTGGTAAATTCAATGCCGAACCAAAATTCAAACCACTGTTACTGTTAGTTAAAGTATTAGTTGTAGCATTAGATGTACTAGTAACATTAGCATTAGCATTGGTGTTGGTACTGGTGCTGTTATTATTGTTATTATTACTGTTGAATTGAAATAAATTGGTTAAACTATTGCTGTTCCCAACATCATCATTAATTTGAGTAAATAAATTGTATAAACTTTTTGTACTTTCACTTATATTTAAATCAGTTTCATTTCTTTGATTAATTGCCGTTGCAGTAGTAATAATTGGAGGTGCAGGGCCGGAATTACTTTGAATAATGGTTGAATAGCTTGTTGAATTGGAATTCTGTAAAATATTGGTATTGTTGCTGTTGTTGTTATTATTATTATTATTATTATTAGTAGTAGTAGTAATAATAACATCTTTCAAAGGAGTATTGCTTCTTTCTGGGGTTGGATTTGTGGTAACCACGATTGAATTTGCATTGGTTGAACTTTTCGAACTTAAATTTGAGTTTCCAAAATCATTTAACAATTCATTGATTTCAGATTTATCTTTGCTAGATTCAAAACTGGAGGCATTACTAGTAATTTGTTGCAAGTTAATTTGGGATTGTTGTAACTTATTTAAATGATAATGCAATTGTTGAGGTGGCAACGGGATCGGGTTTTGATAATGTTGTTGATTAACAGGCTGAGGTGGTAACATTTTTGGTTTTGAATCGCTTGGTTTTGGGCTCGTTGATAAGGAATTGGGGCCGCTATTATAATTTGAATTATTATTCGAATTTAATGGTACTGATTTGCTAACAAATCCAATGCCATCTAAATTTCTTGTGGCTCCAACTTTTGACACGGTTGACGATGAGTGGATATCATCCATAGGACTTATAATACCGGTATTAGAAGAACTACTACTATTATTATTTGAAGTTGATTTGAAAATGTCATTTGAATTATTTTTTTTCATTTCTTCAAACCATTCATAAATTACAATATTTGATTTAATGATTTGATTGATATTAGTTGTTGTTTTAAAAAACTGAAATAACACTTTTGTGAAAACAATTAATTCATTTAAATAATTTAAATTATTTTCAAAATCAATGTTGATTTTCAAGATTTGTAGAAATTGGGGCAATAATTTAAAATCTGAAAATTTTAAAATAAATAAATCATTAAATTTAATTAATTGATTTAAATTTCTAATAATTTCGATTAATTCTGATTCAATAAAACTCAATTCTAAATTATTGGAGTAAATCATTAATATTTTAAAGATTAATAATTGAATTATCACAGAATTAAATAAATTATCTTTACCATAATTAATCAAATGAATTTTTAAATTGATGAATTTTTTAGTCAATAAATTATTTAAATCAGGATAATGATGAATTTTAAAAAATTTATTTAAATTTTTTAAAACATTGAAAGATTTTAAATTATTTAAAATTAACGGATCACTATTAATTAATTTAAAGCATCGGAAAAGTGCATTAGTCGAATTCAAATTAAAATTCATATCTAATAAATTAACCGATACGACAACTTCAGGACTTATAAAATAATTAAATCTCTCCAAGTTAAATAATTTTTCAAATAGTTCATTCAATTGAAAATTTGTTAGATCATTTTTATTAATTATGAATTCGTTTTTCAAATCCACAAAATGATAAAAACTAACAGCTTTTCTAATGTAGTAAACTTTTGAATAGTTTAAATACAATTCATTGTAATCTGCATTATCAATTTCCTCTTTATTATCATTATGATTATTGTTATTAAATTTAGTAATTAAATCAAAATAACCAAACAAGTTTATACAGCTAATAGATTCATTATAAAAAATTTGAAAATTATTATATTTAAAATTTGGATATAATAAAAGCTTATCAATAATTGAAAAAATATCGATGATTTTAAATAATAACACTTTTTTGAAATTCTTATAATAATTAGTAGAATGAATTACAAACGAATAATTTAAATTAAGGTTTAATTGAATCAATTTTAATAAATGTTCAATAACTAATAAGCATAACGATAATATCAATAAAATTTTCGATAAATAAATTGGATCATTCGAATTAGTAATGGCCTCGAGGGAAACGTTATTTAATTTATTATTAATAAATTCCACTAGCTTGTAACTATTGTCAATCAATGATTTAATGGTATAGTCTTTTAAAATTGTATTTATAATCGGTTCATTAACCAAATTTAAAATGCCAATTAAACTTGATGATGTTAATTTGTTGTCGGGGTTTAAAAGGTGGTTTGATAATGAATCGGGCACCATTTCTATGGGGTGATTTTGGTGGTTCGAAGCGATTAATGTGGAATCTAAATCAACTTTTTTGTGATTGTTATCGAACTTTTTATTGGCTTCGGTTATTTTGTGGGAAAGGTTATTTATTGAGTCCAAAGTTTTCTTATGCAAATTTTTAGGCCCCAGCTTTTTACGTTCTCTTAGTTGCGTACACGCTAACCCATTTGCCATACAATGATGACACGGTCTTTCCACTTCACATTTAATTTTCCTTATAGCACATCCGTCACAAGCTCTGATGGTGGACCTTCGTTTTTTCTTGGGCTGATCGCTATCATTTTTTTTGGTTTTGGTGCCTCCTGTCCCTGGCGAATTGTTTGACGTAGACGAATCGATGGAATCTTGGCTTTGTAAATGGGTTGATGCATTCAAACTTACTCCTAATTCTGGTGAAATTGAGAAGTCTGGTTCGTCCATATTATCATTCCTCTGCGGTTTTTTGCACTCCAGTCAGTTGTTGCCGCTCCTTATTTGTGATATGTCTAATTATCAACTGTTATATCTAACACCTCTTGTTTAATACGATGTAGACTACGCTAAACTAATAACTCACACTAAATATGTCCAGCGTCAAACTCTAAAGATGACTTGAGAATTTTTCCACCCCTCCTCGCGAATTGAAAAGGGTAAGACATACTGGTTTGTTTTCTGGAGGTCTTGTTCTTTCGCCGAATATTTTTTATAAACTATGCAAGTATGGGAGATAAAGATGTATTGTTGGTTTGTCGTATTGGCACGGTAGATGACGGACCAAGATGAGTATAGATATGGACGATTATAGCCTGATTAGTTTTCTGGGGAAATCCGGGGTAAATCCTTTTGTTTTTTATACACCGTCATATATGTTATTTAACTTGAGTTGCAAATCTATAAAATCATTAATGGTATTCTTCTTCAACTCAAGTATTGAGCGTTGTACCTCATCATGAGTGAAGTGTAATTTTTCATAGTCATTGACTAGTGCCTCATTGGAAGCTAATTTCATGGCACCTTTGGCAACATTTAAGCCATGATGATTATCTTTTATAATGTAGATATTTTTTCCCGTAACAGCATTAATCAATTGCAAAAATCGTTGGTTTAACACTTGCAGTCCAATGATAACGATATTTTCAATGTGTAAAGGGGTGAAAATCTGGTGTACTTGAAATGCTAAAAATTCTAGTGTTAAATTATACTTGATGACTAACGACTCTAAATTATTAGAAAAAACTGATCCTAAAACATTGTTTGAGTTAACGCCATCGATAAACATTTCATTCATGTGGAAATTGTTTAAGGGTGATCGATTGCCAAATTTATCACCGTAATAGAAATAATTTTTAATCAATTCATTAATTGACTTATTGTATTTTATCTCCAACTCGTGGGTGGCGTGTTCTAACATTTCAAAACTTGGTGATAAGTGGCTGTAATCTTGAAACAACAACTCAAACAATTTCCCAGTTGCTGGCTGTCCAAATGCGAGAACTGATTTATGTTTAATCAATTCAAATGGCCCCCAAATTCCTTTAATCGACGTTTCCTCACTTTCGAGTATAAAGCATGTGCTTGTGCCTGCAATCATCGATACCAGGTTTGGTATATCAGTCAAACTAGATACCCAGCCACCGTAAGAATCGATACATCCATGATGTATAAATGGTGGAGCATCGTTGATTATTTCTCCTAAGTACATTAATTGAGATGGAGATCGGGTTATCGACTCTGATTTACCGATTATTATGTTCCGTTTTAGATTTATGGGGGCCAAGTCTTGCGCTGTCCAGCCTTTAATCGACCCGTCGATTGCTTTACCTCTGCGATATTGCAAATCGTTTAATTTAAACTCAACTAAGCTATCTTCATACCCAATCTGAAATGCATAATTAAACCAATCGTATAATTCAAAGCAATATAACCCTCCACCTTCGCCAAATTTGTAATCATCAGTGCCATAGTTATCACTTAACCATTTTAATTTTGGTATACCAAGCTCAGGTATGAAATTGTTTATCGTTGATTTAATCGTGCCATTAAACCTATTTAGTTGCCTGCATTGGTCAACTGCTCTATTATCCATCCATAATATAATATCCTGGTCTTTATCGTCATTTAACCCACAATTAAACGGTGCTAAATATTTTTTACCGTCCTTGACAACTATTGTTCTGACCACCATGGAACATGTTGCCGCAAAACAAAGATCGCTAGGATTTTCAATGATCTGTAAAATGGAATCGTAAATTTGTTTTGACGACTGAGTTACATATCGATTGTTATGTTTCGTGGTGTTTATTGGCCTGGTTTCTGTCTTATTATCTTGGGAATACGATCTGACCGATCCTGTTCCTATATCTATTCCGTAAATCATTGAGATCTGTCTGGTAGGGAAGAGAAATTTTTTGCGACGGAATTGTGTTAGTTTTCTGAAGCTAAAAACTAAGCGATTCTACAAGAAGGTGGATTATCAGTCCTGATCTCTTTATGTAATACCTTCATCTGATAACGTTCGTTATAATGGATTGTACAACAGAACATGAAACGAAAAGTAAGAGCAAATTTTCTCTCTAATATTTTGTTTCCGTGCTGGAATCAACAAGTCAAAATATAGCGGGCCCCACTTCCCTAAAAGAGTGTGTTACCAATATATGCCGTATAACCAGTTTCGAATACAAGGACAAATCTAACAATAGTGATCCTTTTACCTCAAATCTTCTCCATTGTAGGTTGCAAATATTTGAACTTTCCCACCACCTAAGATGCGGAGTGGTATTAAATCATCCTGTAGCAAAACTTCACAAACGAAAAGGTCTGCTATATGGAAACCAATAGCAGTTCTGACGCTATTATCCTCTATGGGTTATGATAGATAATGCAGAACCCATATTTGCAATGACAGCAGAACCATGACAAAAATTATCCTGCTCGATTAGGAAGGTGGATGAGGAAGATAAGATGGATTTTCCTGGAGTATTCCTCGCATAGGAATACCAATATATAAATACCATGTCTGTTCTGCTTAATCGTCATATAGGTTACTAGTGGTGGTTTTACTTGAAGAGATGTTTTCAAACGAAGAAGATATTGTTCCGGGGACAGTCCACTTGGTTGATTTAGAAGGGGATTTGCAGGTCAAAAAAGGTGCTGATAATATTATTTTAAGACCTCCACCATCGTCGAATCCAAATGACCCATTACGATGGAAGCAAAGCAAGAAGAATAATCAATTTTTTATCTTATTTTGGTTGAGTACGTTCTTGGCCATCTCTGTTAACTGGAATGCACCTGTGTGGGATATCTGGGTAGAAGATTTCAATCTTAATGGTTCTTATACGAAATTGAACATCTCCAGTGCTTTGTGCTTTTTGTTTTTAGGTGTAGGGTGTTTATTTTTACAGCCAACGGCCATGAAATTTGGCAGAAGATTTGTTTATCTTTTGTGTACGGTATTGTCGATTGTAGCTAATATAATTGGGGCAAGAGCCACCAAAGTCGAGCATTTATATGCTGTTAATATAATAGGAGGGTTTGCAGCCGCCCCCTGTGACTCGTTAATTGAAATATCAGTGCTGGATACCTTCTTTCAGCATGAGAGGGCTACGTACCTTTCGCTTACCATTCTTTGCTTATACTTTGGCTCTGATATTGGGCCCATTGTAAGTGGTTATATCGTGGAAACTATTGGATGGAGATGGTGCTTCTGGTTGCAGGTGATTTTGTTTGGACTTATGTTAGTGTGGGGGGCATTTTTCATGGATGATACAACGTTTCGAAGAACTGAAGCCGACATGATTTTAGAAGGTGATATTTTAAGTCAAATCAAATCACGTGAATCAGAATTACCTTCCCCCAATGCCAAAGAAATGCACAGCGTTGAAGGTGAAGAAATTGATGTAAGCGATAACGATTCAGTTGACCATTCAATACCTTTAAGAGGGTTCTGGAAAAGAAAGCAATTATTTGAATTAGAATATAATGATTCAAGACCTTGGTTTTTGATTTTTACAAGACCGTTCTTCACTGTTATGTTCCCAGCAGTTATTTGGTGTGGTTTCGTTTATGGAGCTCAAATGATGTGGCTTTCATTATTAGCTACTACTCAATCGTTAATTTATTCAGCTCCCCCTTATAATTTCAGTGCTGGTTCAACTGGGTTAACAAATTTTGGGCCATTGGTGGGTTCATTATTAGGTATGTTGATTGGTCCTTTAACCGATTGGTTAACTATTAAGTTAGCTAAGAGAAATAATGGTATTATGGAACCAGAATTCAGATTGTATGTTATGGTTTTACCATTAATTACCAATGCCATTGGATTATTAGCTTATGGTTTAGGGGCATGGAATGGGACCAACTGGGCGGTCTCCGTGGTTTTGGGCCAAGGTTTCTTAGGGTTTGCCATGAGTAGTAGTGGAACCATAGTGTTAACTTACCTTATTGATAGTTATCACCTTATGGGTAGTGATTGTTTAGTTGCGGTGTTATTTTTACGTAATATGGTTGGAATGGGGTTCACGTTCGCTATTCAACCTTGGTTGGATAAGAATGGCTTAAAGGTCACTACTTGGATTATGTTTATGCTTAGTGTGGTAATTAATGGTTCATTTATCTTTATGATTATCTATGGAAAAAGATGTAGAAAATGGACTAAGGAAAGATACTACAGATATAGTGATCCAAATTACAGTGGGATGTTTAAGTTTTAATTTTTTGAAATTGTGTATATGATCATCATTCAACAAGATACAAAACATGATATTACGGGAGTAAAATACTAAATAGGAAAATATTATGATGTAAACTTATATAGAATGAAATATTGCAGAATAAAATATACAGAGAAAATAATAAACCAAAAACATATATATCCAGAGAATAAGCTATAAAAAATCTAATAACCGATTGAAGCTTTTGAACCAGTTTCATTAATCCATCCATCAACAGTTGATTGTGATAAACCTGAACCAAAATCAGTGTCATCATCAACTTGGACGATTGAAATAGCATCACCACTGAAAACAACGGCCGCTTTCATAGTTGATGAGGTTGGTCTGTTGAAGTAATCTTGGGAACCACCACCACCACCGGATCTTTTATTGGCTGAAGTTTGACCTGAGTGTAAGTGAGAAATTAATTTATCGGAGCCTGATGATAAGATTTCGAATAAATCTAATTCCCCACACTTTGGCCAACAACTACAGTCAGCATTACCATATTGTAAAGTTCTTGGGATTTTGGCATTTAAAGCCCAAATAGCTGGCATGTCATAATTAATAGAAGTTTTTGAACCAGAAGCGGAAGGCATTTGGAATTCAAAAACAAAAATTTTATTTTGACCATCGAAACCATGATAAGCAGGGATACCTGGTCTGTAGTAATCACAGTCATTACCACTACATTTTTCACCTGACATGATCATATATTCGTTGTTGGAATCGACTAAAACATTGTCTAAAGCTTGAGGGGTTGATGAACCACCAGACATGTCACTATTAGCATAAGAAATGGAGTTACCAAACGCTGATGACCAAACACCCGATCCTGAACCACCATAGTAGTTGAAGAAAATCAAGTTGTCGGTACTACCTGGAGAATAGTACGAATATCTTGACCAATCGCCTGAAGCATCATCGTCACCAGAACCTGAGCTTGAAGGAGCAGCAGCATCACCAGATGACGCAGATGGAGTGTAAGCAGCAGCTGAAGGTGAAGATGAAGGTGAAGTGGTAGCAGCAACTGAAGTAGACGTAGTATCAGTACCAGCAGCAGCGTAATTAACTGGACTATCAGCAGTCGAAGTTTGAGCTACAGTTTGAGTGTTACCATTTCCATCAACAAAGACGGTTTGCGTGACTTCCACAACTTTAGTGGCTCTTTTATGTAAATGATGTTTGTGGACCAAGGTAGTGGCACAATCTTCTTCAATAACCTCTTGTCTTTTAGCATTTCTTTTCTTCATTTTTGATGACGAAGATGGGTAATATACACCAAATTGTTTCAATTTAATTGGACCTCTGAAATGTAACGACAATTCTTCATCCAAAGGACTCAAGTTACCGCTGAATGATTTTGGTTGTGAAGAACATGATCCATCATCTGCCATATTGGTGATATCTGGGTAGCTACCAGAATAACCAACACCGTCATAACTAACTTTTTGTGTGGAACCACAATAGTAGTTACCATCTGATGATAAGTCACAGCTGGCTTTAACTAACGAACTAGCTAATAAAACGAACAACGATTGACTGAATAACATATTATATCTATACTTCTGTTATTCTTAAACTGTTATTTTTTAAGGAATGAAAAATATAACGGGACACAAGTATAAAGTAACTAGGAATACAGATGTTCTGCTAAGCGTTAAGGAATGACTTTAAGTTGGATATATAAAAATGTGTTGATTTTTTTTTTTTTGGAGGAAATTGAGAAATATAAGTTGTTGTTGTTTGACGAAAACAAGCAAATTGGGTTTTATGCAGGACGAACTATTGATGAAATTCATTTTTTTAATGAATTCCTTTTCCTTGATCCTTTCAGTGGGTGCTGTTGGTGGGTGTGTAGCTGGTGGTTGATATGGGTCATTAGTCACATCACTATCGCAGAGGGTGGTGTGATATCGTCCCAGCAGTGCTTTGCATCGTGAGATTGTACCTTAGTCTCACTTTCGAGTTTCGTGTAGAGCTTGAATAGGGTAAATTTATAGCCTGGGTCTTAGCCTCTAACCATTTTTGTCCCAAGAGTTATCCCCACTGACTATGCTAACCTGGCGAACCAAGGCTGACAGTGCAACATTACTACGATAAATTTTGGTAAAATAGTTTTCCACGAATAGTTTTCCACGGTTACATCGCTCTCTGATTGGATGGAGCTGCCTAAGTAGCAAAATTTTCTTAACCATTTCCTATATCTAACACTAAGACATGGATGTTTAAATCTAGATTAAGTGGTCCAGTCAGCCTTCGGCAGGTAATGAGGATTTTTTACTGGCGGTATCTAAAGTTGGTGTTTCGCTGCACATCCCATATCTCGATTACCAGCCATTTTGGATTATTTTTTATCACTGTTATTGTAAAGCGTGCTTTGAGTAGAGCATCGAGTAGAGTATTTTTTAATGGCTGGACTATGGATCTGATGCTTGTGCTTGTTCTTAGAGGGTCTTCCATCGTTCTAGATTGCATATATCGACCCATCAACCTCCATGTAGGTTTATGCATGCACCGCTACCAATCTCATCGCCATATCCTAAATTTTCCTCTTTTCTTTTTTCTGGCATCGTGGCATTATAGGCTGGATATTCCTATCGTTAGGTTTCCAGACACTGGCCTGGATAGTGAATGGCCCTAGTTGTAGTTTGCACGTTCTTTTCTTTCGTCGTTTGTGCTGTCTGCCTTCTGCTATTTCCTTCCTCGCCCTGTGCACCCGCTTCCCGTGCATTTCCTTCATAGCTCTTCACGTTTGTCCTATTGCACTTCCTTATACAGTTTCCCATCATTTCCTACATTTTGCACATTTTCCTTCGTTACTTTCCTATTACATTTCCATTTGCGGCCAAGATCTGCACTGTTATCTGCACTATTATCTGCACGGATGTCTGCATCTCAACGGTTTCACTGGGTTATATACCAGAGTCCAACGGTTTTCCAGATGATATGCCACTTGCTGCTGTCTGAATCTATGACATGTTGGGTTTCCAGGTCTAGATTTTGGGGATCTTTAGCACTTATTTGATGATAAATTAATGATTTCTTGTTCTGTCTATATTACCTCATCGCTGGGATTGCAAAAGACCGAAATGTTGCATTTCCTGGTTATACCGGCATGGTGTTATGCTTGAGCGATGTGTCCTTTGCCTTTCTGGTGATTATGTCCTGCTACTCTTCACATTTCGTGTTACCAACGTCAGCACAACGTTCGATGATTATTTAATAGTAGCTTACTACCAGTTGATAATTAAAGAACGACGGCTCTATGTAATGTAAGTTCCTTGCGTTGTCATACGGTTGAAACTGGCCAGTATTAATTTGATGGTCTTTTTTACATTTTGCCCCTTCTTTAATCCTTTTTGAAGAACCCCATTCCAGCTAATGTCTGATTTAAAACTGAAAGACAAATAGTGCAAAAATTGCAAAATCAACTTCAAAATAGGGAGAATTTTTTTCCACTTTCATATTCTACTGTGATGTTCACAACGTCTATACCGATAGAATAGTACACCTGAGAGATACGCAAGAGATTGAAAACCAAAATGTTTGAACAACGAAGTTGCCGTTTTCTGTTTCAGCCTCGTGATGACGCAGGTAGTTAAGAGTTCGATAAACCCTAAATTTGCTAGCAAAACCACACAACTTCAACTATATGGTTCCAAGGATGCCCAACATTGGCCCAGCGTCATATTGTAATTTAGAAAAACACTGGTTAACGTTGCACATTTCAAATTTACGTTAACTGCTAAAGCCGGGTTTATTTAGCAGACCCTTATCGCATTAAGGTACAGAAGCATCTCCATCCACAAAAACTGTAATCCCCAGATAATAAACCTCCATTGAAAGAGTTATGATTTAAACTTAAACATAGCATTAATTTTCACTGCAGTAATTGACAAATTAAATTGAATTTCAATTTCACTTCCAGCCTATTGTGTAACAATCGTCAAGTATTTATTTTTATCGCATCTGAAATAATTTTTAGCAATCGAGACAACATGAGTGAAACCTATAATGTACCAGTTCAACAACAAGGTTATCCCCAACAACAAGGGTATAACCAGCAACAGCCTCCACAATATGGCCAACAACAACAACAACAGCCTTATCAACAGCAGCCTCAAAATGGTGGAAATAATCCACAACGTCAACCAGGGTACGATTATGAGTCGATGGAAGAAGGTAAACCAATTAACAGTAATAATTTTGATGAAAGTTTCAAAATCGCCAAACCAAAACTTAATGATTGGCCGTTTACGGTTTTCTTCTTATTAGTCGTTGCAGGGTTTATTGCCGTTGGTGTGCTTACGTTGAATGCATTAAAACAAACGTTTGATTTTCAAGGTGGTGGAATTTATGGTAGTGGTAATACGTTTGCTTTAAACACCAATACCATTATTTTATTTGCGTTTATAATTGTCGTTGCCTTGGTTTTTTCGGTTTTAATTATTGTCTATGCAAGAATGGCTCCTAGATTTTTTATCACTAGTGGATTAATTTTAAATGTTATATTTGGGTTCGCTACTGCAATTTATTATTTTGCCGTTAAATATTATTCTGCAGCTGTTACGTTTTTAGTGTTTACGGCCATTACTGGATTTATGTATTGGAGAGCAAGAAATCGTATTCCATTTAGTGCTGCTGTGTTATCTATTGTCATTGATGTTATGAAACGTTATCCCTCAACGTTGATTACGTCGTTCATTGGTATTATTGTCAGTTCTGCGTTTAGTGTATTATTTTCCGTAGTTATTGTTGGTACATATGTTAAATATGATCCAAATTCAAACAATGAAGGATGTAACGTTGGTGGTGGTAGTTGTTCGCAAGCTAAATTAATTGGGATCTTAGTATTTGTGTTTTTTGCTGGTTATTATATATCAGAAGTGATTAGAAATGTGATTCATGTTGTCATTGCCGGGGTTTTTGGTACTTGGTATTATTTATCAGGATCCGATCAAGGTGAACCAAAGCATCCAGCGTTAGGATCTTTTAAAAGAGCCATGACTTATTGTTTTGGTTCAATTTGTTTTGGTTCGTTAATTGTTTCATTAATTCAATTAATAAAAGGGTTTTTGCAAATGTTGAGACAAAATGCTTTTGGTGATGGTGATTATATGTTGGGTTGTTTATTTTTAGTGATTGAATTTATCGTTGGTTTCATTGAATGGATAGTGCAATATTTCAATAATTATGCCTACTGTTATGTTGCATTATATGGTAAATCATATGTTAAGCTGGCAAAAGACACCTTTGATTTGTTAAGATTCAAAGGTATGGACGCATTATGTAATGATTGTTTTATTGGTACCTCGTTAAACTTGTACTCAATGTTTGTTGGTTACATTGTTGCCTTATTGGCTTATTTATATTTAAAGTATACAGCACCAGGCTACAATTCAGATGGTGGTTTCTACGCCCCAGTCGTTGCATTTGCCTTTTTAATCAGTGGACAAATCACCAGAATTGCCTTGGTGGTAATTGAGTCTGGAACTTCCACCTTCTTCGTTGCGTTGGCTAAAGATCCTGAAATTTTCCAAATGACTAATAGAGACAAATTCGATGAAATTTTCAGAACTTATCCTCAAGTGTTACAAAAAATTACATCCGATCATTAAATAGTTTGGATATTGTGTTTGTATAGTTTTAATAAACATTCTCTTAGAGGGCTATCTCAAATTTAACACTCACCTTCGATTAGAATTCCAAATCTCAATTTCTCACACATCAATGTTAACGTTAGCGATAGGGGACCTTTTCATTCCTGATAGATCAATTGATATTCCATCGAAATTTTATAAATTACTATCACCCAACCCACAATCCGTACCTAGTAACCCCAAAATCAACCAAGTGATTTGTCTTGGTAATGTTACTAATGATTTGGATACGTTGAAACTATTATATCACATATCGCCAAATTTTAATCTTGTTAGGGGAGAATTCGATGATGTTAACTTGTTAAGTCAACAATTGTCACAATTGAACAATAAGCCAATTGAAGTTATTCAAAATTATAGAATTTTGAAGGTCGATAATCTAAAAATTGGATTCACTAACGGATCATTAGTTATACCAAAAAATGACCCTTTAAGTTTATCTAATTTAGCAAGAGAATTAGATGTGGATATTTTGATTTACGGCGGGACCCATAAAGTTGATGCTTATGTATTAGACGGTAAATTTTTTATAAATCCTGGTAGTGCTACCGGTGCGTTTAATTTTGATTGGCAGCCTGAAGAGGAGGATGAAGAAGAGGACGAAGAGGAAGCAGAAGAAGGAGAAGAAGAGGAAGATGCGGATGAAGAAAAGACGGAACAAGAAGCGATAGAAGTAAAACAAACAGAGGACCAAGAGGAAAAGCAAGAGGAAAAGCAAGACGAAAAGGAAGAGAAGGAAGAGTTAGCAGAAGGAAAGGTCGAAGCAAAGGAAGAAACAAAGGAAGAAACAAAGGAAGAAACAAATGAAGAAACAAAGGAAGAAGGAAAACATGAAGGAAAAGAAGATGAAGAACGCAAAGAAGACCTCCCTGAAATAACTGAAAAACTTGAGCAAACCACTATAAATGATGAATTAACTGAGGAAGAATTATCCACAATAAACAATCTCTCCAATATCCCATCATTTTGTTTGCTAGAAACCAATAATAATACATGTACATTATATATTTACACATACTTAGATGATGAAGTAAAAGTTGACAAAGTAACTTATCATAAAGAATAGTTTAATACATGAAACCTCGTGATTCCCTCCCATTTTATTTATCTTTTTATGTTCACGCCTGTACTGATGAATAGTGTAACGTAAATTCCTTCTTTATTTTAGACCAATTATGAGGGTCAAAAAATATGTAAACACCTCTTTCAACATCGGGACTCACTAATACTGGCTCAACATTACTATCTTTTGTTAACCACACTTGAATTTCTTTATGATACCTCCAATTTCTCGACACTAATTCTCTTGCGGCATATTCTTGTAAAGTATCTCTTGGTTTCATATAGAATATATAAAACAAAGTTTCGTCACTAAAGGTAGATATCTTACCATCACACGGCCCCGGTGGGGGGATAATTGATTGTGATTGTACCAGTAAAGGTAATTTAAAACTTGGTTCCACTTCCGATCTTGAAGTCTCTAACCATGGTGAGGATAAAGTTTTCAAAATATTGTCGCTGCTTAAATCAAACCCTAGCAAATTCAAGTCTTGACCTATAGCAAAGTTATGCTTATTATCATTCTCCATCTTTGCAAGAGATGCTATCCCATTTAATCCAAATTTATCCATTTCACTCATGGTTGAAGATATAATGTTTTCAAGGTTTGGTGCGAATTTGAAGTTTTTTTCTGAAGTTCTAGTTGATTTATGATGAGTGGGAATAGAATTTTACCCAATATTATTATTACTGGTACTCCTGGATGTGGTAAATCAACTCATTCGAAAGAATTATCTGAGCAATTAAATTTTAAATTACATTCAATCAGTGATTTAGCCAAAGAGAAAAAGTTTATTGAAAAATATGATGAGACGTTAGACACCAACGTAGTTGATGAAGATAAAATTCTAGATTATATGGAATTAGAATTAGTCAAAGGTGGCAATATAATAGACTGGCATGTCTGTGATATTTTCCCGGAAAGATTAATTGATTTAGTTATAGTGTTAACTACGGATAATTCTGTTTTGTACGATAGATTAAAGGAAAGAGGTTATAAAAAGAATAAAATCGATGAGAACATTGATGCTGAAATAATGCAAGTGATTTTACAAGACGCACAGGAAAGTTACAAAGAGGAAATAGTGGTGGCGTTGGAGAGTAATAATGACGATGACTTGAAAAGCAACGTTGAAAGAATCATCGAATGGAATTTGAATTGGAAAAATGATCATCCTGATGGGGCAAGCAACGAAAGGATAGCGAGGGAAGAAGAAGACGAAGAAGAAGACGAAGAGGACGAGTCCCAAGACACACAATCAGAAGAAGAAGAGGAGGAGGAAGAAGAAGAAGAAGAAGAAGAAGAAGACGAACCAGAAGAGAATGAGAGAAAAAAGCAAAAAACTTCGTAGATTCATACTAAATGTAAAATGATTTTTCTAACATAGAATAATAATGTTAACGCAGCAACCCCCAATAAAACGTAATACCCTTTTGTAACGGCAATATAAGACCATTTTTGTTTTATTCTTGATAAATTATGTTGTTCTAACTCTGAAACACAATTAGCATTTTGCTGGAAAATATACTGACTTTCCTCAATGATTTCTAATTTCTGTTGTTCAGTTAATTCATTTCTAGTAAACAATTCGTAATCTCTTTTATACAAAATTCTTAAAAATTCTTCATCTTCCACATCAAACTTAAAAAAACTCGTACCCATTTCAACAATCTTTTCATGGGAGTGACCAGGCTTTTGTGGGAACATACCAGTTGCCTTCGACAATGAAGACCTCATAATTCTACCACCGGCAAATAACGCTAAATACATTACATGCAAATAAGCCAACAAAAGATACGGTTTATCCTTGGTCACCGTCTCAATATGCTTGGAAAATTTAATTTGTTGGGGCATGATAGGATGAATGAATTTTTCTTTATTATCGTCATAGTAGAATAGCAAATCCTGTTCCGCTTTTGCAGCTCTGGCGATTTCTGGCTTCCAGATTGATTTTAAAATAAACGTCATTCTATCGGTAGATTCGTCCTTTTGAAACTCTCTTTCAAGGGAGTTTTCAATCGCTCTGAACACATGATAGAAACTTTGCAATCCCTGTCTATATATCTTATAATCTCTTAACGCCAAAGCAAATTTAAATGTCATCTGTTTATCAATTTTGTTGTGCAAAGCTCTGGTATCTTTATTAATTCTATTACCTAAAGCACCAACATCGGTCTTCAATGGTATGATTTCAGCTTGGGGGATATTTTCTTTAGCCATGTTTAAACTCTATGATGCTATATTCACTGGGTATGAAATATCTTACAATAGTTTACTGATGTCTTCAAAAAATTTCTGGGAATGTGGTGTTATATAGTCCATCTCAAAATCCGCAGGTACTTTTTGTGTTATAAACTTTGGAGATATCGGACTCTCATTGACTGATTTTTTTGATAAAGCGAATTCGGGTTGGCTGCAAAACGCTTATCCTCGACCCTTTCTATTATGGCTTGTAGGTAACGTATCCAGGGTGTCGACGTGTTTTCCAAAGGCATGGGTTCATATGCATGTTTCAATTGGGGGTATTGGTGATTTCAGTGTGGAAGTGTATAATTCTAGTCTGGTATAATCTGAGTACTTTATAATCGAGTACTGGATAGTCTTAGTACTGAAAGTGTATAATGTTACGTCTTTAACATGTTAATCACTTAATAATATGCACGAATTTTAATAATACATAAGTAATTTAATACCAACATGACTAGAGGCAATTAGAATTTAGCTTCATAACAGTACTATATAAATCGAGGAGAATGGTGCTCGTAAGGAAATGCCTGAATATTGACAGTGGATTAACTTAATAAGCTCTCTAAGGCAGTCAATCATTCTTAGCAGCAAACCCCCTGGGTATGGGGATACCACTCTGTTGGAATCGTAGATACTCAACGTGAGTATTAGAGTACTTATTAAAGGGGTCTGTAAAACTACCCGATAAAAGTTAGCGTAGTTTGTCAGCCCCAAAGGACTGAGTAATACCAGCCAAACGTCTGTGTAACAGCTCTACTCAAGTATACACTCCCAATCCCTTGACATCCCAGGCGTCCTCTGATAGTTGTATCTTAAAAATATCTGCTACAGGAGAAATCCTCAATTACTCCAGCTACGTCAATGGTACGATTTTACGTCCAAAGCAAGAGACAATCGAAATATGTCTAAGAATTCACCCATGCCATCAGTTTCGTTGATCGAGCATTATCCAAATACCAGCTGTAGTAGTGACTACGTATGCTTGTCACCGTGAAACAAAACTATCGACCCCTGATACTGTCACAGTGAAACCAAACTGGGGCACCATCACGTGAAAATACATATAAAAGACCACAGGCTGCAAAAAACTGCTAGAAAAACAGAGTTATTTAATTTGTATATTCAAAACAATCACAGAGTGTACTTTTCTAAGATCATAAATCTTGATCATCTAAGGTTTTAAATGTCATATAAGGTTGATTTTTAAAATCAATACCGTTTTCTAACAATTTGGTGAAAGCAGCAGAAAAATCGTTGAAGAATACATCTTGATCAGCCGCATACAATTTAACGTACTTTACAAAGTAGGATTCTTCCTTTAATGCCATATCAGTAGGTAACATCATAAACGATTTAAACTCGTCATCTTCATATTGCTTTGGACCATCCCATTTTTTAACGTGCCACCCATCTAACAATCTAACGAAAAAATCATTGGTGAACATGTTAGGTGATGGACCCCAAGGACCATCGTAACCACTTCTATCAGAATGACAACGTCCCAAAGCATGAGCTCCAATAAGAGCCACCGTCTCTCTTTCATTAAATCCCAATCTGGCAAATAAGGTTTTGACGTATTTACCGTCTTTAGAGGCATCAGGTAAATAACCATTTTTTGGAACTTTTTTCACATCTTCACAGTTCTCTCTACCAGGTCTCCATTTAATCGTTGGACCACCGGCTTCTTGAACCCCAACAACCCCACCTAAAGTCCATAAATCACCTCTACTGATCCAAGGGTATTTATCCAAAAATTCTTTCAAGAAATCAATACCAATTTGTAAACCAGCATTGGCAGGATCACTTGCCTCGGGTTCAAGTGCCATGGTACCACCATATGAACCACCGGCTCCGGCACCTTTATCAAAGGTACCTGAACTATGCCATGCTAATCTAGTCAATAAACCATATCTACCAGCACCATCATCGGCATCGTCATCTTCTCTAACTTTGTCAGCAATGGCATTATAAACTTCCTGGAAATCTTTTTGACTTTTACCCAGAGGAATCTTACTTAACGGGAACACAAGCGCTGGCGAATACTTGGCCCATTTTTTACCACCCTGATCATTTCCATTACCACCATTATTATTATTTAATAACGTTGGCTTGGGTTGGCTAACGTAGTAATAACCTAACGATGATCCTCCAATTAACCCAAATAATAACTTTGCATTAATTCTTGAAGCGTTTAAATAAGCTGTTGCCATTTTCTTTTAACTTTACAATGATTATCCTTCAATTCGATGACTCAATTAACTAACAAACTAACTAATAAACCAAACTAAACCTTTTTGTCAAATAATTCACCAATTGACCCGACTATAAGATATTTATATGTTGGGCTGGTCGATTTAGATGAGTAACGGGGAAGTGAGATTTTTACTAATCGAAGAAACGGCTCGACCCTTTTTTCCAGCATTTCATTGTACTTTACTATGAGGTGAGTAATTATGGCCCTCTGATTGGATGATTTTTTTGTATTTCTATAAACAATTAATTTACATATAATATAGTTAAATTAGAATAATTAAAACTACTATCCCAATGGAAACAGATCTTCAAAGGAGATAGAAAAATTCATAAGGTGTTGAGCGAAAAATGATATCACACAAAATTAGCTTCTCCATGAGTTTCTCTGTAAGTTTCTCTATGGAATTTCTTGATTAATAAAATTTTCAATTATTACAGCAGCTTCAAAAATTCCACTTCCCTCTTGATTGTAGGTTTTTGCATTTAAACACATTGTTAAAATATCATTTTTAAAATCTTCAATATTGAAATATTTATTTGCTTTTAAAGATTTTTCAATTTGGCTCACTGATATTGGCGTCTTGATTAATTTATAATAATCGGGATATAGTTTTCTTGATGGCAATTTTAAGAATACTTCAATAATCTCTTCATTATTTTCATTTGTTAAATCGTTCATTTTTTGCAAGACTTCTTGACCTTTGACAATTATTGGATTATCGGAAAAATCGTCTTCTTCTTCTTCTTGCTGTTGTTGTTCTTGTTGTTCTCCTTGTTGTTCTGGTCCATCACCATCTAACTGTTCAATTTCATCATCGTCATCGTCGTCGTCCAAGGCCATTTCACCATTTGCTTCGTCTTCTTCAACTTCTTCAATCGATCTACCTTCGCTTAACGCAATAGTTCTTCTTCTTTTAGAAGCTCTTCGTTCTTTTCTCCTAATGGCATCTTCAACCGAATCATTATCATCATCCATGGCCATTAGCCATTGCTCTTCAGTTAATCCGTCGTCATATTTGACTCTCTTTTTATTTCTCATTTTAGTCAATTCTTTGGTATCTTTTTCAAAATGATGGCTCACATCTTCAGTGAAAACCTTTGGTAATTCATCCTGATTAATTAATCTTGCCTTATAGTCACCGTATAATTTTTCCTGTTTAATTCTTTCAACATCCATTTCAGCAAATAAAACTTTTTCATCTTCACTTCTGGCTAAAATTTCATTGATCTCTTCATCATCCAACATATTTTTTTCCTCAATATCGTCATTTTCAGTTTCAGCTTCTAATAATTTTTTCAAATATTCTTCTTGTTCTTCGGCAGTTGATTTATTATCGAATTTACCCGCTTGAATAACTTTACCATCAATATCTAATTTTTGATGGGCTCTTTCTAAAATAACTTCTTCCACTGAATCATTGGTAATTAATCTTAAAATCCTAACTTCATTTTTTTGACCAATTCTATGAGCCCTATCTTGAGCTTGTAAATCTTGATGAGGATTCCAATCAGTGTCAAAGATAATAACCGTATCAGCCGTTTGTAAATTCAAACCTAAACCACCGGCTCTGGTTGATAAAAGGAAACAAAAATATGGAGAATTTGGTGCATTAAATTCTTTCAACATATCTTGCCTATCTTCAGCTTTGGTACTACCATCTAATCTTAAATATTGCATATCTCTCCATCTTAAGAAATCTTCCATAATATCCATAACTTGCGTCATTTGGAAAAACATCAACACTCTATGACCCGTGGCTTTAAATTTTGGTAATATTCTATCCAATAATTCAAATTTACCACTAACTCTCCAAATTAAGTCATTAGTTAATCTACTACTATTTAAAACCGTTTCAACTTCTTCAAACACAAACGGATGATTACAGATTTTTCTCAATTGCATAATTTTATTATTTAAACCTTTAATACCACTTTTAGAATTTCCAACATCAGATCCAACAAATAACGCATTATGTTTCAACATTTGTTGATATAAAATATATTGCAAACCTGATAAATTACATTTTAAGACTTTTTCAACTTTATCAGGTAAATCTTTTTCGACATCCTTTTTCAATCTTCTTAAAAGGAAAGGTCTTAAAACTTTATGTAATCTTCTAATGACCAATAAACTTTCTTCTTCAGTTAATTCGATTTTTTCTTGAGTACCGGTATTAGCAAATGGTGTATTAAACCATTCATCAAATGATTTAACCGAATTAAAAATTTTTGGTAAAACAAAATTCAATAATGCCCATAATTCAGGTAAATTATTTTGCAATGGGGTACCGGTTAAGATCAACCTATTTTTAGTTCTATAATAAGTTCTTAACGTAATTGATAATTTCGATTCACTATTTTTCATTCTATGACCTTCATCAATAATCATATGACTATATTCGAATTTAGCCAATACTGGTCTTTCTCTAATAATATATTCATAAGTGGTTAACAACACTTGAAATTTACCTTGTCTCACTTCGTATTGTAATTCTCTTCTTTGTTGTTGACTACCTTTATAAATAATTGTTCTAACACTTGGTGCCCATTTTTCAAATTCCATCGTCCAATTGGTTATGGTTGATAATGGTACAATAACTAAAAATTTATCTTCATGTTTTTTCTCAATTAAATAAGTAATTAATGAAATAGATTGAATGGTTTTACCTAAACCCATTTCATCGGCTAAAATACCATTCAATTTATTATTGTATAATGATACCATCCATTGCAAACCTTTTAATTGATACTCTTTTAATTGGCCACCAATTAAAATCGATGGTTGAACTTTAACTTCTTCTCTAATTCTATGAGCAACTTGATAATAATCGATTTTTTCTCTTAATTCATCAACATTATCTTCATCATTAACTTCTTGTTCCAAAGGAATTTCTGCACCACTTTCAACTTGTTGAACTTTAACTGCTTGAGCCAAAGAATCTAAAAATGTGTTGGTTTGTTTTAATAAATGAGTAATTCTATAATCTTTTGTCTCATCTAATAATTTCATATAAGCTTCTTCGTTATTTTCTTTTAAAGCTTGTAATCTTTGTTTTGATAGTTTTTCCAGTTTTTTATTTTCATCTTTGGCAACGTTAGTATGGAAATTATTAATATTTTTAATAATTGAATTTTTTTTATTATTTCTGTTAATTTTAATTTCCAATAAATTTGATGAATAATCAATGATAGATTTAATTTTTTCCAACTGTAATAAATGTTGTTTCTTCTTAAATTCTAATTTTTGCTTTTCATCTAATTTAATGGCCAATTTTTCCGGTTCTAACTGGTGAATTTTAGAACGATGATTAAAATTTCTGGTAATTAAATTGATTAATGAGTTTTTTGATAAATCTTTATTAAATGTTGAATTATCAATGGAAAGAAAATTAATTAATAATCTTTTCAATTGTTTTTGTTTAGTTAAAATTTTTAATGATTTTAATTCAATTAATGATTTGACTTTTAAATCTTGGATATTCAAATAGTTTAAACTATTGTCACTTTGTGATTTATCAATGTGGAAACTACCTAAATTTAACGGCATATTTTCCAAGTCTTGGATTCTATTGGAAATTTTGGATGAAATGATTTTTTCGGTGTAGTAATTACCTAATTTTGATGATAATTTATTACTAGTAGTTGATAAGTTCAATCCCAAACTTGATGGTAATTTAATCCCCAAATTGTTTAATTTATCGATATAATCTTTATAATTTGACTCATTTTGGAAATACTCCTCAAAAAGTAAATCACCTTCAGTGTTGTCACTTTCGTTATCCAATTCATCAATAACCTTTTTAAAATCAATTTGTAAGTTATTTGGCAAGTCCAAATCTTTTGATAACAATTGCAAACCGACAATTTGTTTTTGTAATAATTCATAATCTATGTCGTCATTTATCTTTCCATTTGCCGTCCCATTTTCTGGTACGCTTGCAATACTATTATTTAAATCTTCAAAAAACTTTACCGATTCGTTATTATAAATTTCATGATTTTGAACAATCTTATAAAAAATACTTTCAATCGTCAATTTAGCGTTTAAATTAGGGTCGATAAATTTGCTACCATCCTCGACTTGCTCTTTCACCGCCTCACTAGCCTTGGACAACTTTGTGTATTCACTTAAAAGGAAATTCAACTCAGATTTTGAACTAGGGTATTTGTAGTCTGAACTTGACATGTTTAACCGCCGATACAATTTAAAAATCTTAAGATCTCCCACAGCAATGCTAGAAATATGACTTTTATCAGTGGGTTCCCGTATGAATCTGGTGCCTATTCACTATAATCGCTGATCACTGTTGAGTATCGTCAATTATTGTTAATCAATAGATTGTAAAATGCTAACCTGGTATAACGCGGTTAACCCTGATGTTTATTCAAGTTGTTGTCTTCAAAAATTTCAACAAAATTTCTCATTTTTTCTCAACCCACGAAATGTCGCGAATCGCTGGGAACAGTGTCGCTCATGTCGCAATATCGTGGATGATGGATGTGGTTTAATGCTACGACGATTGCAACGGCATGATCCGGGGACAGGTAGTTGCAAGGGAGATAGTAGATGTGGGGAGGTGCAGGATAGACGAATGCCATGGGAAGACAGGAAAGTAGCGAGAAGGAGTGCAGCATGACAAAGAGCCAGTGTAGGCAAACAGCTGATGATAATGCGAATAAAAATTTTCAAGTCAACCATTCGAATCATGTTTAGAGGTAAAACCAGTATTGGTCTTCAAAGCATCAGAAGCGTTAATTATCGTCCGGTGGTTAAGCAGCAATTTCAACGGTTCCAAAGTACTAATGCATCCAAGCCTTTAAGCTGGCTCGATTACTTCAAGTTGAAAAAACAAAATAATTACTCCAATATAATTGCTTCTACCTTCACCAGTGTTGGTGGTGGGTTACTCGCGTTAACGTATTTAGGCAATATTGAGATTGATCCTGAAAAACCAATCTTGGGGTTCGATCCGTTTGTTGTTTTGGGGGGTGTTGTGATAGTTGGTGCAGGTTGCGGTTGGGTAGTCGGCCCATTTTTAGGTACACCAATATTTAACATGTTAAATAGATCTACCAGAGCACAATTTGAAGTTAAACAAAAGATTTTCTTGCAAAAAATCAAACAAAATAGAGTTGATCCATCATCACAATCGTTCTCCAATCCCGTGCCTGATTATTATGGCGAAAGAATTTACTCTTTGAATAATTATAAACAGTGGTTAAGAGATTGCAATGCTTTTAGAAGAAAAGCAAAAGAATTCATTTAATGTGTTCACTTGTATAGTAATGAATATTCGAAGTTTTGTTCGCCTCTCGTTTATAGCAAGATCTCTTAGTGCTGTCATAATTACATCGGATTGAATCTTTATACACATATGACACTAGTGATACCAAGATCCAAGATACCTAGAGATACTAGAGATACTAGAGATACCAAGATAACAAGATACCAATATACCAAGAGACGCCTAGGGGACATCTAAGAGATACGTATAAGCAAGGAAATATCCAACAAATAGCGCAATGAGATGTTGAAACTGATCTCTTCGGAGTTGAAGTCCAGTAAAAACGAAGTCCAGTAAACTATCACAGCTTCATTAATGAGGCTGACGGGCCAAAGCATGACAGCAGTTCCATAACACTCTGTAAATGTCCACCGCCGTCATATAGCCTACTACTGAACTCCACTCATATTGGAGCAAACCATCACTGGCATCGAGCGAATATCCTGGGGTATTTCTCCGGGACATTTTGCAGCCAGTTTCTGACCCTTCAACTAACTGAACGACGGCTACGGCCGATCTACACTATAAAACAAGTACCTACCGCCAACAGTCACCCCAACATCTATTAGCCCGTGGAATCACTATTTGCAAGCAATTTATTGCTGTTATGCACCTGGGGCCCTGCTATAACTGGGCCCTTGCTACCACCACCGAGATTAATCCGCAGGGGGTCACGTAGAGCTTTCGCCCGCCCCCCCTTGATGGGTACAGTAGTTCTGTACAAGTACTCCAGTACTCAGCTGTATACATATATAACCAATGGATATCTCCAGCACAACTGGCCCACCACCAGCACCGACTCTCAGCACCATCCTCAGTACCACGCCATCCCATCCCCGGTGATTTAAGGACAGCGAAAAATTCACATCGTTGTTTGTCGCACTCCTTCACACCAATCAAAGCCGATGAAACCATCGACAGAAAAATATAAAAAGAGTTTTCAATAATTCTTCCACGATACTACAAAATTACAATTAATCATGCTTAGAGCTATAAAGAATGGGTTACCTCATTCTAAAATGATGAGGGCTCAAATGTTGAGATCGAATATATCATCAATTAATGCCGTTAATTTATCATTCACCAGAAAATTGAGCCAAGATGGATTTTTACAGACCGTCAATGGGAATTATATCGATGAAATGTACGACGCTTGGAGACAAGATCCTTCCAGTGTTCACGTTTCATGGAATGCTTATTTCAAAAATATGGAATCAAGTAATATTGCTCCATCAAAAGCTTTCCAAGCGCCTCCTACTATCATTCCTACCGTCAGTGGTGGTGCCGCAGGGTTCGTTCCTGGTGAGGGGTCCGCTCCAATGAGTGAGGACGTGGTTACTCATTTAAAAGTCCAATTGTTAGTTAGAGCTTATCAAGTCAGAGGACACCAAAAAGCCAAAATCGATCCGTTAGGTATAAGTTTTGGTGATCAAGGGGATGTTCCAAAAGAATTGACATTAGATTTTTACAGTTTCACGGAAGCTGATTTAAATAAACAAATCACCTTGGGTCCAGGTATCTTACCAAGATTTGCCGAAGATGGTAAAAAAACCATGACCTTGAAACAAATTATCGAAAGTTGTGAAAAATTATATTGTTCAAGTTATGGGGTTGAATATATCCATATTCCTTCTAAAGAACAGTGTGACTGGTTAAGAGAAAGAATTGAAATCCCTGAACCTTTTAAATTTTCCACCGATGAAAAAAGACAAATTTTAGATAGATTAATTTGGTCAACTTCATTTGAATCATTTTTAGCTACGAAATTTCCAAGTGATAAAAGATTTGGTTTAGAAGGTGCCGAGTCAGTTGTTCCTGGTATGAAATCATTAATTGATAAATCAGTCGAATTTGGTATTGAAGATGTTGTTATTGGTATGCCACATAGAGGTAGATTAAATTTCTTATCGAATGTTGTTCGTAAACCAAATGAATCCATCTTCAGTGAATTCACGGGTTCAAAAGAATTCGATGAAGGTTCAGGTGATGTTAAGTACCATTTAGGTATGAATTATGCTAGACCAACTACCTCAGGTAAACACGTTAATTTATCATTAGTCGCTAATCCTTCCCATTTAGAAGCCGAAGATGGGGTTGTTTTAGGTAAAACTAGAGCTATTCAACATTATAAAAATGATACTAATGAACATAAAAAAGCCATGTCTGTGTTATTACATGGTGACGCTGCTTTCAGTGCTCAAGGTATTGTTTATGAAACGATGGGATTTGCCAATTTACCAGCTTATTCAACTGGTGGTACTGTTCATATCATCATTAATAATCAAATTGGTTTCACCACTGATCCAAGATTTGCAAGATCTACTTTATACCCATCAGATATTGCTAAATCAATTAATGCACCAATTTTCCATGTTAATGCTGAAGATGTTGAAGGTATCATTTTTGTTTTCAATTTAGCTGCTGAATGGAGAGCTCAATTCCACACCGATGTTATTATTGATGTTGTGGGTTATAGAAAACATGGTCATAATGAAACTGATCAACCAGCTTTTACTCAACCATTAATGTATCAAAAAATCGCCGAAAAGAAATCAGTTATTGAATATTATACTAACCAATTATTATCCGAAAAGACTTTCACTAAAGAAGATATCGAAGAACATAAAAAATGGGTTTGGAATTTATTAGAAGAATCATTTTCAAAATCTAAAGAATATGTCCCAACTTCAAGAGAATGGTTAACCACTGCATGGGAAGATTTTAAATCTCCAAAAGAATTGGCTACTGAAGTCTTACCTCATTTACCTACTGCGGTTGATGAATCAATTTTAAAGGATATTGGTAATAAAATTAGTCAAGCACCAGAAGGGTTTGAAATTCATAGAAATTTAAAGAGAATTTTAAATAATAGAAAGAAAACCGTTGAAAGTGGTGAAGGCATTGATTGGGCCACCGGTGAAGCTTTAGCTTTTGGATCATTAGGTTTAGAAGGTTATCATGTTAGAGTTTCCGGTCAAGATGTTGAAAGAGGTACATTTTCTCAACGTCATGCCGTTTTACATGACCAAGCAAGTGAAGCAACTTATACACCATTAAATAATTTAAGTGAAGATCAAGGTGCTTTTGATATTTCAAATTCTTCATTATCAGAATACGGGGCTATGGGTTTTGAATATGGTTATTCATTGACCTCTCCTGATGCTTTAGTTCAATGGGAAGCTCAATTTGGTGATTTTGCCAATACTGCTCAAGTTATCATTGATCAATTTATTGCTGGTGCCGAAAGTAAATGGAAACAAAGATCAGGTATTGTTTTATCATTACCTCATGGTTATGATGGTCAAGGTCCTGAACATTCATCCGGTAGAATCGAAAGATACTTACAAATGTGTAATGAAGATCCAAGATTTTTCCCATCCCCTGAAAAATTGGAAAGACAACATCAAGATTGTAACATGCAAATTGCTTACCCAACCACTCCAGCTAATTTGTTCCATTTATTAAGACGTCAAATGCACAGACAATTTAGAAAACCATTAGTTTTATTTTTCTCCAAATCTTTGTTAAGACACCCATTAGCAAGAAGTGAATTAAGTGAATTTACTGGTGATTCACACTTTAAATGGATCATTGAGGATGAAGAATTAGGTAAATCAATTGAAACTAAAGAAAATATTAAAAAACTTGTCTTATGTAGTGGTCAAGTTTACACTGCCTTACATAAAAAACGTAGCACCATTGATGACAAAACCACCGCCATCATAAAGATTGAACAAATGCATCCATTCCCTTACCAACAATTACGTGATGCGTTTGATTCTTATCCTAACGTTGAAGATTTAGTTTACTGTCAAGAAGAACCATTAAATATGGGTTGTTATGCTTACGCTCAACCAAGAATTTTAACTACTTTAGCTGAAACTGAAAATCATAAATCTTTATCATTAAGATATGCTGGTAGAGACCCAAGTGCTAGTGTCGCCGCTGGTACTAAATCAATGCATAATGAAGAAGAACAAAAATTCTTAACTGATGTTTTTGGTGCTTAATTCGCTAGACTATAATTTCCGTTTGATTTAATGCATAAAATATATATTTATCGTATTGTTTCTCTATCGTAATTTTTAGTGCTGTATCGACTCTGAGTATAATCAGCCTTGATAGGCTTTGCTCGTAAAATGGTTGCAAAACTTGCATAAAAAAGGAAATCACCATTATTCTCTGTAAAGTAACAACAGAGCATAGTTTCCAGTACAATACCGACTTCTCTATATAACCAACCTACCTTTATCATCAAAAAAAAATATGTCAACAGATACCCACTATTACCGTGACTTTCATAGTCTATTAGATGGTTCGCAGGTCAGAAAAAGCGCACACAAAATTTGGGGTACTCATAACTAAGTATGAACGATCCTCATGTTTGGTATAGAGATAAAGATAATGTACATATAGGTGGGGTTCGAAGGTATATAGTGAAGTATACGAGGCAAGACGATAGGAATGATATTTATTTTAGGTTGAAAAATAATGAAAATGCATCAATTCGTGCCATCCATTTGTTAAATGGTCCATTTATACTTTATTGTGATGTTGTGCCATGGAACTACAATGATAAAGAAAAATTCAATCAAAATTCAAGGGAGTTGCATTTCAATAATGAATTGAAGCCTGGTCAAACGTTTAATATCAAATTACTTTTAAATGAAAACTCCAAGATTCGTGATGAATTGAGCGATGATAAACATGAAATTTACGGCTGGAAAATTGATATAATTTCACAAATTGTAATTTCTAGCGGTACTTCGATCTCATATGATTTATTAATTGGTCATGATTTACCAAGTTTAAAGAGAGTTAATAAGGGACCATTTAAAACTTTAACAAGCTTAGCAAGTATGACGGGAGATTCATCACATTCTATTAAAATAAATAGCATTCTAAATCCTCAATTATCGATCAATAAAGCCACAGAGGAGGATATCTGGTCTAAACCTCCTAAAGATTACAAACAACCAGTGCATCTTGTAATTTTGACTCATGGGATATTTTCAAATTTAACGGCTGACATGTTATATTTGAAAGAGACGTTAGAAAAGAACGTCGAGGGTAATATAATAATTAAAGGGTTTAACGGGAACGCTGGTAAAACGGAAGGTGGAATTAAAAAATTGGGTAGTAAACAAGGTAAACATTTAATGAAACTAATTGATAATTTAGCTAGTCAAGATATTAACATTAATAAAATTTCATTTATTGGACATTCACTAGGTGGATTAGTTCAATTATATTCCATTAAATTTATTCTAGATAATGAACCAAAGTTTTTCATTAAAAGAGGAATAAAACCTCATAATTTGATTTTTATGGCCTCTCCATTATTGGGGATTTTAAATGAAATTAGTTTTATTTTATCGTGGCTATTAGATTTAGGTACGCTAGGTAAAACTGGTAGAGATTTAACCTTGAGTAGATCAAAATTGAGGGGTAAAGCATTATTAGACGAATTGCCTGATGATTTACACATCTTTTTAAAAAGTTGTTCAAATTTAATCCTTTATGCAAATATTATTAATGATGGCATTGTTCCATTAAGAACAGGTGCTTTATTATTTTTGGATTATGTGACGCTAGATAACGTCCAATGTATAAAGCATAAACAACCGATACAACATCAAAAGCTCGATGAACATGAGGAAGATGGAGAAGAGGACGATGATGCTGTGGGAGAAATTCCTGACCTGAGTAATAAAACAAAGTCAAATCTGCTACAAAAATATAAGCAATTTGTATCATTAAATTTTAATATAAATAATGAGAAGAAGAAGGTAAAGTTACGGAGGAAAATTCTTAAAATTAACGCTAAAGGGTTTGATAATTTATCCAGTGATTATAGCGAGCCATCAACTCCAATAAGTGCAAATACTGATGATAAGGAAAATCATATGAATAAAGAAGATAATGAAGATCATGAAAATGATGATAATAATAGTATGGAATTAAGTCAACGACACGCTGAGGAGGTTGATCACATGGAAGACAACACAGCATTAGAATACACTCAAGCATTAAATTTGCCCCCCAAAGCATCAGTGATTGAATCGGCTATTAATACCATTATTTGTCCCGTGCCCAATCAAACATATATAACCAATCCTGATTCAAGAGAACCAGTGATATTTCATGATAGATTTTATAATTTTAATCATATACCAGAAAATCATGAAGAATCGGGGCTTTTCAATAAATCCAAAAAACAAATTAGAATTGCTAGAAAGTATCACAATGAATTGAATTGGAGAAAAATACTAGTTAGATTACCACCGGACGCTCATAATAATATAATTGTGAGACGTAGGTTTTCCAATGGTTACGGGTGGGGGGTTATTGATCATTTATCACAAGTATTCAATGAAACGCTAAAGAATGAAACAGATTCGAAACCTGCCACAAAGTACGATTCACCGCTAGAGACTTTGAAAAGTAAAATTTAAATAATTTATAATGAATAATAATCTATTTTCTATTTACTATCTAAAGTTAAAATTTTATTTACATTTTTTGGAAATTCTCTGACGATTATTTCACATTTAACTTGTTGACATAAATCTTTCTTTTTATTTGGTGCAACTTTATGAAGTAATTCTAAACCACTGGCGTTTTCCAAAGCTTCAACTGGAACTTGATATGATGTTAATGGCACGGAATTACTTAATATTTTATTAGGCAAGACAAATGCTCCAACATCAAGTACGTCAGAGTTATTTTTCTCACCAACAATCAATTTAAAAAAATGAGTTGGCACAGCAACCGTTGGTGGTGACCCAATTACTTCATATTCAATTCTATATTTTCCATCGTCACATTTTCTTGGTAAATATAACGGACCTGTCATAATTCGTACATCGTCATATTTTGAAGTTAATCTTCTAGCAAAGTCTTCAAAATGCGCCCAATAATCTCTGTTAAACCCGTCACCAACTTGGGGAGAAATATTGGTCAAGTAAAACGTTTCGTTCATGGCTTCTTGATTAAATTTGGCATCAGCTGCTGGAGCTTGATGTCCTCTATCATAACCACTTCTGAAAAAATCTCTTAATTTGTTTCTAAATTTATTCGGAATACCTTCATCTTCTCTGAAAATCAGCTTTTTCCTGTCAACTTGACCATTCGATTTAATTGAATCCTTGGTAACATGTTCAATTACCCAATAAGGATTACGTTTCGCTCTATCATAACAACTGATAAACTCTTGTCTATTTTGTAAGTCATGGATAGGACCAGGAAACCCGTATTTATAAAAACTTTGAGGATTAATTGACTCGTTGTTCAAAGGGGTTGAAGGTGATGAAGGTGGTTTCGGTGACGATGGTAAATTTTTTGACCCCTCTGACACGGCCGTCGATGATTTTGAACCAGAATTCGACCAGCCCCAAAAATATGAGGCAATCCCAACCGTCCCTAAGCCCAAAGAATTAATTAATAATTTAGACATTTGTAGGTTTGGAGAATAGAATATTTATTAGTTTTATCTGAAGGATTTATCTTGAAAAAATTCGATGCGATCGCAAAAACTAAGAGTTGCAAGCTGTCTGAGGACAATCTGAGGACTATCTTTGGGTCGATGCTTTGTTTGGCGTCCATTGGGAGAGCAAACAGAGTATTAAACATTACCAGAGCCAAACCTAAGATAGTTCACTGAAACTAGATGCCGGCATTTATTTAGCAACGTAATATACTTTTACACTCATCAATCCAGAAATAATAACCGAATAATGGTTACAAGTGAAAAATTTGAAGCAGGAAATGTAAAAAAATGAAAAAAGAAACAAATCTAAATACGAATACTAGCAAAGTGTGGAAATATGATACCCTAAATCCACTTATCTTCAAACTGTTTTCAATGTCAGCAATCCCTTCAACACCCATTGCGCTTTTGATTTAGAGTTGGTGATTGCGTTTCAACCTGAAACTGTTGGTACTAAACCTGAAACAGTGGGTAGTAATCCACACATAATAGGCTACTTTTGAGTAGTTTATTATAGGAGGAGTGTGGAATAACTCTGGATATAATTCTAGCTTCAAAAATAGCATCCTGCGGATATGCACCAGAAGAGAATAATGAGGCTCAACTACAACCGCGTTGCTGCATAAAAAATAATACCCCTAGATGTCATACATATGGTACCCACTGTCGATAACACTAAACATGTAGCCTATCCAACTAACAGTTGAAATGCAAAGTACCACAAGTATAGATTTACTTCATTTTAATTGGCCGCCCCAAAAGCTAAGGTGAAATTTATAGCTATGTAATGAAATAAATGAATAAATTGTAGTCAAATGTCAGATTTCCTCCTGTTCATTGATAATTCAAATAGCACACTTCCTCCTATTCATTGATAAGCTAATCACCATTAACACCCTAATCTAACAATACCATACCCGAAATTTACAACTTTAAATGCCGAAGAGTGGAATGGGTCTAAGTTTTTGATAGAATGCAACCCCATTATGAGCCCCACTAAAACGCTATTGTTTCTTAACATGCCTAAATTTTGACAATGCTTGGAATCAACTCCACAAACGATAAAATTACCTAATTACTATGATTAGAGCCATATTTCACCTTCAGCTATAATTAAACCCATTGTTTTTTTTCATGTTATAAAAAGCAAGTTAAGGTTTAAACAATCACGTTTCGAGTTGACGTGGATAGAAATTTCTCCCAAACGGCTAATTGATAGTGATATTAGATAACTGCAAGCAAGTCAAGTTGGGTCTAATTGCAAATTCGAAGTATCACAGGATTGTGATATCTTACACAACGGCTGTGGATTTTAGGAAATATGTCACCTGGAAAACTATTTAAGTTGATTTAATTTCCCAGATTTGAATCATTATCAAGTGATTTCAAACAAGGTTGCAAAAAACAACCACTAAAGGATATCATTCTTATCTTTCTTTTATTATTAGTGTCAAATTCTTGCTTTCATTACTAGAACTTAAACCATAAAAGATGTTGTTTCAATTTACCCAGAAAGCGTTTTACGTTATGGCATTATCAATGTTATTATCATTATCAGATGCCAGCATTATTCCAGGTGGTTTTGAAAAGAGAAGTACTGGGGTAATTAAATTAGATTTTACCAAAGTTGCTAAAGGTACACCAGAAAAGCCCCCAGTTCAAAATAAAAAGAGAGATGGTAGTTTTGAATATCCTTTAACTAATGAAGGGGTGTCTTATATTGCTGATGTTTATATTGGTTCTAATAATCAAAAAATTAGTGTAGATGTTGATACAGGCTCATCAGATTTATGGGTCATTGACCTGGCAAGTGGCATTGAGGGAACTTATGGTACATATAATCATAGTGCATCATCAAGCTATAAAAATGTTGCATCAGGATTTTCTATCGCTTATGCTGATGAAAGTTATGCCAAAGGTAACTGGGTCACCGATAAAGTTGCGTTATCACCTAACGGTCCATCAATTCCTTCATTAGAATTTGGTGATGCAACTGACACGTCGATTAAATTTGGTATTTTAGGAATTGGGTTTACTTCATTAGAAGCAGCATCAACCGAGTATAATAATTTACCAGCATCCTTAAAACAACAAGGTTATATTAATAAAAATGCCTATTCGCTTTACTTAGGTTCACAAAATGCTACAGCTGGTAGTGTTTTATTTGGTGGTATTGATAATGCTAAATACTCAGGTAGTTTAGTATCATTGCCAATTACCAATGATAATAGATTAAATATCGATGTTAAATCATTTTCAATCAATGGCAACTCAACCAACACTGGGGTATCGACCACTTTAGATTCAGGGTCAACTATTTCATACTTAGAGCCAACTTTATTAGAGGCTTTTGCCACCGCTGCTGGTGCCAAATATCAAGACGGTGATAATCCGTACTATTATTGGGATGATTGTACAGATGCTGGTGATTTAACCGTTTCATTTGAGGGGGTCAATATTACTGTTCCAAAAGATTATGCTACGGGTGGCTTAAGCTATGAAGATGGGTCACCTGCTCCAGGTTGTGCATTAATGGTTTTACCAGATTCAAGATTTAATATTTTGGGTGATAATTTCTTAAGAAATGCTTATGTTGTGTATGACTTAGACGACAAAACTATCTCATTAGCTCAAGTTAAGTATACTGATTCTGAAGATATTACCACTATTTCGTAAATTAATTTTTAGATATTTCAGTTCGTTCTAGATCGCTTAGGTCTTTTTAGTTTTTGATATTCAGTTCTATTTCCTAGATTTAATCTGTGCTTTATTCATTAAATGATTGAAGAGTATCGTTTTTATAAATAAACATTTGGTTATAAATACCTCGTAGATAAACTTTTATTAATCCTATTTACTTTTCTCGTTATTTTTAATGTTTTCGATGGTCTATTTTTTATTCTTCCAATCTTTAAGCTGCTTAATACTTGACATAAATAAAATCGAACAAACTGGACCGACTAAAGGTAAAAACACTGCCAATTTATGTTCACTTGGGAAATAAACTTGTTGAACAATATCTTTTTCAAAAAATGCTTTATTAGCGTTTTTCAAAGACTTTGATGATCGTGAAATACTCATTTTGAAATTTGACGTTCCCAAATCATCAATTGCATGGTTCAAATTTAAAATTGAATTTTCAGCGTAAATTTTGGTTATTTCAGGAATCGAAATTTCATTTAATTCATTAGTTAATTTAATCAAAGATTTTAAAATATTGATCGATTGTGAAAAATGATTAAATATGGTTAATCTTGTTAATGAATCAATTCTAATGGATAATGACTTTGTGCCTGGTTCATAATGTTCCTCATTATCATTGTTTAAAGATAATGGTAAACCGAGTAATTGAAATAATTGTGATGAAAAGATTTCAAAAACTGAAATTAACTCATCTTCGACAATTACGAACTCATTATCATCATTTAAAACATCAAATTTCTTATTATAAATATGAACTCCCCCCCATTGAGGAATTAAAAATGAATTTATTTTGGAATTTTCAATGATTAATGATTTATCTAAATAATTGGTACGAGGGAAGTATAATAAAAAGTTAATTGTGGGGTTAATATCGTTATTGTTTAAATTCCAATCACCATAATTAATGAATTTTGATAAATCGTTCTCCTTAATCACCAAGTTTCCCGAGTCATTATGTATAGGAATATTTAAATTTGAATAGTATTGAATTTGAGTTGCTATAGTGAAATTAGCAAAATGGTTCAAATGAGATAATAATGGTTGCACTAGTCTGATAATCTCGTCTGATTGCCAGTTGATCGGTTTACCATCTTCAGCCATTAGCGAAAATATTAAATTATAATTTGATGAATAGGGGAACACAATATTTGAATGAATGTCTTCGTTTTTCTTGTCAATGATTTTACCCGACTTCAATTCATTAAATTTTTCAATTTCATTGTAAAATATTTTATCTATGATAACATTAGTTAAAAATTCCTCAACTTTATTGGATAATATAACTTTATTAGTTAATTCAATATTAGTGGTTTTTGAAAATGGTGAAACATAAAACGATTCAAATAATTCTTCTTCCCTTTCGTTATCAGGCAATATTTTAAAATTAATTATATAGTCATCTTGTTTTTGTGCGTCACCAAGGTCTGAATCACTAAATCCTAAGCGTCTAAATTCAATTGACCAAAAATTTTTCAACCCCGGATACTGCTCATATAATTTATTATCAAAATGATGCTGAGCTCTAACAATGAAGTCTTCCGAAGCGTTGGTTAAGTTAAGGAAAACTGGGATATTAAACTTGATATCGTTATTTATCACTTGATCTAATGCATTAATTTCATCAATTGGTAAATCAGCTCTGTGAATTGTTGTTGTGAATAAATACCAGGGATAACCAATACCAGCGACTAAGATCACTGAAAATATTATAATGATCACTCTAATTGACCTGACTGACCATTTGGACTCAATTTGTTCTTTCGTTGGTGCAGAATCAGATGTTGAATCTGGGCCAGTTGATTCACTCATACGTGTTGATGAAGTATTCGCGACCAGTGTTGCAAAAATATTCTATGGAAAAAGGTTTGAGAAGATTTCTCACTACCATTTACTATGTTTAAGAAACCACCCCAGCCAAAAGCTCTGGCGAATATAAAATCATCAGATCGTAAGAAGCTTTTGGCATCAATTTGTGAATTGTATTCTATCCCAAAGGAGAAGCTTTCAAAAGAGCAAGAATATAAATTATTACCAGCAATTGTTAAGCAATCATCATTTAAAAGTATTCAAAATTATCAAGGGACAATATACTATGATACTAATGAAACTCCGATATATTTTAAGTCAAGAGACTCCCAAGTGTATCCCAGTGTTTATACAGCTTGGCAAAATGGATATTTATTACCATTAGCAATCACTCACGAGCTAGTTATTGATCATCTTAAGAATGGTGCAGACTTAATGTTGCCTGGGTGCCTATTACCATTTGACAAAAGAATCAGCAAAGGCACTATTGTAGGAATAATAGACTACATGAATCCTGGGGTTGTGATTGCCGTTGGGATAGCTAATTTGGATTTAGGCAGTTTTGAGAAGCTTGGCCAAGGTATTGCTGTTCGATTATTACATGTAATTGGTGATGAGTTGTTTAAATTGAATACGTTAGTTGACATTGACCAGCCGAAAATAGTTGATACAAAGCCTCCATATGAAGTAGAATCAGTCACAGAACCAGCAGCTGACGTTCAACAAGTAACAGAAGAGACCGAAGCGATCGAAGTGACAGAAGTACAGAAGGTAGACGCCAAAGAAACTGAAGATAATGATAACCAAAAAAAGGACAACCAAGAAAACGATGAACTAGATGATATTGCCGAACAAGTAAGCACTCTAACTACCGAAGAAATTGATAATTTTTTCACCAGATCATTATTACAGTCCATTAAACTTGATAATATTGAATTACCAATATCATCATCAAACTTCATGTCAAATCATGTACTTAAGAATTTCCCGTTAATTGATAGCAAATACAAAAATATCAAGAAGACCAGTTTTAAAAAGACTGGTAAATTTTTGAAAAACATGGTTAAATTGGGGTACATTCAAGTCAAGGGCAAAGATGACGATTTAACAATTACTTCTATTATCGCCAAGACGGACCCCATGATTCAAGGGTTTAATACCCATAAAGTTGGAAAACCTAAGACGAATGAAAACGGTAATGGTAAGGATAAAAAGGAATCGTTAAAAGTTGTACAATTGTATCAACCAACTAATAAATATAGAATGTTTTTCAATAAATTGAATGAAGAATATAATATGCCTTATACATTATCAGAGATTAAAAATTTGATTACTAAATATATCAAACAATATTCCCTTAGTGATGAAAAAGACCCCAAAAAAATTAAAGTTGATAACGAATTAGCAGACATTTTAGCAGTAAGGTTGATTAACAGGAATGAAGTATTGAATAAATTTTTGAAATATATGTCACTAAAATATGTAATTTTAAAACCTGGTCAATCTATTGATGACGATCATTTGAATATTCAAGTTGGAGAAATCCCTAAGATTCAAATTATTTGTGAAACCAAAATTGGTAGAAAGACAGTAACCAGGGTTAAAAATTTTGAAAAATTCATGATTAAGCCCCATATAATTGAAGAAGATTTAAGAAATTTATGTCAAGGTTCAAGTACATTGGAGAGGATCACTGAGAAGGCAGATTATGAAGTTATTGTTCAGGGTCCCCATTATAAACTTATAAATGAATATTTAATCGGTAAAGGAGTACCAGGTAATAGCATTAATTATGAAGATAAGTCGAAAAAGAAGAAGAGAAGGTCATAAAATCTTGATGTTTCTTTCTAATTATTGTTATTGCACATTTAATATTTCATGAAAAAGAGGGAACTTAAATATCATTATTCATTATAATATACACTCTCATCTACTATACAGTATTTAAGCTCTTGATCTGCATCTAGATAACAATTTCAATAATTTTATCAAATATGCCCGCCTTCACAAATGCTGATTTAGTGGAAGGATTAATATTTAATTTTTGAGCCGGTATGGAGCCAGGATAAATGCCTGAATTTCTACATTGGCTGACATTTAAATAACTCAATGGCGAATCAGAAGACAACAAAGAATCAATCCCAGCACGAGTAACTCTTACACAACCACGAAGAACTAATTTCTCTAATAATTTCAAGTTTAACGATATTGTTAATAACGAAGAATCACTTACGGCTGATCCGCAAAACGATAAATCTAAAAATTTTAAATTTTGACAACCAATACATAATACTTCGATTGAAATGTCAGTCAATGAACAGCAAAAATTTAGATCTAAATGAACTAAATTGGGCACAGAATTAGCAATTGATATAATTGATTTATCAGTTAAAAACGTGCAATCTTTTAACGATAATCTAGACAAGTTTGGAAAATATTTATACGTCCAAAATTCAAATCCCTTATCGGTTATGGTTGTACATCTAGTAAGATCTAGTTCGGTTAATCTTTGATTACAATGTTCACTTATATGATACATTATATTATCAGTGACATGTTTACAGTAGCCAATTTTAATTTTAGTTAATGATTTACATCCAATATCTTCATCATCATTTCTATTAGTATTTCCGGTGGTGGTTACATGTTGAGGAGTTGAATGTGACCAACCAATTAATCTTTCAAACACATTATCTCTAACTTTCCTACAATTTGACAAATCAATTTCTTGTAAATATTTACCCACACTCGGGACGGTTAAATCCATGATTGCCATGGCACTGATTTCCCAATTTGATTTCATTTTAATGGATTGGATTTTACCACTTATACCGATTTCATTAATCATATATGAAAATCCCTCATCAGTTATATGGAAACAATTGGAAATATCAATATTCATTGGTCTTGAGCCAACAAAGTTTGTGATGTTAATTAATATTTCATCATCAATAAACGTATTCCAAGGGGTTAAATCTAATTTATTGCATAAATTTGGTGATATGTATAATAATTGTCTCCATCTTTTGTTAACTAATCGTAATTTCATTAATGTAGCAAGGTCTAAATATTCAAAGATTCTAATCAATAATTGATCAGACAATGGTCCAGTATTTACTAAAACTGAAGATTTTCTCCTACCTATCGACTGTAATTTTAACCGTTTATTATGAGGGATATAATCAATTTGGTCATTGGGGATATTAAACTGTGATGGACGTCTTTTGATATTATTATTCATGCCACTAAGATTTGAAGCATTTGAAGCATTTGCAGAGATCGATGGAATGACTGGAACATGAGCATTATGCAAAGGACTCGGTGAAATAACATTGATCGATGAATTTGCTAATTTGGGATCTCTATCAAAAATTTCATCATCGGAAACATCAGTGACGGGACTAACACTTCTTGAAATATGTAGCGGCTTAAAATCAAATTTGAAATCATAATTTTTAAAATCAGCTTCTTTTTCATCTTTTATATCTGTATTTAAATTAAGCGAGTTTTTGGCTAAACTTTGTTCATTATTATTATTATTATTATGAGTTCTTTTTTCGCTTGTTTTTTTCATATGTTCGATCAAAAATGGGTACTCATTACATAGGTTTTTTAATAATTTAGATTTTATAACAATTAGCCCTAAATTAGTAACTGATCTAATCGATGCTGACCGTTTAAAATTTGAATTGTTTGATAAATAATTTAAAAATGACATTTCACCAAAATAATTCCCATTAATAAGCTTTGCTAAAATTTTATCATTGTCATCGACTACTTCAACTTGACCATTTACAATAAAATAAATATCTGATCCAATATCATTTTTGTAAAAAATATATTGAAATGGTTTAAATTTCATGGGCTCTACACCTAAGGCGATCTTATGAATGATTTTTGACGATAAATTTTCAAATATAGGTAAACTTTTAATAAATTTTTGAATTGAAATCGATGAGTCAAGATTATCATAAAAATTTTCTTCATTATTATTATTACCGACCAGATTGACTTTATCTTTATTATTAAATGGAGGTAAAATAGGAGGTAGAATATTTGAATGTTTGGAGACCTTTTCCAACATCGCTAATCTTTCTTGAGCTTCATCTCTAATTCTTCTCTCCATCAACGGGAAAGACTTCAAAACATTATTAAAATCTTTTGAAGTTAACACACCAACCAATACTTTCGTTTTAGCAATCACATTAGCAGTTCTAGGACGGTTAAACAAAATACCTATTTCGCCAAAAAATTGCCCGGAGGATAATTCATTGTATATGGAATCCCCATCGGAACTAACAATAGATACAACACCCTTTAAGATCCAGTACATCGACTTGGAAGGGTCCCCCATTTTGACAATATTACTTTGGGGGTGATATGTGACTAATTTTAAATTTGAAATTATTTTATTATAAAATGAATTTGGAGCTTGTTTGAAAAGGGGGAAATCTTTCAATTCCAAGTTGTCAACAAGGAATGAATTGGATGAGTCTATTATATCATCATCATCCTCATCATTGTCGTTTGATAATTGGTTATAGTCTATATCAATAGAATTTTGTCGACTGCTTTGGTTCACATGTTCGTTTTCTTCCTGTTCGTTGTCTTGTTGGTCCTTAGTGCTTTCACTCTGTTCGTTTTCTTTTTGTTTTTTTGGGTTGTATATTTCTGCTGCTGCTTCTTCTTTAGCTACTTGCAGCTGCTGTTGATGATGTTGTGATTGCTGTAAATTTCGTTGCTGTCTATCTTTATTAGTAATATCAACTGGCTCATCATGTAATTCTCTGTTGCTTGTATTTTGCCGTATGAATGATGACGAATTATTATCAAGATTATGGTACGATAATGGTGAAGGATTATCGGGTAGGAAATTATTATAACTCATGTTGGAATGAAGGGAACCTGATAACTTCCAATGCAGTGGCTACCTATTGAAAGAAGGTATAAAATGATATAAAAATAGATTTCTGTCAGTACTCTGTCAGTATGGTGTCAGTATGTCGCTATTCTGTCAGAATTAGAATGACCTGGAAATTGAGATGAATGTGCAATGAACTATGACTTTAGTATACAATATAAAATACAATATCCAATACTATCAGCGTTTAGTACAATCTTGATGATTTCTTCTGTAGAGCCCTTTAGATTTGAACGATTCCGCAGTCAAAAAAGAAATTTAAGGAATTCAAATGGAATTTTTTGGTGGGGGGTTAACGTGGGTGGTAAAGGTGACAGGAATACCAGAAAGATGGATCCATCGATAAAGAGTTGGATCCATCGATAAAGAGCTGGATCCTCTATAAACGTAGTAGACTCAATCCACGAGTACTGCCAGCTGTACTAGTACCTTGATAGAACGACAATTGCTTTTTCTACCTGCCTTTTAAACGTTCACCTCTAGGAGGTAATGGAGACTGGGTATATTGTGACACTATGGCTTAAATTCAACTTCGTTCTGGATGTCTGCTAAGAATTCATAGCAGAAGATAGATATCACGATGATAATAATTAGGATTACAATTGCACTTGGTCTGTTAACAATTTTATGTTTTGATGTGAAAAATTCGTTTATGCAAAGAAGGGTTTCCTTCACATCAATTTTCGCTTCGTATTGTTTTGTCACCATAATCGTTTTATCGTTGGTTTTGTACTATAATACCAACAATTGCAGAATAAGAGAATAACAGAATATTAGACTGATTCAACTAATATTAAGCGAATGATCTCCATTATAAAACACCGTTTACATCTACTATTGAAATAATAAATATATTCCAAGTTATATTACTTTAAAGCACTTTTTAGAAGCAATCATAATATTTGACAGTCTACAACGACGTCATGTACAAAAAGAACAGACGCTTTTAAGGCATTAATTTCCCTTAGAAGATATTACTATAACTGATGCTTATGAAAATATTTATCGCTACTATTTTGGCTATATCGCTCTCGTCAAAGGAGGTTATCTCTACGCGATTTAAGATATAAGTCGTTTAATAAGCAATGCCTATATCCCAAAGTAGTGTTAGGGTGTTAAGAATAATAGATTATCTTGTGGACTCACTATATAATGTTAAGGCAATGACGATAACCGAGTTTATGGTGTGTGTTAGTTTGACGATGTTTATTGAGGTAAACAGTTTACCGATTGTATCTATAGCCAGTATCTGGTATCTAGTATGTCTAGTGACATTTGATCCAGTTATATCTGATATTACCCAATATGATCTAGTAGTGTCTAGTGTGTATAGTGTATCTAGCAGGATCCAGCACTACATTCATGGTTAATAGTCATTACGTGATGGAGAATGTTTATCCCCATCCCTTAATAATCTTCTTAGTAAAAATCATGCTGACGCCGGTGCTAACCTCATTGTCCCCAAACCCTTCATCACACTGACAACTGTAAATTCTCCAAATGTTGTAAAAATGTCTAAATCAACACTAAAACCATTAAACCTATTTACAGTAAAAAGACTTTTTCAACAATCAGGTACAGTAAACGCGATTTTTCGCAGTTTCGGTTAAATATCATTTTAAATACCCTTTCATTCCCTTCAGAAATCTTTTATTTTTTGGTGGAAAACTACAGTTGTTACAGATCGTAGAGTATACTGTTAGCGTCGAGCATTGGATAAGCCACCAACAAGCGATTTTGAAACACGTCCTACAAGTCATTTTGTAGTGGTAAATTTTTTAAGTTCAGCCAGGTTTCCAGCCAGATTTACGTCCAGCATTTTTCATTTTTATTCCCATCGTTTTATATCTATATATATTCCTTACCAGGTGATTTCATTCGTTTTAAAACCCACACCGTCCAAATAGTCGTATTATACACCATTAACAGCCATGGTCGACCCATTTCAAATCATTGATGTTGAAATTAACAATATCAGCTTAAAAATTCCCATTATAGTGTATGAGCTATTTAGTTATATCGAGAATAATATCACCGAAGGGATATTCAGAATCAACGGTTCATTGAAAAAAATCAACCAGTATTATAACAACTTGCACAAATTCAAAAAGTTCTTGAAAAATCCTGACACCAGTATTTATGATATTTGTTCGTTGATTAAAAAAATATTGACGTACAATTTTGACTTTATAAATTCTGATGATTTAAACTTGATGGGCAATTTCAGTCATGATATAAAAAGCTTCAATGAATTTTTAAACTTCAATTTACCAAAAACTTCGGTTGAAGTGTTCATTTATTCGATTAATTTTATTTCAAATTTGCTTAAATACGATGAGACAAAAATGACAATCATGAATTATTCGATTATTTTCCAACCAATTTTCATCCCTTCGAATAATTTATTATTATTACCTAACTATATCAATCTATTAAAATCAATTATTGAAAATAAACTGATGTTCAGGGTAATCAGTTCAAGAAATTCGTCAATTGTAAGTGATTTAAGTATAAATCTTGCGAGCAACAATACCAGTGTTGGAAATGGTAGCTTTTCAAAATCAACTGCTAATACCAGCATTAATGGTACTCGAAACAACAGTTTCATTGATTCACACTTCTTTAAAAATTTTAAAAATTTTAAAAACAAGTCGATTGATTCGATAAATGATAGTCTTAAATTTAAAATTGCAAATCAAGTTCAAGGAGGTAACAAAGAAAAAGATGTTTTAAAATTCAAAGGGTATAAATTAAACAATGGTTCAATGTCATTTGTTGAACAGGTTATTGATGCAGAAACTTTACCAATAAGACAATCTACTCCAATTGAAGATGAGGTACCGCTTGAAAAAACACAAACGGTAGAACAAGGAGAGAAGCAAATGCAAGAGCAACCACAAGAGCAGGTAATACACGACGAACATGTCTTAGTCCCACAACAACAGGAAGAACCAGAACAGGATCACGAAGAAGAAGAACCAGAAGAAGAAGAAGAACAAGAACGTGAAGAAGAAGAACAAGAAGAATTACCAAGCCCATTGAGCCTTGCTCCAGCGCAAATCGAACCTAGTTCGATCAGATCACAAAATAATTCAAACCGAGAAATTGAATCGATTAAAGAGGATGTCAGAGACACAAAAAGAGATTCTGATCTTAACTCAATCAATAAATTATGTAAGTTGGACTCCATTAACGAAAAATCATTCCAGTTTAACATTAATTTAGATAATCATTCAATATTATCCAATACTTCATATCATTCACTTAACCCCCATACTAATGATTATACCCACGATAACGACAACTATAATAACAACGACAACGATGATAACGACGAGATCAATATTAATGAAATCAACGATATTCATAATATTGATGACACATTTGATACTTTAGATTCAAATGAACCAATTACTGAAGCCAACACTCCTATTAAATCTCATCAAAAGAAGGCTTCCATCTCACAAAGTATCAAAAGCTTCCAAAGATTAAGAAATGATAGTAAAACTGATAATGTTGATAAGAAGAAGAGAAATTCAATAATCAATTTATCACCATTAGATTCAAATGTTAATAAGCGTAAAAGTTTTATTAGTATTTTCAAAAATGATGGAGTTAAGAGGAACTTCACTTTGAAATTTAAATCAAGGAGTGTTTATTAATGTACAGGGTACGCGATCATCCTCTACCTCTTGCTGTCTCTTCCTTCCTGAGATCGTCTCTGTCGTCATCTCTTTCGGTCTTCTCATTAGCTCTCTTGGAGCCTTTTGTCTTACATTCTGTTTTCAGTTTTTATTGTATCGTCCCGCTTTCCAACACCCAGTACATCAATCCATACAGCTCATCGTTCGAGATAACGTCAACGGTCTAACGAATCATCCACCTCATCTGTATATCTTGTTCACCTCTCACTATCGCCAATATTTGAGAGAGTTAATCTGAGACTGCGAATCCATAGAAAAATTTTTCAAACATGTTTAGAATCATAAGATCACTTCACGTATCTGCTATACGTTCAGCTCCTCAAGTTGACAGCAAAGCCTTGGAAGCTAAGAAACAATTAAAAAAATTACAGAAATTAAGAATCAAACATAAAAGAGACCCTACTAAGGATGCATTATACATGGAAATCCCTCAAGCATTGAAATATTTAAGAGCGGTTGAAATTGGTCAACAAACAAGTAAAAGTACCATAAGTTTACTAATCAACGTTATACCTGAAAAAGGGTCCAAAAACTTGAATGGATTTTTAAATTTACCACATCCAGTAGGTCGTTCAAAATTTTTAATTTTTTCTAATAAACTGGAAGAATTAAAATCAAATATTAGTTTACCATCGGAAAATTATTTAATTGGTGGTAAAAAATTATTAGAAGATATTGAAGAAGGGTTGGTTGATTTAACTGATTTCACTCATTCCTTCTGTACGTTTGATATGCAAAATAATTTGAAACCTTACGGTAGAATATTATCATCTAGAAATTTGATGTGTACTCCAAAAAAGGGTAATGTTGACAGTGTTGAAAATTTACCTAAATTAATTGAACAAGGTTTAAGTACTATACCATTTAAACAAATTGAACATGCAATTTCGTTTCCTATTGCTAGAACAGATTTTTCCGACGATCAAGTTTTAAACAACATTAAAGTTGCAAGCAATACTATCCATGGCCTAGAACCCCAAGGTACCAAGAAGACTAATGTTATAGGCCAAACTGTCATATCTTCAACAAGAGGTCCAGGAATTGTAATTGATTTTAGACTGTAAATAATGTAAATAGATAGATGTACAAAGTATTGCCTAATAGCACCCTCCAAGGTTCAAAGTTCAAAGTTCAAAGTTCGAAGTTCTAAGTTCTAAGTTCAGAATTCAAAGCTCAAATGTTCAAGGTCCAGGGCATTCTACAACTCTACGTTAATAATCATGAGCAATAGCTCCAGGAGATATTCCATCTGTATATATCTGATTTTGCAGTTCTCAAGATCAGAAAAATATAGCGCGTATACTATGTTTGAAACAATATCAGATAATAAGATAATTGGATTTCCCGATGGTAATATAATAAGTCTTTGTCCCACGATAGACTTGCTAGTTATATCCATGAACAAAATGTCGATCTGGGTGTTTCGATTGAATGGTGAGAGAATTTATTCAGTCAATAATAAGAGTGCAATAATTGATTTGACTTGGAGTCCTGACGGTAAGTGTTTTGCAGTTAGTGGTGTTGACGGTAAAGTCAAGTTATATGATAGTAATAATGGTGATTTGATCAATGAATTTTCTTTTAGTGGCACCTATCTCATCAATTGGTGTGAGTTTATACCGTCAAGCGAAAGTGATGAACATGAAGAGCTTTTTAAAATTGATATATTGGAGAATCTACCACAATTGAATGATTTTGAAAATTTTCAAAAACTAAACTATCTTTCAGTTGCTTCAGATAATCAAATTTCAATAATTTTCAATAGTTTAGTCCAATTTAATGTGCCGATAAATTTTAAATTTTTAAACAATAATAATCTCGGTTTATTTAATCAGTTTTTTATCACCGATAACAACGAATTGATAAAGCTTGAATTTTTAACCAACGATAAGGTTAATAATGACATTATTCAGATGGTGCTAAATTTTTGTAAAATCAAATTGATTGTCAAAAATTTTAAAAAAAATATAATGAAGATAATCAACGAGGTCAAAATATTTTTGAGTTTGTTGGATAGATATTTAAGTAACTATTTTGATAATTTATCCAGCACTATGGGTGGGGATAATACCAGTACAGATACTACTAGTGCCAGTAACACTAGTGATGGGTATAAACAAGTGATAATTAGTTTACAAAATATATTGTTAACACATTTAATTCCCAAGAGATTAAATGACTATTGGTTAAACCAATTTGGTGAAAGAGGGTTTAAGAAATTACTGGCGCAAGGAAATAAAACATATGAATTGATCAAAAACTTGATATTCAAAGATATAATTCAGTATTATGAAAAATTAATTATCATTTTAAATTACATTAAAAATGTTGTATATTGGAATAACTTAAACGGTAATAATTTTCAAATATTAGATACTGATATTGATGAATTAATGACTTTAATCAAACATCAAGTTAAAGTATTTTACGACTTTATATGGGATATTCATGAAGAATGTAAATTATTTAATCAATGTTTAAATTGGTTTAAATTTTTAATTGACTGTTTAATTAAAGACCAAAATGACGAAGAAATCAAATTTTTACCAAACTTGAATGTTTCTGATTTACTTAATTATTTCAATAATTATTTATTTCATTCGAGAATTAACAAGTACTTAAAATTAGATATCGAGTTGGATATTTTAAAAATGAACCAAGTAAGAGAGGGAGGGAACAATTTAGAAAAGGAGGTTGAAAATGTAGATAATTATATAAATGATAAATTATTCAAACCATTTGAAAGCTATTTCCAATCAATCATTAAATTTACACAGCCTGTGAATATTAATCTACACAATTGCGAGTTACATTTTATCAATTATCAGCTGGAAAAAATAGGGATCATTATATCATTAACTGATAATCAAATATCGCTTACTAACATCATAAATATGGACCTCAAGACAATTGCATTTGATAAATTTATAAATTATAAGATTTTTGAACAATTTTTAATCGTGTTGAGTTTCAAAAATAATCATTATATGGCTGAAAAATATGATATTTCTAAAATATTTAGTGGTGATAATATTCCAGTGGAATCTAAAGTGGTGGACTCACCCAGTCCTAGTACCCTTGTTATCAATGCATCAAGAAATTATGGTTGTCTATTTGAATCAAATCGAAAAGATTATAGTTTAATTCAATTAGAATCGTCAATTTAAACTAGGCTAATCATAAAAGTTAACAATTGAATTCATCTTATAACCGTCTTCCATAAAGAATTGTTTCATTAAATATGATTTATAAATTTTTATTATATTTTTTTCATTTGGTATAAGTTTTTTCTTACCTTTTGATTTTTTTGCTTTCCTTGACTTAATCATGTACTTGAAAAAATAGCGATTTATTTTAGTTTCATAATTTACAACTTTATTCAACTCATTTAGTGATTCATGACCTATTGGTTTGAAGTCTTTAAGGATGGTTTTTAATAAGGTTAATTTTTTCTGAAGTGTTATATCACGATTATTTATATGCATGGGTTTACCGAATCTATTAGGTGGATAAGCAACTTCATATGCTCCTAATTTGAGATGAGTTATTGCATTTCTAGATATAAATTGATGAAAAGTTTTGACTTCTTCAATATATAACATTGGTGGTTTCGGGGTATGAGGGATAATTTGGGGGACTTCTAATTGATCACTAGACAGTGACTGAACTGACGGTAATTTATGATGAGGTAGCTCATTATTTAAATCTATTCTAAACTGCCTTTTCAATTTAGAATCAATATTTAGTTCTTCAAATAGGTGGATATGAGGGAATGCTCTTAGATCGTTATAGCTTAGATTATTAAACTCGTGCACCATCTTATAGTGTTCGGAGTATATACGTTTCCCTTCCACGTCTTTATGAATATAATCTAATACTTTAGGGATGTTGTGCCAATTTTCTACTCTGATAATATCATCTAATAAATGGTCGTATTTCTTATACTGTCTATTATTGAAATTCTTTCTATTAAATTTTGCAGGAGCTTGGAATATTGATTTAGTATGACTTTTTAGTTTCACCAAGGTATATTCATCAACGGGTAGCCTTCGTATCTTACCTATAAGTGTTTTGTATCTCTCAAGCATCATATGTTACTAGTCTCATATTTTACTAGTATGATGCGCATTCTCACACGTCTGATCGATCTAAATCAACAAGCTGAAAAATTACAAGCTGAAAAGTCTAGTTGAAAAATTACTAGTTAAAAGATTACTAGTTAGAAACTGCAAGTGAAAGACTACAAGCTGTTAACTGTATAAAATGGCATTAGCAGAAACTGTACTTCGTGCAGTACATAAGTACAGTTTAGTATCGAAATTATCGAAGGTGTTACCAATCGTGTCATTTTTATTCGCCTTAAGTAGTATAGTTTGGTTGTTAATATTACCTATTGATGGTAATTATCGCCGTACTTATATTTCAGAAAATGCCCTTATGCCGTCACAAGTTACTTCGTATTTTAGAGAAAGTGAATGGAATATAGTTCGAGGCTACAGAGAAGAATTAAAAAAATACATCGATGTACCAATTGAACAACGTAACGAAGTAATTGAAAAGTGGTTGATTGATGTTGGTTTAAAAACCAGTTACCATAATGATAGTAGCAATGATTTCCCCCCAAGTTTATATGGTATAATGCATGCTTCCAGAGGTGAAGATACGGAAGCTATGGTGTTGGCTGTACCGTGGGTTACGTCTGATAATGAGTTTAATTTAGGAGGTGCAGCACTTGCAATTGCATTATCAAGGTACTTTAGTCGAATGTCAATTTGGTCCAAAAACATTATCGTTGTTTTCACCCAAGATAGTCACAAATCTTTAAGATCATGGGTCGAAGCGTATCATAGCAGTTTAGATAACACTGCAGGAGCTATCGAAGCAGCTATAATTTTGGAATATACTGGAGAGACGGATTACTTTGATTATTTTGAAATGTGGTATGAGGGCCTCAATGGACAATTACCGAATTTAGATTTCTTAAATACGGTTGCTCACGTAGGTTATCATGAAAATATTCATGTTTCCATTCAAGGTACACCAGGAGAATTGGTTACGTTGAATAATTATGTACAACGATTAAAAGTTTTTGTTAAAGGGATAATAGGGTTGACGTTGGCAGGAATATTAAAGCCTATAAATGGAGCAGAATCGTTTTCAGGGTGGTCAATTCAAGCATGTACTATTAAAGTTAGAGGCAGTAAAGGACCTAATGATATTACGCAAATTGGTAGGGTGATTGATTCTAGTTTTAGATCCGTTAACAATTTATTAGAAAAGTTTCATCAATCTTTTTTCTTTTATTTATTGTTAGGGCCAAGGTTTTTCGTATCAATTGGTACTTATTTGCCATCAGCGGTGTTGATTGCTATAAGCTATGCATTAAGTTCATTAAGTTGTTTATTGAGTGGTAATATTTCCATATTATCATTCTTATTAAACATTCAAAACTTATTGATATTTTTCACAGCGATTGAATTCTTTTGTTATTTATTGAGTAATTTAATCCCATTCTTAATAAGTCAAGTAACTACTTCAAATGATCAAGAAATACTTGTTAGGTTGGTAATTGTTTTCTTTGCGGTACTTTCAATATCATTATCAACGTCCAATTTTTGGAAGAAGAGGTTTTTTAAAATGACAAAATTAAATATTACCGGGGTTATGGGATACTCAATTATTTCTTTTAGTTTATTCTTCATATCCATGGTTATTATCATGCTACTTATTTTGAACTTTTCATTGGCCTTAATCATTGGTATATCTGCCTTACCCTTAACTTTTATTCAACCAATCATTAAATCAATCGAATTAAATAATTTGAAGGCTCAATTAGGTTCTAATGATAAATCTGCTAGTAAAAATAACAGCTTTCCATTATTATCATTGATTGAATTGTATAAACCAAATTTAAAATTATCATTATGCTTATTTGTTTCAAATCCAATTTTCTTGATATTGCTTACTGGTGGAATGTATATAAATGACGACAATGGTGTGTATAACTTGATGTCAGGTTTGATTACAAGTTGGGATGATTTACAATGTTGGACTTGGTATATTATTATGTTAGGTTGGTTCCCTGCATGGTTAAATATTGCTTTGAGTTGTTTATTAGGTGATTTTGAAACAATCACTCCAGAAAAGAAGATTGAATAGAGAAGGCATGAACTGCATAATATGTAAAGGCATAGATAAAAACTACGGGAAGTGGAAATACAGAAGTGGAAATACAGAAGTAGAAATACAGTAGTAGGAACACCGAAGGTAGAACTACAAAAGTAGAAATACAGAAAATACAAGAAAATAAAAGAATTACTCTGAATATATTGGGTCTAAATTATCTGACACCTAATCTTTATAAGTTTTGATGAATTTTTCGTGGAAAGATCTCCAACTATCAATCCATTCAGTACCAGGTGGTAAAAATGTTGTTCTCAAATGATAAGTATTTTCAACTTGTCCAAAACCGCTACCAGGAACACAACAAATACCGGTATTCTCTAATAATTCAATACAATAGAATTCGTCAATTGATACGCCCAACTGATCGGCCTTGGTAAATAATCTGGCGTAACCATGTTTAGTGAAATGTAATCTTGGGAATAAATACATTGCTCCTTGTGGTTTATTACATGTAACGTCGGTCATTTTAGTAAATGCATTAAATAATGATTCTGATCTTTGTTTTAATGCATTATGGATATGATTAATTTCTTTGGAATAGACTTCAAATGATTCATTGCCTTCCTTAGGTGGGTTGATCATTAATTCCATTAATGCTTGACCGGAAACAACTGGTGATAAATTAATCGAAGCTAATTTAAGAATGACATTTCTAACTCCTTCAGTAAAACCAACTAATTCCATATATCCACCTCTTTGACCACATTCTCCACTGACCCCTTTTGAGGTTGAATGTAATGAAGCTAATTGAACATTGGAATACAAATCTGGTCTGGCATTAACTAATTCTGATAAGACTTTTTTCATAGAGATGAATTTACCTTGGAATACATTTTCTTGATAGACTTCATCAGCAATTAATACTATACCGTGTTCAGCAGCGATATCGATTAATTCTTTAATATCATCTTTATTCAAGATAGATCCAGTTGGGTTACCAGGATTAATTACCACTAAGGATTTAATAGTCACCCCCTCCGCTTGTTTTTCCTTAATCAAGGATCTAATTTCATTAGGGTTGGTTGACCAGTTATTGGATTCATCTAAGAAATAACCAATTGGTTTGGCGTTATTTAATGCAATTGATGCCGTATACAAAGGATATTGAGGAATTGGAATTAAAAATCCAGAATTTTCATCAACCGATAATAATTGTAACAAGTATGATACGGCACTTGATGCACCAGCCGTTAAGAAAATATCTTCAGCATTACTTGGGTGGCCATCTCTTTTACTAATAAAATTAGCTACCGATTTTCTAATCAAACTATCCCCTTGTGAATGAGAATATGCTCCAATTGATCCCGTGGACGCTAATAAATCTTTAGCTCTTTTTAAAACATCTTGAGGGTAGTGTTGTGATAACGCTGGGTTAGTTATAATTTCAGGATACTGTAAAACTGACAACACTTGTCTATACCAGGTCAATGGTTTTTGATCCAATTGTTGTGGATTACCAATATTGGCATTGATGATCCTATTAAACGGCAACCCATGGTTTTCGGGATTGCCTTCAATGTGGTGTTTGATTTCTTCTGCTCTAATTGGTATTCTACCTCTAACAGCGTATTTGGCTTCAATCGTGTGTTTATTCAAGTCTCTAGCATGTAACGGTTTAGCTGGAGTGAAATTCGAAACTGATCTGACAAAACCTCTTAAAACGGTGTTGGTTCTAGCGCTGACTGACATGGTGGACCCTAGCGATACAAGTAGATAACAATAAAGATATATATACCACCTATGAAAATTTTTTAGACGTAACTTCTCGTTTGAGTCTATGCGCTAGTTTTGATTTGATGGTAGTATACTCGGTCAATGAAGTCCATGCCTACCGTCTGATAATAACCTTGTACTACAATAGAGGGAGTGGGAATAGAGCACTGTAATCATGCTGTTGCTAACAGCTGTTCATGACACCCAATACAAGTGTTCATCTGCCATCACTAGCAGTATGATTTCTCATACAGTTATGGGACATAATTCAAGCAGCTGGGACATAATTCATCGCAAGACAAGTGTTGCTCATCACACCCCAGATTTCGTCAGAATACCTCTAATGCCTGGCGATGTAGTCCCTGCCGATTTAACCCCTGCCGAGGGCCATGAAAACCCTGGCCACCCCTGGCAGCCCCTGTTAAACTGTCGCTACGCTAATATCGTAGTACCTGAATATAATTAGGCTTTATCAGTGGTGCTCTATCCCTTCAGACTCCCCACAAATGCCATCAGGCGATGATTAGATAATACGCCTGTCAGACAGTAGATTGTCGATATATTTAAAACGGGCCAGTGGGCAATATGGTTTTTTGCTGTTGGTAACAGAAGCTGTCAAAGATGAGTAGCAACCTGAAGAAGTTTTCTTTAGCCATCGAAGATGAAGATACAGACGATGATACAACGCAATCTGCGATGTCCCTTGGTAGAAAGTGTTCCAATGAACCGTTAAATGCATTTTTGATTTTTTCCCCTAACAAGGATGCACAGCATGATTGCCAGCAAAACGCAAACTATACCAATATGAGAGTGGATTTAAAAAGGTCGGTATCGCTTTCAGAATTGAAAACTCAAGCCAACGTTGAATCAGAGACTGAACTCGAACAACCGATTAGACGATATTCCATTTGTGATTTGGATTCTAATTCCTGTAAAAATCCCATTTCACCTGTGGAAGGTAACAGCGAGTGTCTTAGTGATCATCATCCAAGAAGGAACTCAATAGCATTGAAATTCCAACCTCCCAAAACATTGAATTAGGTTCTATATTTCTACTTAATGTCACGTTCCAATTTTTTTCCAATTTTTTTCCAATTTTTGTTCCATGATAACAAGCACAAACATTATGTATATTATTTAGTTCCGAATATAACGAGCAATGGTTATTAGTTCGAAATACGATCAATGATTATTAGTTCCAAAAGACGATCAATGATTATTTAGTTCCGAAATATAACGAATCAATGAATCTATATCTAAAATGCCAATTAGTGTCCACGAATTTCTCTTGGTTATAATCTGGGAAGACTTCGCTGCCACTCATGGAACTTAATTTACCAATGACAATGTTAACTTTTGGGAAAACCTTTAAAACTCTTCTTAATCCAATTTCAGTACATAAATAACAACTTAATATAATATCTTGGGGTCTTATTTTATGATCAAGCAATATTTGAATGGCCATAATTGCTGCTGCTCCGCTAACAATTTGAGCATCAAATAACATAATTTTTTTATTGTCTAAATCGTTTATACCTTTTGGTATTCTTTCAAAATGTAATTGTGGTTCTCCCGTTCTGGAGTCGGATTGAATTAATAATTTTCCCATTGGTATATCTAAAAATGTTCGTTTAATAGATTGATTAAAACAATCACCCGATCTAATCACGGAAACGGCAATTATTTTATCTAGTTGTTTTAATCCTTTGAATTGATACTTGTCATTAGTCTTTATGTCAACACTATCATAATCAGTTAACATGGAAAGTCCTAGTTCAATAATTAGTGTTGCCATTCTATTGAAATTGAAAATAAAATCATCTCTTTCGGTTAATTTATTAAAAATAAGCGAATTGATACCCTTTGTTTGATTATTATTTGGTAAAGTTTTGACGTTTGGATGATCAGCCAATTTGAATTCTAAATTGATACCTATGCTTTTTAAATGATCAATGTGTGCTAATGATTTAAGATATAATTGCTTTTGAATATGTCTAATCATAACATCAATGGCATTCACATTATCTAACCCTCTTGGAATAACTAAATCTGCGTTATTCATGCAGGGATTTAAATATCTAACAGCATTCGGTTTAACAAACGTTTCCCATTGTTTCATAGCACCTCCTAAATCTCTTTTCCTATATAAAATATCTCTTGTTAATCTTCTAGCTAAGCAAACATCTAAATCAGTATCAACATAAATTTTAATATCCATTAGATCCAATAATCTTTGATCATATAACGCATAAAGACCTTCAATGATAATAACATTAGCACCATAAATTGTGGTAGTTTTACTAGTTCTGGAATGATGGGCAAATGAATAAACTGGAATTTCAGCTTTTTCACCATTTTTTAATTTTTTAACAACTTCAACCAATAAATCCAAATCTAATGATTCGGGTCTATCAAAATCCCAATTATTTGCAAATGCTTTAATACTTTGTTCTTTAGTTAATGGTTTATAAAAATTATCAAATGATAATAAAACTGTCCATGGTTGATTTAATTGTTTGATAATGTCTTGGGAAATTGAAGTCTTCCCGGATCCTGAATTACCTGCAACCCCTATAATATAAGGTTCAGTCCAAGGAGGTATATAACTTGAATTTTTTGTTAAATGATGTACGTTATCAGATTGAGATAATGAAGTTGGATTATCCACCAAGTGTGATCTTAAATTATTTTGACTTATAAACGAACTATCATTTACACCTGGGGTTATTCTAGTGTCTCTATCGTCAGACATCGTTGCTCTAAAAGCTTTATAGCAAAAGCTTTATGAATATGGAAAAATCTAGGGGTTAAATTAATTAATTGATGTAGGATTTTTTTTTTGATTACTGTCTCTGCGCATATCATCTCATCGACCATGGAGAGAAGTAGACGAAGACAAAAATTAGATCAAAGTGAATGGGATTTAGATGGTGAGGAGACAGATTTGCCACAGCCTAATGATTTATCCCTCGGTGGTATAGAACTTGAAAAGAAAGAAGTTGAAATAACACCACAACAATCTAATGAAGAGAAGAAACCAGTTAAAGATAAACAACAATTACATCAAGAATATCTTCAAAGGCGTGAAAGGCGGAATGTTAAAGAATTAAAACATCAATTGGATAGTTATCAATCAAGAATTGAATCTTTAAGTGCTAGAGAACAAGAAGATTATGAAAAGAAACTAAAGATTCATCAAGCTATTGAAAATGCTAATCAACAAGTAAATGAATATGAATTGCCTGAAGATTACTTAACTCTGGAAGGTAAAATTGATAAAAAGCGTAAAATTGAAGTACTTAATGCAAAGACTGCTTATGATGATGAGAATATGACGGAAAATAAACGTAAGAATAAATTAACAAATGAATGGGAACAAGATCAGTTAAGGAAAGCCAAAAGTCTAGTACACAGTAATATTGATGAAATTACAGCAGATACTAAAGATTACGAATATGTGTTTGATGAATCCCAATTTGTGGAGTTTGACTCCGAAAAATTAAAAGAAGACATGGATGAACAATTAAAACCACAACCTAAACCATCAAATACTAAACAATTAATTGATGACGTTAGAAAATCATTACCTGTATATCAATATCGTGAATCTTTCCTTCAAACTGTTAAAGATAACCAGGTAGTGGTGGTGGTGGGGGAAACAGGATCTGGGAAAACAACGCAACTTCCTCAATACTTGTATGAAGCAGGATATTGTAAATCCCCCAATGGAATGAGTCAAATTGTCGGCTGTACTCAACCAAGAAGAGTTGCGGCTACATCAGTGGCTACCAGAGTTGCTGAGGAAATGCATGTAAAATTGGGTCAAGAGGTAGGTTATAGTATAAGATTTGAAGATGAAACCAGTCCCAAAACAGTGATTAAATATTTAACTGATGGTATATTGCTAAGAGAATTTTTAACTGATGCTCTGCTTTCTAATTATTCAGCATTAATCATTGATGAAGCTCATGAAAGAACGATTTCAACTGAGATTATATTAAGTTTATTAAAAGATATAACTCAAACAAGACCAGATTTAAAATTGATTGTTGCATCAGCAACCATTAATGCTGAAAAATTTTCAGATTTTTTTAACAAAGCTCCAATTTTTAAAATTCCCGGTCGTAGATTCCCCGTGGATATTCATTATACCAAACAACCTGAAGCTAATTATATTCAAGCAGCAATCAACACGATTTTCTTAATCCATACTAAAAAACCATTAAGAGGGGATATCCTAGTCTTCTTGACAGGTCAAGAAGAAATTGAAGTTATGCAAGAGGCGTTGCTAGAAGCCAAAAGTTCAATTACTTCCCTGGTACCAGAGCTAATAATCTGTCCAATTTATGCAAATTTACCGAATGATTTACAAAAAAAAATCTTTGAACCAACTCCTCCAAATGCCAGAAAAGTTGTGTTGGCTACAAATATTGCTGAGACTTCCATTACTATTGATGGTATTAGATACGTGGTTGATTCTGGGTATGTTAAAGAAAATGTCTATAACCCATCCACTGGTATGGATAGTTTAGTAGTTGTTCCTTGTTCGCAAGCATCAGCCGATCAAAGAGCAGGTAGAGCAGGTAGAGTTGGACCCGGTGAGTGTTTCAGACTATACACAAAATGGTCATTTAGTAATGAATTATTAAGCAATCCAACCCCTGAAATATTAAGAGGTAATTTAATATCGACAGTTTTATTACTTTTATCATTGGGGATTACAGACCTAATTAATTTTGATTTTATGGATCGTCCAAGTTCAGAAACGTTAATAAAATGTTTGGAATTATTGTATGCCATAGGAGCGTTGAATTCTAAAGGTGAAATTACCAAAACGGGTAGAATTATGGCGGAGTTCCCGATTGATCCATTATTCTCTAAATGCCTAATTAGCAGTACTAAGTTTGGGGTGATTGAAGATATAATTACCATTATTTCCATTTTGGGTGAAAGTTCAAGTCTATTCTATAGACCTAAAGATAAACGAGAAGATGCCGATAAGAAAAGGCAATTGTTTAATGATGAAAATGGTGATCATTTATCATTATTAAACGTTTGGAATCACTGGTCTGAATCTGGCTTTTCATCATTGTGGTGTCAAGACCATTATCTTCAGTATAAAACATTGAAAAGAGTCAAAGATGTCAAAGAACAATTATCATCATTATGCAAGAAAACTGGACTTTTAGGAGATAATCCTCCAGGTCCAGCAAGAGATCAAGAAAATAAAACATTATTAATTCAAAAATCAATTACTTCAGGGTTTTTCCCTCATATCGTAAGATTATCAAGAATGGGTGACTCTTATAGGTCAATTAAAAAAAATCAAGCAGTTTACATTCACCCGTCATCGTCGCTATTTCCTGTGAGACCACCGTCTAAATTAATCTTGTATCATGAATTGGTATTAACTAGTAAAGAGTATATGAGAAACTGCATGATAGTTCAAGAAAAATGGTTGCAAGAATTAGCACCACATTATTTTAATGATAAAGATTTAGAACTCATGTCTACTAGACCAGTGAATAGATTTAAATAGCACACAATTGTAACAACATTGTATAATAAACGATAGGTTCAAGTAGTATAAGATTTGGACCAAATTTTGAGAATATTTTTTTGCAGCCTAAAACCCGACTTAGGAGATGATGTTTACGCGTTTTGGTTGTTTGACGATTAACGTTAAGATCTAGTCTTTCAGGACCTGGGAATGGGAAACAGTAACACAAACCAATACAATTTATAACGAAGGAATAATAACACTGTTCTACAAATGGAGAAAGATAATCCATTATTGCCATTTGCATTTACCAGAGCAAATAGTAGTGAGATTCATTTAGACACAACACCAAGATCGAGAGCTACCATTGATGAAAATGCTAAAAGTATCTACCATACCAGGACTCCTGAGACCAAAAAGAGGAAACCACTAATAAGACCGAACTTTGTACCAAACCTAAAACGTCGTATGGGTGAAAGTTTCAATGAGAAAGATGATGTGAAGAGAAGAGTTACGAGGTTTGATGAATCGGGTAATCAATTGGCTGCTGAAGCAGATGAATATGATCAAGGAGATAATGAAATAACCAGGAGACGAGCGATAAATCATGGTCTAAATTCCGAGCCACCGATTGAGCTAGATATGGATAGTGAAGAACCAACAATGATCGATAGTACCTCAGATGTTGATCATTTTAAAGTACCATATACTGAAAAGGAAAACTTTATTGTTCCTCCAAGTAGTCCACCAGAACCACATTTAAATTCAGACTATGATATATCCAAGTACAGTATGCCGTTCTCGCCCAGCCAACATTTAAATAGTGAACACAGTGATTATTCACCAACTAAAACAAAATTTATTGGTAGTCAAAGGAGCATTTCACAGCATCAACTAGAGAGTGAAACTGATTTTGGTATTGATAAATTTAACCGATTTAGACCACCCGGTAATGCTTGTCCATCTACCGACTGTGACATTAGTTCAATTGCTGAGGAAGAAGCTGAAAGACAAAAACAAATCAATTTAAAGGCGAGAGATATAGTCATTGAAGCGTTTGAAGAAATACGAACTAGTGTCGACTTAGAAAGCTTAGGATTAACTGAAATCCCTCATGAAATCAAAGATTTAAATAATTTAGTGGTATTCGAAAGTGATGCTTCTCAAACGGTCTATCAAGTTTATTTAACGAATAACAAAATAAGATATTTAACACCTGCATTGTTTAAATTCACCAAGATGAAAGTGTTAATATTGAGGCAGAACAAAATTGAGACAATCCCTGGGTCTATTAAGAAATTGGTTAATCTAACTGATTTATCGATCGGTACTAATAGATTAAAATACTTGCCACATCAAATTCTTGAATTACCAAGTTTGACTAATTTCCGTGCCGGTCCAAATCCTTATTTATCAGTCCCTTCCGATGCTACTACTATTACAACTGCTACCTTGAATCCCTTCAAGACTTTGAAATATGTAAGTAAAGTCAAATTTTTCAAATATGAACATGAAGTAAAACAAGAGAGTAAATTAAAGATTAAATTAGTACCCTCATTGAAGTCCATTTGTTTGGCCAAAGTTGCAAAGTATGACGTATCATATCAAGAAACCAAGGAGTGGAAAAGAAATACTCCTAAATTATTTCATAATTTAATTATCCAAGCAATTTCTCATGGCAATTTTGAGGAAACTTGTTATGAATGTCAAAGAATTATCGTAGAACCAGTAGCTGAAGTAATTGAATGGTGGGATATTTTACAAAATAAGAATATACCCTTCAAGAAAGAATTTTGCTCTGGAATGTGTGCAAAGAGGTATAGTAAAAAGATTATTGAAGATACTGAATATAATGATTTATGAGAAATAGAAAGGTCGAACATGATGCCTTTTAGAGAAATAGAGAGAAATATACATGATTATGATTATATCAAAACGGTTAGATTAACTTTACGTAATTTGATGGGAACATACCAGATTTATCACCTATCTGACCTTCCCACCATCCACCATCTTGTCTTAAAATTTCAATTACGTCATCAACTTTAATAGTTAAGTCACCTGGTTGTTGAGCTACATAAGCAAACACTGCTTTACAATAAACTCCATGAAGGCATGGCGAATCAAATTCGGGGATCGTTTCTAATGGGAAATTAACTAAAGTTTGTTCGGTGCCCCCCAATTCTTGGGAAGTGTTAGTAAATTTTATATCAGTTAGCTCTTTGTAATAGTTATCTCTAAAATTCAGAATGTCAAGGCCCTCAATTGATGCTTGAGCTTGTTGATAAATTTTGGAGGAAAATGAAATATTTTCATCATTCCATGAAAATTTTGCAATATCTTGAATTCTAAAATTTAAAATTTTTTCAAAACAAGCTAAATTTGAACTAATTTGATATAAAAGCAGTAATTGTGTGAAATACATGATATAATTAATTGGCTTTAAAAATAATTCAATTAGTTTAAAAAAATATGGTAATTCCTTTTTAAATAATTCGTTAATTTGACTATATTGATATTTTTTATATTCATATTTACGTTCTAAATTAAATTGCAATTGTGATTCTTTAGCAGTTAGCTCTTGAGTTCTGGACTTTATGGTCAATGCATCAAGGGAATTATATGTTGTGTCTAAGTCATCTAATGCATTATTTCGTCTTCTTATTTGAGCTTTAATATTTTCAATAATCGTTAAACAAGTTTTGCATTTCTGTTCTATCATTGAACTTGTGGTACATGGATCCCCAATTGACTCTTTTATCTCTTCAACCTGTTTAATATATTGATTAGAAACATTCCAAAATTTATATTCTTTCATAAACAAATCCTTTTCTGATTCGGTTTTAAATATTTTTTCACTAACTTCCCCAATTGATTTAGCTTTCAAAGCATCTCTACTGGATATTGTAAAATTATTATAAGGATCAAATAGTGAACTTAAGCTATACCCAATATCAATAGAAAGATCTAAAACTTTCTTAATTTCATCAGCAAATACTTTTGAGTATTTAATTAACCTCCAAACATTTCCTTCAACTATACCCAACGATTTATAAAAATTATCAAACTCTTCATCTAATGTATAAGACCCAATTTTTGATTTTCTTTTGAATAATTGAGGGAACCTTTTAACATCATTCCAGCTAAATGTTTCCAATTGGGATTTAACATCAGGCATTTTAAATTTGTTTAAATTAGGGAAATCCATTTTTTCAATTTGTGGTTTGGTTGCAAAAACTTTTTTTTGCGTCAACTCAGAAATTAAATATTTTATATTACAACTATTTTACAATCTATAAATTATCTCTTATTATTAACCTTGAGAAGGGTGACCATGATTTGACCCTGGCCATGCATAAATAGGAGTTGGACTACCATTTCTACTTTTGTCATCATCAAATAATTCAAATTGACCAGAATCATTATGATCTACTAGATTACTTAATTGCTCTAATAGTCTATCACGGACGGATTTATCAATTTCAGATTCAAGAATTTGAGATTTCAAGTTTACCATCTTCTCTTCAATTAATCCATCCAAACTTGATAATAATTTGTGACCCAAATTTTTATCGACTGGTGCATTGTTATGAATCAATTTTCTCAACGATGAAACAGTAGTTAAATTAACAATTAAATTTTTAAAAAATTCTTCTAAATCATTAATTGGATCATATTTATTAGTATCTCCCACTAATAATAAAGCAGCATAATAAAGCATAATATGAATATGAACTGGAACATACTTTAAATTTTTCACAATATCTTTATCATTTAAAACTAAATTCAAAACGGTTTGGGCAGCATTAAAGGCAATCATAGCATCATTGAGCATGGAATCCTTGCTAATTAAATCCTTATTAGAAATAAACTCTTGCTCATCATCTTCTGAATCAGAATTGTACTCCCAATTATCATTTTCATCGTCATTGGAAGGTTTAGGAGGTTCAGGACGTTGAGGCAAGACATCCGAATTCAATTCCTTTAGTTTGGGGAACTCGCCATCTTGTGAGTTTTCCGATTGTAATTGTCTAACGGCAAAAGAATTAATGTGCATTTTAGCAAAATTATAATAAATTAATGTTGATTTGGATGACCACACTGCTCCATGGTTCATTGGAGATAATAGCACTGTCCATGAGACCATCCATTTATCTAATTCTAAATTACTTTTGGAAGGAATGCCTAATGATGAAGGGTTTAATAATTCCCATGCGCTACCTCTAAATGCTTCAGTCAATGCTTGATTGTATTCAACTTGTGAAACTAATCTCATATCATTAAATCTCAGATATTGATTATTTGAATATTTGAATTCTTCATCTTCTGATTTTTGTGGTTGAACCTGGGGTTTTGAAATAATTTTATCATCATTCTTATTTTGAATTACATTTTGTTCATTTTCCATTAATAAACTTCTACTATGCTGGAGTGAATATTCGTTACCATTAACCAACGGTTGTCTATTATAAGTCAAACTTTGTTGACCATCTAAAACATATAATAAGTACCAAAGTTTCAATCTATCTTGTGGATTTAATCTTGATTTATCGTTTTTATTATGTTTCCTTGATGGTTTTGGATTATCAAGACCAATTTCTTTAGCTATTTGTAAGGCTAATCCAGTAAACATTTGTGATTCAGATAACCAAAAACTGCAAAATATCAAAGCCAATATAGTGTTAAATCCATCAATTTCAGTCGTTGGTCTGCCTTTAAATAATAGATCACCACAATGTTTATGTAAAAATTTTAGTAAAATCTTCAGTTTATCGGCTAATTCTTTATTGGGATGGTGCATTGCGGATATGGTACAAATTGCACAAATTAAAATCGGTGACTTGTCCCAAATATTATCAATTGAAATTTTTGAAATTTCAAATCCAAATAATTGAGGTGTGATATGTTTATCAAAAAAATGAAATAATTCTTTTGCTTCAGCAAGCGATAGTATAGTGTTACGAAAATCTTGGGGTAACTCATTATCTGCAATCTCCTCTTCATTGAGTTTAATTCTTTTGGGGATGGGTTCATTATCCAGCTCACTGTCAACACTGGGATCGCTACTTATTTGACGCTTTAATGGGACTTGTTGATTTAATGATGCTTGATATAACATTTCCTGGTGATATTTTTCTTGATTTTGTAACATCTCCTTTTGACTTCTGGTGAACACGTCAACAAGATTATTTAATCTATCATCAAACAAGCTCATCTTATTATCAATTTCGGACTTCCAAGAGGAATCAGCAGTATTTGGTGGTATCGATGACGATATAGGTTTCTGATGTGGTTTCTGGAGCGTTTGTTGAAGTGGCTGTCTTTGTAGTGGTTGATTTTGACTTGCATATTGTGATAAACTTGGAAACGGAAGAATTGCATCCCCATTTGGAGTTGACGGGCGAGAATTATTTGCCATAACACCTGGGCCCTGTGGAGTTAAAATCGGTGGGGGTAATTTTGGTGGGCCAGCAGCATTAGCAGCACTAAGGGCATTAAAAGGCGGTAATACAATACTTTGCTGTGAATTATAACCATTATTTTCATTATTTTGACCAAATTTCAAACTTGGTAGTTTTGGAACAAAAACGCAAGTATGGGCTTGTCGATTCTTTATGCATCTCTCACAAGGTAAGTTTTCGGTGTAAGAACATTTAACCTTAGACCGCTTACAATTTGAACAAGGTTTGGTTCTCTTCTCCCTTGCCATAGTTTAAGGACTGGTCTTGTCACAGTTTTTATCGTTTTTTTAACAATCGATGCGAAAAACCAGGATCGACCCCATACTTTCACAAGAACATCATTAGTAAGTAATAGATTTTCTGTAAGATTACAATTCATTATAGTTAGTAGGATGTCGATGAAACCTAAGATTAAAGCGTTCTTCGGAGCTCATAGACAGTATGCTGTATCTGGTGCATCTAATGATCCCAGCAAATTTGGGTTTAAAATCTTACTGTGGTATATTCAACATGATTTACCAGTAATTCCAATTAACCCAAAGCAGTCAGAAATTTTAGGACAAGAAGTGATTAAATCAATCCCTTTGATTCTTGCAAATGTCGGTAACAAAGATGTTGGTCAACATAAATTAAGTTCCGTTGATGGTGTTAGTATTTCGTTTTTAACTCCTCCTCATATTACTGCTGCAACTTTACAAGAAATCTCGTCGGTTGAAGGTTTTAAACATTTAATTAAAGGATTGTGGTTTCAGCCAGGTAGTTATGACCAAACTGTTTTGGATAAGGCTGAAGAAATTGGGTTGTTCGAAAAAGTTGTCTATCAAGACGAATGTATCTTGGTAAGAGGGGAGGAAGGGTTATATAGTGCTAACTTATAGGAGCGAGGTAGTTAAGTATATATATCCTATGTATATGAATTAATCCAAGATTTTCTTTATATATTTCCCCCAGCTGTCTTCCTCTGTTGAGTCATAATGTAAATCTTTCTTTTCGGTACTGATTGCATAAGGGAACGGCGAACTATCTAATGATGTGATGGGAGGTATGTGCTGCTTGCTATTATCGACAATATCAATAATGTTATTTAAATTCTCCTCAAAGCTTTCCACGGATTGAATAATATTTTTATCTCCCATCAATTTTTTATTTTGTAATGAATTGGTGGAATTATTTGAATTAGAATTTGATCCTGTGCTAGTTACGGTGTTAGTGCCGGTATTATTTGTAGTTTCGGTACCTGTACCTGTAGTGGTACTTGATAATGAGGTTATCGTCATGGGTAAACATTTAATATTAATTATCCACGATTCCCAAATTTTCAAATTTTCATTATCTTCCCTTTGACCAAACCAACTTGATTTCTTCTTAGATTTTGTTGTTTTATTATCAAAGAACTGGATTATTATGTTTGAAATTTTAGTTTCATCGATATTATCAAAATCTCGTTTTATAAGGTCATTTATTTTATCATCTATTAATGAATCTAATTCCATTTGATCAGATGCTATTGGATATGGGACATCAAAGAATTCATTCATGCTTGGTGTTATTGGCCCAAATAACCTTTGAAAGAAGATTGCCCATATTATACCTAAAAAAGCTGTTAGTACACTGATTCACGTCACTCAAGTTTTTACAAAGATCCTTACTCACGGTTCTTGTATAAAATCGATCAGTTTAAATGCATACCTTTTAATGATTCTCTAACCACTGATCTTTCAGCGATTAGACTTAATGTGAATTCCATAGTTTATAATGAAAAGTGATGCAAATTGAAGTATTCAACCCAAAATTGTGGTTTTGCTATTTGATCTCACAGATTTTTCTTATCTCATTTATTTCTATACACTATGTACAAACCTTCCTAAGAATACTACCTACATATGTTTGTAGTGGATTGAACCTGGTGGTGGCATGTTATAAACGTCTAGGACTTCATGCTATCATATATATACTTCCCATTCATCATTTCTTTTAATACTTTTTCCACTTGTGGCATAACATCATAGGTCAAGGTTTCCATCTCAGCTCTTTTGAAATTTGATACCACGTAGTCAGCTACAAACTTGTTAGGTGGTTTGCCAACGCCAATGCTTATCTTGGTGTATTGTTTACCCATTATACCATCTATTGATCTTAAACCATTGTGACCTCTTGCGCTTGTACCTTGGATTCTTACTTGGATTTTACCTAATGGCAATTGCACTTCATCATGCAATACCACCAATGCTGGACTGTATTTATTGGATTGCACTCTTTTTAGTTGTCTCCAGTTATGGGTAATGGGCTCACCTTGTAAGTTCATAAAAGTTTCATTAGATTTATACAATAAAACATTTGATAATTTATCGTTTTCTGATACACTGAAAACCCCTCTTGAAATATTTCTATGTTTGCTAAACTGCTTAAAATTTGTCCAATGGTTCTCTACTAATTTATCCAAAGCAATATGACCAACATTATGTCTTGTTTTGGCGTAATCTGGTTCAGGGTTGCCTATGGATGCAATCATTAAATACGGTGGTTTTTCATAGTTTACTGTGGTTGATAGTTCTCGTTTAGCGTTGGTGAATATAAAGTTATTCAATACATATCTATTAGCATATCGGAGCGTCTGCATTGGAAGGGAAATTGATAGTTTGAAGATCTTCAAAAGAGATGAGATCATAAACTGATTTTCTATATTGCAAGAATCGCATACTTTTTTTCATCGCAGGACTAACTACACCTATTGGACTTTATTGAAATTTTTCAAATTCAAGTTTAAGGGTATCTTGTAATTCACGAAACTTGTCACTAATGCTATTCACATCTTCATGTTTTTCAGCAATCAGTTTCAGTGAAGCTTTAATTCTGTAGGTTAGTATTTGAAAAGGGGACATGGTATTATGTAGATACATACTTTTCTAAACATCGATCGTGATCTATTCTATAGTAGGCATGTTGCCAATTTTTTAATTTCTACATGGTTAGTATCGGTATTAAGCGGTTGTGCAACGAATAGGGACAAATTACCTCTTGAACTTGATCAATTTCTTCAATAATCTTCTTATCAGCATCAACAAAATTGTTAAACATTTCACTGTAAGTATCTTGGATTTTACTCCAGTCAAAATCTTCTAATTGACTCAACACGGTTTGCTTATTAACATTGTCTACAAGCTCGTTAATGTAATTTTCTAAAGTATTTAAACTGGGTAATTCTTGGTCATCGACTTCGATGTTTTGACGTTTTAAATATTCTTCAATTTCTAATAGATTGTATTCATTGAAACTAGAAATTGATTTCATTTTTGGCTTACAGGGAGTTGACGATGGATTGAATAAACTGCCACTGTCACTAGCAATTGGTAGATCAGTTGAAGTATTTCCACCGAAAATTTGATTACGGCGGCTATCTAAAATTTTATCACTGGTGGGACTAGTGGGATGAATTGGATCTGATAATGAACTGGGCATAATAGATGTCGTAATCTTGCTGATCACACCTAGTGATCCTTGATCAACGCTTCCTTTTGATGACTGGGGAGATTGGGGAGACCTTGGTGATCCTACACAAGATTTCATCTTAGGCTGCAAAATAGAAAAGTATCTTTGTGGATCCCTCAGAGACTTAATTTAAAAAATTTATAAATCATAAATAAATACCTACAAACAAATAAAAAGCAAAACTAGTTTTCGTTTTCTTTGTTATCACTGACTTCATCATTAATCACTTTAGTTTCTTTGACTTCATCATTAATCACTTTAGTTTCTTTGACTTCATCATTAATCACTTTAGGTTGTTTGGAACGGGAATCTGCTGCATCTTTTGCTAATAGAGTTAAATTCTTATGAGAATTTTGATACTTGATATGTTGAGCATTTGAAACTCTCTTTAATTCCTGTAATCTATCTCTTAAGTTGCCAACGTCCCTTAAGCTTTTCTCTAAAGTTAATCTTTCTTCTTCGAATTTCAATCTCTTTTCAGCGTTTAATTCACCGAAAAAGTAACCACCTTTACCGTCAAATTTTAATAAAAAGTTATGGAAATGCCATAACGCTGGTCTATGAGCAACTGATAATAACGATATACCCAATTCTTGCGCATGTTTATACATAAATTGTTCCATGGTAGGTGACACAGCTGAAGTACACTCATCTAATACGGCAAATTTTGGTTGATGATAATATAATCTCGCCATGGCTAATCTTTGCTGAGCACCAACGGACAATTCTTCACCCCAATTTCTAATTTCTTCCCATGGTTTTTCGCCAATTAATAAATCATCCAATTTTAAAATTTGAAAGATGTTGAATAAATCTTTATCAGTTTTACCGTGTTTATTGTTTGAAAATTGCTCAAAGGTGTGAGGATAAATAACTTGTTCCCTCAAATTACCTCTACAAAGGTAAGCTCTTTGGGGCAAATAAAACATATTATCAGTTTCAGGAATTATAATGTCACCACTTTTAACTGGCCATAACCCTCCCAACATTCTAAATAATGAAGATTTACCTGATCCATTTGGTCCGGCAATTAATAAATGTTGACCATGTTTAATACTAAAATTCAATGATTCAATTAACGTTACATCAGCTGGGGTAACTAATCTAACATTATCAAAGGTAATTTCATTACCATATTTCACATTATTTTTATCGTCTGCTCCTTGAATTCCTTTACGCTTCTTAGCTTTATTATTTTTAATTTCAAAAAGGGCATCTTGGAAGTCAATCACTCTGCTAGCATGTCCAACAACTTGTAATAAATATCGTCTTGAATAAATTAATCTGTCTAATGAATCTGATGCACTTAATAATAATCTTCTATTAGTTATAAAATCCCCTGATGCTGAAGGATCAGGTTCTTTACCTAAATATTTATTAATAAATACCGGAGCAGAACATAACACTAAACCTGCAGCCCCCCAGAAATATTTAACAATGAACGTTTGTGCAACTTCATGAACCGCTTTTTTCCAGTATTCCATTTTTGAAAATCTTTCTAATTGATAATAACAATAATCAATGTAATCCAATTCCCTTTCATGACCTCTTAAAAATGCAATTTCTTCACTATTGGTTACGATTTTTGAATGAGCCGATCTTAATTGACCTTCCAATTCAGCCCTTTCGGAAGCTAATTTTGCAAAGGGGGGTGAAAAAAGTTTCAACACCATAGTTGAAAAATGAGCAATTAACCCTAATGCAATGGTTCCTTCACCACTACCTACACCACTTTTACCTAATTCTTTTGCACATAATAGTAAATCCAATGTTGGCTTTAATAATTGACCTGGTAACGATGATAAAGCACCAGCTAACCTCGACACATCAGTCGAGATTCTTTGGTCCGGATCCTTAATCTTTGAATCACTTAATTGAATCAATGAGTAATAATTGGCGTCTAAATTATCAGGTAAATAATCTTCAATGATACTGTTCGTCATATTAATTCTTAAATGCTTCCTTAAATTACTTCTAGTCCAATTTAATAACGCATTAACTATAGAAGCTGGGATACCCAAAAACATCCAAAATGCTAATAATTGACCAAATTTTCTTATCTTTTTAGAAACTAATGCTCCAACTAATTTACCATCCAAACTAGCCACCTTGATAGTTAAAAATGCTCTAATTACTAAAAGCACTAAATGTGACGATAAATAAAGTACAGATTTATCAGTGAATTTTGGAATAGCAGCCTTTACTAATCTAATGGCAGAATCTTTGGTAATTTTTTTCCTTTTCTTCTTTTCAATAACATCTCCAGTCTTTACGCCGTCACTTTTTTCACCGTCATTTTTTTCACTAGCATTTTTTGATGATTTTGAACTTGTATTAGTTGCACCAGAAAATGCTGCAGTAATCAAAATAATATATGAGGCATTAAGGACTAATGATCTATTACTTTTATACATGTTGAACGCCGACAATGCCAACGAGTTATTAGAACTAGGTGAAGGATTCATGATATTCGTTCTACTTTCCTTTGCCGCTTCCTGTTCCTCTGTTTATATTTTTAGATGTTGATGATGGTTTATTTCAGTGACTCCAGGATTGAGAACAATTTGTGGAGTTTTACACCGAGGGTAGATCAGCGAGACATTATGGGCAGGTGTCGCGTAGAGCGGGAAAAACTGGGAGACATTATTAACTATGTATTTTTCAACTATATCACAATCTATCGTTTGGTTGTGTTGTATTTAACCTCTTGTATGTACCCTTCACAGTCAGGCTACCAGGAAAAAGCGAGGCTATATAGGGCGGTCTATTAACTCATTGAATCTCAGCTGACTGGATGTCAAATTAGCTTCTAATTCATTAATTCTTTCGGCATAGATAGCATCAGCTAATTCTGTAGTGCTATTGCTATCAGGATAGCTGGATAATAAATTATTATACAATTCAATCAATTGGGAGACCGTCCATGGCTTTTCTATTTTTAAACCGTTGATAATCGATAATTTTGTACTGGCATGATTAAACCACGCTTCACTTATTTGCCTTAATAAAGGTTTTTTTTTAAGAATTGAATCCGGTTCAATAACACCTTCTATATGAAGTAGTTGCAAGAAAAGTAATAAGTCTCGTTTATTATAAGACTCTGGATTAGATATATCAATCATTAAAATATTATTATTGTGTATGTAGTGGAGAGTGAAAAACTTCAAGAGTGCGATTTCAAAGCGTTGGGCCCATCGCTAGTACCACTCTGGCCAGGAGGGCGGTAAAAATAGGGAGACAAGTGCGAAGCGCTACGGTGGTAAAAACAAGAGATGGAACCGTGATAAAAAAGTGGTACAGACAGATAATTCCAACTTATATATTATTACACTAAGGTTTTAAAACAACTACAACCGTATCACCTCTTAAAAACATCTTATGAATATACCTTTCTCTTGCATTAGTTTTGGTAATTTCGCCCTTTTGATTTCTAACTGGTTCGTTCCAAAGATCTCGAACTTCTTCTAATATCATATTACAATGTTGATCATAAGCTTTTAAGTGTCCGACTAATTTATGATTATTACGACATGAAATGACTACTTTAGTGTTGTTTTTAACAGCATCCTCCATCAATTCAAATGGATTAGCTTGAGTTTGTTCAATCTGTTCAATTGAGCCATGTTGTGCACCAACATCTAAACCATCGCTAAAATTAGTTAGTATTAAGTTTTATTTATATAACTCTTCACATAGTAGTATTCTGCACTTATGCATGTCTCTACACAACTAATATTAATATTCATACATACCTCATGTCTTGAACGTCAGCCATTTTAAACAAATCAATGGTAAAGTTCACTAGCAAGAAAAAGATGCGATAGATTAAAAGTTCTATATTGTACAGTGAGAAATATTTATACAGGGAAAGTATTTTAATATGACAAATGACTATGTTTTTTTTATACAGCTTTAGTAGATTGATTTAAAGGAGCAGCTAAATTACAACCTCTTTGAATGATATTTTCAATTCTATCTTTTAAAACTTTTGACTTACAATCGACCGTCAAATTTTTGTAATCAATGGTAGCTTCATTTTTACCAAATGCTATTTTAGCGTTGCTTAAATCATTTGAAACTAAAGCATCGCCAAATTGTGCCTTTAATAAGGTTGATATTCTATAAATTCGTTCTTTAATTTCAGTATTTACGTGCCCTGGCTTTTCAATTACAATTACGGTATCATTTTCATGTTCTTGTTTTATGACTGTACCATTGGAGATTCCATTACCGTTACTATGTGAATGATCGTGATCGTGTTGTTGGTTAGATATCTTTACTGATGCAGGCGATGAATCAATTGAATATAAAATAGCAATAACACTATCAGCTAAGGAATCAGCCATTAAATTATCGTTAATCCATTCAACAATGACAAACAACGAAGAATTTTGTGACTTTGATCTATCTATAGTAATACTTATCATATCTATAATCAAGCAAACCCAAGAATCGGAATCATCGTGAATAATATTTATGTATCCGAACATTTGCTGTAAATGCCATTCAATTAATGATAAATTAGCGTTTATAATTAAATCGATCTTTGATTTGACGATTGATGTGGATAATTGAGTAAATTCGTGTAAATCCTGTAATTGAAGAATATTCAAGTCAAAGTCCTTAGATACAATGACCCCTGATAAAGGTGTTTTACTAGTATATATTTCAGTTTCCTCTTCATCTTCTTCCTCTTTTCCTTCGTCTTTGTTCTCTTCGCTCTTAACGTCCGTTTCCATATCATCATTTTCCTTCTTTATTTCTACAATTTTATCCTCTAACTCACCCTCTAATTCATTTTTTAATTGCATTATTTGATCTTCAGCTAACAATCCCAAAACCTTTGCAACTTCTAGACCATTTATAGCAATACTTAAATGGTCACCATTTCGAGGATTATACACTTTAACTTCTTGGTCAGTCCCCCTTCTATTACTATACTTACTTAACAATGCTGATTTCAATCTACCCATTGGTATGGAATCACCATGAACTAAAATAATTTTTGAAGGATTAATTTCATGAATGAATTCACTATTTTGCAAAAAATCAACATGGGCAGCAAATGAAATTTCTTCAATTGATAACCTTCTAGGAACCGTCATTTCAGGATTATTAATCGATGGTATAGTTGGCGGGGAAATCAATAAATCCTTAGCCATGGTTCCTTCAACACTATAACCCGTCATTAATACCATATTTTTTGGATCAGGGGCCCATTTCTCCAACAAATTTCTTGAAATACCACTTTGCAACATCCCAGGACTAGCAATCACCACCGAGGGGCCAAAATCATGGAATCTATCTAAGGATTTTAACGTCTTGATATATCTAAAATTAAAAGGATTTCTAACCAGATCATTTTTAGATGAAGTCAATAATTTAATGGAGTCGTTCATAATATTAGTATAAGTTTGATACACCGCTAAACATTTACGAGCTAATGATGATGCAAAATAAATATCGAATTTTTGCAAATCAGGATTTTTCTTCCAATAATCTTCTAATATAAGTAACAATTCTTGTGCAGTACCTAATGCAAACACAGGCATTAAAACCCTACCACCTTTATTTAACGTATTATGAATCAATTTTGTTAATCTTGTTTCCTTATCCATTCTGGGCTCATGCGTTGCAGTACCAAAAGTTGATTCGGTAATTAATACATCAGGTTTTATTGACGGGATTTCAGCAACCGGTAAATGACGGTTTTCCTCCCTTGAGTAATCTCCAGTAAATAAAATTTTTAATCCTCCAACTTCAATTAAATACATACATGCCCCTAAAACATGACCTGCATGATAAGCAGTAAATCTAATACCTTCCAATTCAATTGTTGAATGGAAATCAATCGTTTCAATCTTGTCGAAAGATTTCATTAAATCTTCATCAGTATACAAATTTGACGATGAGGAACCTCCCATAATTGAATCATTTGACGAATTATTACTTAATGATGTAACTCTAACGAAATCAGTCAATAGCCATCTATAAATTGCTTTGGTGGCATGCGTCATGAAAACTCTACCTTTGAATTTGGTATGCTGCATAACATACGGCAATGAAGCTGCATGATCTAAATGAAAATGACTGACTAATAAAACATCAACTTTTGATAAATCATATTCATCATAAAATGGTAATGAATTTAACCCGCTTAACCCAGGATGAACTCCGGCATCCAACATAATTACTTTGCTTTTATATTCTAAGATATGACATGATCTACCAACCTCATTACATCCACCTAATCCAATGAATTTTAAATCATCCACGTCAGACATCTCGCCAATACTTTTTTTGTCAAGTTAATGAGATTGTTTTTTCAGAATGAGATTGTTTTTCAGAGTGAGATTTGAAAATTATCACCAAGTTTGGGAGCTAATACAAGAACCAAGAACCAAGAACTAAGAACTAAGAGAGATAGCATACAGAGAAAACGTCCAAACAAATCCTATTCCTAAATCTACATAAACTACAAAGTAAAAAATAATCTATACCCCCACACGTAAAATATTTTGACGTTGGTGTCTAAATCTTATTATTTCATGTCTTTCCATAATCAACAAAGCCTTATCTAAAGCATTTGCTGAAGCTTTACCACTCTCAACAACTTCCCTTCTCAAAGTTCTATAAGCTGTAGACCAACCAATTGGTAATCTTCTTCTAATTTCTTGTTCGACTTTTTCAATTTCTTTAGTTAATTCTGCATTACTAACTAATCCATTATTAATACCTTGGTCAACCGCATTCATAGTTGAAGCAGTAAATAATCTAATGGCTTCTTCCACATGGTCTTCCGTGGCAATGGGCGACAACAGTAATTTTGCTAAAGATTCGGTGATTCTAATGATGGCTTCTAATTGTCTCACAGTAATTGGAATTGATGATCTTTCATTCATGTCAGCTTCATTCAACTGTAACTTTTTCCTAATTGATACAAAATGTGACGATAATCTTTCAGCTGCTTCGGGGGTTAATCTTGGAGCACATTTGATTTTACAATATTGAATGTAACGTCTCATAGTTTCAATTGGAATCTCACCTTCTTCACTAACGTTGGTATTTGCTGCAGAATTACCAGTATGAACATTCATAACATGCTGAGCAATGGAAATATCTCTGCTTTCATTATGGTCATCTTTCACAATGAAAATCATATCGAATCTTGATAAGATAGTTGTTTGGAAATCGATATTTTCCCCGGGAGATTTTAAATCATCATATCTACCAAAAATGGGATTAGCGGCAGCTAATACTGAAGTTCTTGAATTCAAAACAGTAGTAATACCAGCTTTAGCAATTGAAATGGTTTGTTGTTCCATGGCTTCATGAATTGCCACTCTATCTTCATCTCTCATTTTATCAAATTCATCAATACACACAACACCACCATCAGCTAAAACCATAGCACCACCTTCTAAATAGAAATCTCTGGTAGTAGGATCTCTTTGAACCGAAGCGGTCAACCCAGCGGCCGATGAACCTTTTCCACTTGTGTAGACAGAAATTGGACTGATTTTTTCCACAAATTTTAATAATTGGGATTTTGCAGTACCTGGATCACCTAATAATAAAACATTAATATCACCTCTTAATCTCATATTATCAGGTAAGATTTTTTTAGAACCACTCATCAATAAACAAGTGATGGCTTTTTTGATATCATTATTACCGTAAATTGAAGGAGCAATGGAGCTGGAAAAAATTTCGTACAAATTTGGTAATCTTGATAATTTAATAAATTCATCTTCTTCCTCTTCGGAAAAGATTAAATTTGAATTATTTGATTCTACATCACTTTGAATACCTAAAATCTTTAAATATGGATTTCTCAATGCAACCGTATTGACATTACCACCACTTTTAATTTTATTACCAGAACTTTCAAAAATTGAATAAATTCCAATGATGGTGACTCTTGTACCGGGTACCACTTGATTTGTTAAGTATCTGTCACTTTGTAATAAGATAGTTCTTGGCATTTCACCCACTGGAACCATGTCAGGAGATTCTTGTAATTTCAAAATTTGTTGATCAATGAAGGTTGATTTATCATGAACGATGGTATACGGTTCAGCAGGACATTTTGCTTGAGTCGAATTATCATCAAAATTATGTGAACCTTGACATCTTTTCGGTAATTGTAAATTACCAAACCCAGGATTAACACTCAATTTCATGGTGTGTTTACAATTTCTACAAATAATCTGAACTTTGGTAGCTCTGGATGATAAAACTGATGACGAGATAATTATACCACTAACTCTAACAATTTTGGAAATATGTTCACTATCTAAGTTTCTTATGGAAGTTTTATTAGCAATGGAATATAAAATCAATTGACATTGGGGGAAGTTCAAAGGAACTTCATTTTCATCGTCGGATAGGTATGCAATTCTTTTACCAATTTCAGTGATGGCATTTTCAAAAATGGGGATCATTTCCGTAGGATCATCGTTTAACTTTTTATTCAACTCTTCATTAAACCCAATTAAATGTTCGTTATTCACCTTCAAAAAATAGTTTTTAATTAATAAGTTTTCTCTTAACTGATCTCTATAAATGAACTGGTTATTCAATCTGAATTCTAGGATAAACGATTTGAACGATTTTAAAATTTCATTATGTGAGCCATCTCCGCTGTCTGAGGGCCCTAACGCTGGTGCACTATAGTTATCTGGTCTATCGTAAGACATGTTGTTTGTTTAGAATTGAACCTTAGTTATGATAGTTGGTTAAAATCTTTCAGGATATTTTTTCTTCTGAGGTCCAGACGTGTAATTAATATTCTACATTGAGTTAAATTAAAATCATCGCGTTGGACAGGGTAACCTCTGCTGCAACCAAGACATTGCGGGACATTTTATGACATTTTATGACATTGGAAGACATTGGAAGACATTAGGCGAGAGATCGAACGAGACATCAACACTAACAGTCCTTTGTATCTTTACATGGCTAATGGACGATGTTTAACATAATTAATTCAGCCGTGCGCAGAAGCCTCCGACAACCTGCTTCGCCTGGAATTGGTAGTTTGCTTCGATGCTATGGTATTCCCAAGAAAAACAAACTACCACCAAGACCAGTGTGGCTAATTAAGGAAGAAGAAATCGAAGAGAAATTCATAAAAGGTGGCCAAGGACCAGGAGGTCAAAAGATAAACAAATCCAATAGTAAAGTGCAGCTAAAGCATTTGCCTACGGGTATCGTCGTTACAAATCAACTGAGTCGATCGCAAGAATTGAATAGGAAAAGAGCTCGAGAGATACTCTCTGAAAAGATCCAATTTTTAGCTGATCCTGAAAAGTCAAGATTGGGTATAATTACCCAACGTAAAGTTAAAGTGAAGCAGAATAAGCTGAGGAAAGCGGTCAAAAAGTATAAGAAATTGCAAGAGTCGGACAGCAGTGAAGAAATCGAACAACAAGAAGTTATTGATATTGAAGATGAGTTTTTTAAACCAATTAAATAGTTAATTGAGTCAACTTATTGGGTCTTGGTTCGACTTAGTTGCAGTCGATGTAAAACGTTTCAATTGACTATAGCTAGGTCTTTTGGGCGTTTATATGTTTTCCCACCAGCTCTGAGTGTGGGAAAAGTTGAGATTTTTATCATTTTGCAACCACCAGCGGTTAATTGAAATAAACTTAAACCCTTTGAAACATGGCTTCCACGGCAATTATTGTTGTATCGACTGTTCTTGGTGTCATGGTGGTGTTCCTTACGATGTTATTATTTTATTTAGTATGTTGCTGTTCAGTAATGATCAATGATCAGAGTTTTACCATCTTTGAATTAAGGAAGTCGATTGATATTGATAATCCGTCAATTACTGGTCTTAGAAGCTTTGAATTCGACGATAATGAAGAGACCCTCGTTGGTAGGAATGTTACACTGTCAGGAGACTTGATCATTTCACGATCAAGTCAAGAATATATAGATGCAGCTAACATTGATGCTGATATTGATGCTGATATTGACGCTGATATTGATGCTGATATAGATGCTGCTAACATTGATGCTGCTAACATTGACGGTCCGATTAATGTAACTTTGCAATCCCATGAAGTTAGTCAATTATCAAATCAAGGTCACGCAAATGACTTTGACTTTCGTTCTGTTCGTGGGAATCGTTCTCAAGACTATGAGGATGATGATAATGATAGTTTACACAAAACTTTATTATTACAAAATTTATTACCTAATGCAACTATTAAAAGAGTGGTTGATCCTTATCTGAATGGCGTTATTTATGTTGGAGGGATTGTCGTTGTAATCAAACAGTTTAAATCGTTGTTACCAGGTGATTTATTAAGAGTAGTTAGGCTTCATGGTAAAGATGAAATTGAACCAAATGATCAGGAAGACGCCTTATTAAGCGATATTACAATCGATAAGGCTCATTCAATTTATGAAAACCTTATTTTTTCAGGTATTATTTTAAACACTTATTTAGATATTACTAACGATGACAAAGTTAGTTTAAAGTTTAAGGAACGTAATAATGATTTATTTAGATATGCTCCGTTGCACTATGTGACTTTAGAAACAACGCTTTTGGCAAGCTTATCATGTTAAACTCAAGAAAATGATTTTGACCTGCTTAAACTGTAGTGTAATTTGGTTAATTGAATTATCTAACCAGATAATATCAAACATAGTCTGGACTAATAAGCAGCCATCAAAGGTTCGTGATAAAAATTAAATTAGAGAAAAAAGTAAGAGTGTCGAATAGAATAGGTAAATGAATAAATAATACATATAATACAAAGGTTATTTCATTTGAGTGATTTGGTAGGTTTACCTCCTACTGGTAGTTGATTTCCAATCGTCAATCGTTTTCATTGCATTTTCCCAATTTTTCCTAGTTACCAATAATTCATTCCTTAAATTTTCAATTTCATGGATATCTTCACTAGTTAGGTTATCAATTAAATAGTTTAAATAATGGTTATTTTTATAAATATTATTTAATAAAGGGTTAATAATTATTTCGTAACTTTCAACATCCTTAATGTCCACCAAATCTTCATCTTTGCCTTCATCATCTGCCTCCTGGTTACTATCTTGCCCATCTATGAATGATGATGGATTGGGTAAATCTATAATTAATGACTGATTTACAGATTTTTGATGTAATTGGTTATTTAAATTATTAAAGTATGAATTAATTAATTTGAAAAATTTTGTAAATTTACGATTCTCTTTTAACAATCGATTAATCAAATTTGTCATATGGATTAACATTTTCTCATATTCATTAGTTATAATAGGTACAATCAATTCACTATCATTAGTATTTATACTATTATCTATGATTGGATTATTATTATAAATGATATTCGAATTTATTTCTGATGATCTTTGATGGAAATGTTGCTCTAGTGGACTTGGTTTTTGTGATTGACTAAAATCATTTGATATTCCAAACGTAATTGATGTACTTAGATGTTTCTTTTCAATTAGCTGATCTTTTAATGAATCGATATCCAAATTCTTCTTCTTCAATTCAATTTGATATCTGGTTTTGGAATCATTACACCATTGTTTTAACTTGGTTAAATCTTGATATTGTAAACTATTAATGGTAGTTAATTCGTTTTTTCGTTTATTCAAAATGCTTAAATCATTTGATTGTTGGTTTAGTTGTTTTTCTAATCTTAGGATTTTGGTCTCTAATATACTGTTTTTATTCTCTAAATCCTTCAACTTCTCATCTTTATGGTTCAATATTTTGTTAAACGTGCTATTTTGGTCTTTATTTCTATCAACGCTTTGAATTAATCCATGGATTATATTTATTAGGTTTTTATCATTATTGTAAATTTTTTCAGTGATTAAAAGGTCAGGAAATTGTTCAATTTGACCAATTTTTAAGTCATCAAAATCTATCGTAGGGAATAGCAAGGGCTCATCTATATAGCCTTTGGAAATTAATACATCATTAAGAGTTTTCGATGCATTTACAACCGATTCTATATTCAAATATGCCATGGTCGCGTTGTTTACAATTGAGATTTTTGTTCTTTTTGTCTGATGATATTACATGATATTATCAACTGTAGATATTTTACTTTCAAGTATGACATACTTAAGAGACGGAAATAGTTGAGATTAACAGGACTACACTAATGCTCTTAGCTTAGGTTATTGTGTAACGACTCTCAAGAAAAAGGTAAAATCTGGACATAAACTGCCAGAGAAGACTGTTTCTAATATTTATTTCTAAATTTTATGATATTTAATATGACTTTTAATGAACTTCATAGCGTAACGATTGATTACCAGAACTACCCCACACCAATAACTCACTTCAAAAGAAATAACTCGATTTAAAGGTCTGTAGAAGGTGGAAAGCTCTCATAATCGATTTAATATTTAATTTAATGATGTTCTTCATCAGTTTCAGGGAAAACAAACCATTCTTCTTCAGGAATATGAGAATCAGTCTTTGATTGGACGGTGGCAGTTTCAACATCACTTGATTCGTATTCTTTTAATACATCACTATTGATTTCTTCATTTGGGATAGTTGGTTTAGCAGGAATAGCAAATTTCTTGACTGATTCTTCAACTTCTCTAGCAGATAATGGGGTTGGCTTGAAACCTTTGATTTGTTGGACGTATAACTCAGAAACTAAATTAGATCTAGCTGGAGTGATTGAAAATAATCTTTTGGAAATGATCTAAACGGTTAGTATGGGTGAAATTTGATACAATTGACGAATTTTTGTCTAGTTTTCAACCTCCCACGATTCTCCATCCAATGGATTACGATAATGGCCGTGAAAACACCATTTCACTCATCGAATATTACTATAATTACATACTTGTTTGAACATTATTGATGAAAAGTTTTCAGGTTTTCGAATTCGGTGCGAAATAACAAATTTTTATTGGCCATGGTGTTACACTACTCATTCTCATAGATTATCACTTTACATCATTATCTACAACCCTTTAAACATTAACAGCAGCTACAAGGGGAAAGTGATATAGAATGAGGTTTTATTGTGAATACTGTAAGTCGTACCTTACCCATGATACTTCAAGTGTTCGAAAATCCCATTTACAAGGTAAGAACCATGTCAAGTTGTACTGTCAGTATTACCTTCTCGAAGCTCAAAAACAACAAATCGATGATATTATTAATCCCACCATTGAATTAAGTGATGTGATAAAGTGTTCGCCGGGGTATGATGGCAATAGTAAGTTTTCGGTGGGGGTTGGTGATGAAAATGACGATATTTTTAAATTGCCTCCTCCTTCAACAGTAAAAGGATTCCCTAATCCTCCACCCAGTGTATTGAACAACGAAAAGGATAAACAAGGACTAGTTTATTTGATGAATAAGGACTAGCTCATTTGATGGATAAGGACTAGTTCATTTGATGGATAAGGATTAAAGGCAAAGTGTATATAGTGTAGATTAAATGTATATTATAGGGAAATTAGCTCTTGCGTCTCATCAGAGGACATTGGATAAAACTACATATATTTACTACATAGGCATCTTTAATTCAAACAAAACGATAAAGAAACGACCAAGCAATACCATGAAGATATTGCATGATCAAGTAAACATAGATATAACGATTATAAATTAAATCAAATCAGATCGAAAAGGTAAATAATCTATAAATCAGCATCATCTTCATCAGGTAAGGGTAAAGCAGCAGCTTGTTCCATTTCTTGTTGATATTTTTGCATTAAGTCACTATCAACATGAACTTCAGGAGGAGCCAAGGCTGGTGATTCAACGAATTCTAATTGAGGGTTACCAACTAATTTTCTGGCTAACCAAAGGAATGGTTTTTCAAAATTGTAATTTGATTTAGCAGAAATATCGTAATATTGTAAGTTTTTCTTTCTGTGGAAAGTGATGGTTTTAGCTTTCACCTTTCTTTCTTTAACGTCAACTTTGTTACCACATAAAACAACTGGAATGTTTTCACAAACTCTGACTAAATCTCTGTGCCAGTTTGGAACGTTCTTGTAAGTAATTCTGGAGGTTACATCAAACATAATAATACCACATTGACCGTTGATATAATATCCATCTCTTAACCCTCCGAATTTTTCTTGACCAGCAGTATCCCAGACATCGAATTTTAATTCACCAAAATTTGTGTGGAAACCTAATGGATGGACTTCAACACCAATAGTGGCGATATATTTTTTTTCGAATTCACCGGTTAAATGTCTTTTAACAAAGGTGGTTTTACCAGTACCACCATCACCAACTAAAACTAATTTAAATGTTGGAACTTCTTGTGCCATGATTAATCGTTTGCTTTTAATTGGAAAAAAAATTTTTTTCTCTTCTCACTCGACAATAATATTGTTTATTTTTTACTAATCCTGACGATAGACGTTTTTTCTACAAACATTACCACCAGATAACTCAGAGAAGACAACAAGGAATCTATGGGAGAGAGATGTAGATATGGCTGAACTATGTTTGATGATCGAATTAATAACTTGATTAGATTCTTTTTGAGTCGTGGAACGGTTCAAATCGTCCAATGTAATGATCTGAAAGATATAAGCGTTGTAATATTAGCATTATGTTGAATTATCGAGTGCTATGTGGTTTAGGGGCGACATCAGTGTATATGTAACTCTAATGGAGGTGTGGACTTTCCATTGATCTTATGCAATGGGTTTTTGATTGTATACATCGTAGATAATTCCCGTGACATGAAATCCAGGTGTACGGGGTTTTTGGTGGTATATTCTTAAACATATATTCGTATACGTTCAAATTGTAGCTTCAGGGAAAAAGAATATGCAAGGATACTACCGCTAGTAAGAGTATACAGCAGCTGTTGTATATAACGTCCAGCATGGTAATGTAAATATGGCTATGTTGAAAGGTTAATGTTAATTTGTTCAAAAGCTCATTGTAAATAACCTCTTGGATGTGAATATTTTTCGTTTTCAGAATCTAATCTATAGCATTTCTATCAATGTTTAAAGCATTGCTATCAATGTTTAAAGCATTTCTATCAATGTTTAAAGCATTTCTTATCAATGTTTACAGCATTTCTATCGATGTTTAAAGCATTTCTATCGATGTTTAAAGCATTTAATGCTATGAAAGAAGAATTAATTTCTGCTTCATGATGGCCATGATTAATCGTCCACAACAAGTATTAATTGGTAGCGAATATGAAACACCAGCAGAAATGAAATTTTGCTTGTAGAGCGGGATCATTTTAATTGCCAACCATCTGGGTAACAGTATTAAAACTGGAAGTGGTTTGATCATCTGGGCAACAGTATTAACGGTGGAAAAGATTTGATCATCCAACAGTTCCAATACCGAAAACCGAAAATGGTTTTGCAGCTAATGACTGGTGATTTTGGTGTACGCAGAGATTTAGAAGCCATTTCATAATTGCATAGTTCACTATCATGACGTTCAATAGCAGCGAAATATTTCATGCTATAATTTCATTAAATGAATCGAGATCACCTGGTTCATTTGCTTATTCGAAGATATTTATTAAGATTAACACTTGCCAACCGCCTGAATCTCTAGGTCCTTGCACCTGAATCTCTGCGTCCTTGCACCTGAATCTCTGCGTCTTTGCTTCAGTTTGAGACTGCCTTCTTTATTATAATTACCCGAGGCAAAACCAAGCCGTGATAATCCAGTTACGGTGCTTGCTTTCTTTTCAGGTAAATATTAAGTTCCAGAGTAGGATCAGAGGTTAATCGCATGGTTAAATGACTTTCATTCCACAAACCCTTCAAACCCCAGTTCCCCACTAATTACTGCCAGGCGGCCGCCAAGCGGTGCGAAATTACCGCCAACTCCTACCGCTGCCAAGCGGTGCGAAACGCATCTGTTTGGTCCTAATGATGTCTTCCCTCAAACCTAATTTTATACACCAGTTTATTACACTCTGCTGGCTATCTGCATGTCTAGTAACGCCTCCACCCTCTTCCAGAGTTATATAACTCCCAATTATGAGTCATTAAGCAGTAACAACGCGATATCGCAATAGTAAGCGAAACTAATGCTGAACATGAAGCGGCCGCGTCAGTGGTAAGTCTATGGTTCTGAGTACATTGACGAGTTGTTTTTGCTAATTAAAGCTTTAGCAGCTGATAAGTTGCATTTCGAAAGTCTATCGACAAATGCCAGTTGCAGAAATTTTGAACAACAATCTCATCCTACTAAGTTTGTTAAGGTGCAGCGGTACCTTTTTCCAACAATAACGCTCATTGTATTAATTATGTTAATTATGTTGATGGTAAGGAGGTAGATGTGAATCAAAGATTTGGTGTCAATTATGGTTCTGGTGGTTACGGCCTATCTCAAAAGAATTACCTGGATGTCAGAAGGGTTAGGATGTCAGAAGGGTTAATACGGTATATTGTTATACTTTAGTACATCGGTGGTTCCACCCCAAGGTTTGATTCACGATTGTTGCGTGCCTCCACATTAGGAGGTGCATTACGACCTCTTTAACCGTGAGTATATTGTCCAGGGTGGTGGCTGTCTGGGGCTGAACCGCCGCCATCAACCCAGCACTCTATTACTGTATTCGGTAACATATGACCTCAATAACTTGTGTAAATAAAAGTTACACAAAACCCACGTTAAAAAACTTTTTACCAAGGGCGTTTTTAACACGACCTGGGAAAAAATTGAGAATTTTGAAATTTTATCAACAAAGCGTTACTAGAGATTTATTAATAGCTCTTGATATTTAAATTGCTAATTCTTAGAACAATCGTATCGTCGAGTGGTTATCTATCGTTATACCTGCCAGTCGTATCACCAATTCAATCGTCAGTAAACTAATTTCCAACGTTTATTCAATCGTTTTGTTTTTTCACATTTACCCGCTCAGGTGTTGTATAATTCGTATTCTAGACTAGTTTAATTACCAATTTTTTTAACAAGTTTTGCCGTTTTCCATTTGTTGGTATTTTTCGTTGGCTGGTCAAGTTTCTATCCATCGCTATTCAATTGTACCACGTCGGTTCATTGCATTTTTGGGTATTATCAGCTAGTTGCCTTTTTTCGGGTTCTCATTGACTATACCACGTTAAAGAACATCAGGTTCACAACTTTTTCCAAATTATCAACAACTTGGATCTTGAAACACGTTTAACAGCAGTTTTTCCCGTTTACAGTGATATTTCCACTATTGCACATGTCTTACTTTTCAATACCTACTCCAGAGAGAGACTATAACCTGTCAATAGGACTGCCAAGCTTAATTATTCCGCAAAATTTATCAAGTACGCAAATTCATCAATTACATCAAATGCATCACCACCAGGCACATCAAATGCAGCAACAACAGGCACATCAAATGCACCACCACCAGCAGGTGCATCAACATCCTCATTACGCAAATGCACACCATGGTCATGGTGGTGGTGTACATCCAATGACCCCTCAAATGATAAATCCTCAAATACCAATCCACGGACAAATCGCTGGACCAATGCATCAAGTACATCATCAAATGCAGTATCAAATGGTCCCGATGAATTCTCCAATGCCACCAAATTATTATAATCCTTATTTGACCGTTTCCAAAAATAATGATAGTACTTTAAATCAGTTAAATATTTCAAGGACGGTCATTTTAAAGCATTTGAATAAAGATTTATCATTGAGCAAATTATTGAATGAGATTGATTTTGGACCAATTGAATATTTAAAACTATTTGTTAAAGAGAATATTAATAATGACCCCAACGATAAATCTGAGGAATTTAAAGTTTGTTACATATCATTTGTAAATTCATCAATTTCGATTAATTTTTATTTAAAATATAATAACTTGAATAATTTAAATAGTTTAAAAACCAAGCTAAATTCAAAAAATTTAAAGATTAATTTAAATGATAGTAAAAATTTAAAAGACTTCATAAAATTGAAGACGTTAAATTACATAAATGATTTTAATGCTACAAGATGTTTAGAATTTCAATTTAAACTTTTTGATAGCGAAATTGATGATCATGAGCAGCGTCAAACTGTAGATAAAGAAGAAGAAAGTAACGATGAAAGTAAGGAAGAAAGTAAAGGAGAAACGCAAGAAGAAACGCAAGAAGAAATGATGAAAAATTTCTTAACCGCTCAAATTTGTAAACTAAATTTAGAATTTGAAGATTTGAAGTTCAATAATTTAAATAAATTTCAAATTCATTTTAATTCCATCGACTCGAGTATCAAGATTTATGAAATCTGTCAAAAAATAATTCAGACTAATCACCAAAAATTAATTAATAAAGAGCAATTAAATGATAATTTCCTTTTAATTTCATGTAAATTTCACAGTGATAGGTGTGATAGAACTCCATTGGAAAGTAATGATATTTCAAATATTATTGATCGTCGACCAAGTGTTAATGGTAGTAAGAACAATAGCAGATCAGTAACACCAATGGAAAATAATGAAAATGATATCATTAATGAAAGTGTTCGAACTACTTTATTAAATGATTACAACAATAATACTTACAGCAATCACAATAGCATTAATAATAATAATCATGATCATGAAATAAATAGTTTAAATGAAAACAGTGATTATGATAGTGATATTGATCCAATTGATTCAATCAATGGTGACATTAATATTGATAATCGCCACATGAATGGTTATGCTACCCCGAATTTAAATCATTCGGGCCCACCACTAGGTGGTGGTCTTGGTTTACATACGCCTGGAATGATGACTCCCAGTGGATTAATGACTCCTGGTATGGCTCCAGGGTTGGTTACCCCAGGTTTAAGCAATGCTTCATTAGCCATGCCCACCATGACATCTCAGGGTCTTGGAACCCCTAATGGTATGGTGCCTAATGGTTATGATGATGAGTATTTATATAATTATAATTATACCGATCCTTATAATACGGGGAATCGTGCAATTTATCTTGGTAATCTTCATCCAAACTCCACCATTGAAGAAATCGCTAATAATGTTAGAGCAGGAGGATTATTAGAATCAATCAAATATTTCCCTGAAAAGCGTCATTGTTTCATAACATTTATTGATCCAGGTATTGCATTGAAATTTTATTTAAATCATCAAGTTATCCATCAATTAATTATACATGGTTATGATATAAACGTTGGGTGGGCAAAGACTCATAGCGGTCCGTTAAATCGAGAAATTAGCCTTGCTGTAACGGCGGGCGCCTCAAGAAACGTTTACATTGGTATAAAGTTGAATAAAAATGAAGACCCAAATAATGAAGTTATCAAACCAAAATTACCAACTGATTATGAATTGCGTAATGATTTTAAAGAATTTGGTGATTTAGAACAAATTAATTTTTACCATAATGATTCAGCATTTTTAAATTTTTGTAATATATTTGATGCTATTAGATTGGTTGAATTATTTGATCTTAAAAATTCTGCAAAGTTGAATCTTATTGCTAAAAATCCAAATTTTTATGACAAATATAAAGATTTTAAAGTTAGTTTTGGTAAAGATAGATGCGGTAATCCTCCAAAATTCAGTTTTAAGAAAAAATTTGGAAAGGTCAGACAAAAGATTTATTTTGAAGATAGGAAACTGAGTGATATTAACGACGAAGCTGCAATGGTGTTTGGTATAATTAAAGATGAAAAGCCAGTCCAACGTGGGCATAAAGATTCAAAGAATGCTGAATTTGATAGTTCATTAGAATCATTACAAGAATCGCCGGAGGAGTCTGAAGGAGTTGATGTTGAACAAGTTATTAGTGATGTTGACAGTCGTGCAGTGAGTGACGATGTAACTGAAACTGGTAATAAAGAATTTAAAACTACACAACACGATAAAACACAAGAAAAACATGATGTTGAAGATGAGAATGACGTAATAGATGAAGAAGATGAAGATGGAGAAGAACAAAATAACGGTAAAGAAAACGAAAAAGATGAGTCTGAAGAAAAAGATGATGATAATATTTCCATCATTATTGGCTCAGACGATACTTCATCAACAACCGCTAATAATTCAAATGAACCAAAGGAGAAGAAAAAATTTTATAATAATTTAGTCAATTCGTCTGATCCTTTCATACCATCATTACCAAGAACTAAACGTAATGGATCTAATATTTCCTTGGGGAAATACAAAAGTCCATATATGTATCAATCACCTTCGTTCCCTCATCAATTGCCTCCGCATGCAAATCAAGCTCCACCGAGCCCATATGTCTACCCTGGTTATCAATCTGGTCCACCACCGCCAAATTCTGTGCCGTATCATAGTTACTCCCAAGGTACACCACCACATCCTCATTATCCAATGCATTCACAAATACACAATCAACAATTAAATATGCAACAATATCATCATTCGTTAGGTTCACCATCACCTGTACCTCCACAACTTCACCATTCGCATTCACCACATTCGTTAAATTATAGTCATGGGTATAATAATTATCCGAATCATAATTCATATTATAGTTCGAATAGTAATTATAACTCGTTTAATTATCCTGTCAGTCAAGGTAACAGCCATCATCATTATAATGGACATGGTCATCATGCTGGTCTTGGCAATGGTCATGGAAGTTCGACTCACCTTCCGGGTAGTTCAAATAGTAGTGTTGGAGGAAGCATGAAAGGTTCATTTAGTGGATCATCAGTAATGGCCCAATACTTGGCAAAATCTCAAAACGATAATTTATTTTATCAGCCAAATATAATTTATGATGATAGGAGGAAGAAAGGTTCCCACTAATAGTGATGTAAAGAAGAAGTTTAAAAAGAGTTAAAATTGAAAAGGTTTAAAATTCAATTAAAGTTAAAGGTTTAAATTCAATGTGACGTGAGCATTATACACAATGATTAACGACGGTAAATCTGGATTTACAGTTTAAAAATAATATACGATATTATATCCTATCTTTGATGATTTCTTTTATTAGGTATCTCTTGGGTAATAGCCCCCTTTACTTGATACTTCGAAGTACATACACAATTCAAAAAAGCTATCTCCTATCTTTTATATCGTCTCCTGCGGTATCAGTAGATATTAGTAGATATAATCAGAGTGTACGTTCCCATAAGTAATTTACTATTTTGTTACTGTTCATATTATACTACACCCTAAAATTGTCCTAAATCAAACTACTAATCTAAAATTGATCCAATTGTACCTAAAACTCCACCAATTACACCAACAATTATACCAATCCATAACTTAGCCTGTTCAGTGAAATTTAATTCGTGTTTAAACACTACTAATTTAAAATAAAGTGGAAAGATTAAACAAAGTGAAAAACAAATGGCTGCACCCAAGAATGCAACAACTTTACCAAATGATTTAACCACTATGGATAAAATCAACACCCAAGCGAAATATAATATACGAATGATAAAACTTGAAGTTCCACCAGTACCTAAATTTAAATGAGTTTCAAAGGTTCTAATCACTGGTTTTACCATAAGGGGTAACTTCAGTATTGGTAAAACTCCAAGTACAACAAGTAATATCAATTTAACAAAGTCTGGGTAATTTGGATTCGCCATTAAATTCTTTATTATTGAATCATCAAGTTCAATACCGTACATTAATAATCCAACGATAGCAAACAGATAATCAATTAGAAACGTTGTTGTAAAGGAAACATTACAAGCATGGCTATATTTATATGGACGTCTCATGTCATGATAAAACTCAGGATAGATAGGATGACCACCCCATGGAGCCATGAACATACCTAAAGACTTTACAACATCAATGTAACTATCGGGCCAAAAATTTATCGACATGGGTGAAATTAGACTACCTGGTTGAGCATTGGTTATAAATCCACAGATTAAAATCAAGAATAATAATGAAAATGTACAAAGAACTCCTGTAAGACTAATTAATGATAAAATATTTAATGGAAGAAATGATAAAATAAATACTACTACCGTGATTAAAATCTTGAAAAAATTTGCTGGTAAATCAAAAATAACACTGAAGGTGTCACTGAATAATAAAATCACAATTAATGATGCTCCTGTTATATCAATCATAAATAAAGCAGTAATTATAAATTGTGCAAATTTACCACCGCAATAACCAGCAATATCTCCATACGTAATTAATTCAGGATGTAATTTCATGATTAACCCTAAAATTTTAGCCGTTTCATTTGTAACTAAATAACATCCAATAAGAAGCACTGAACCAATCCAAAATCCACTTAATCTTACTGCATATGGTAATGAAAGTAATGCAATACCAACAAGGACATTTACAGCATTAAAAATCGTTTGATAAACGGTGGAGCTCTTATTAGCTAATGAAATATTACTTAATACACTGGTACGATGGGGTCTTACATTTGAATTCGCCAATAAATTAGTTTCTTCATCAGGAATGGCCCTTTCAGTGGAGAATGATTGAGCTCTTTGAAATGAGCTTACAAAGTTGGAAAACGAGCTGATATCACCTTCTGCGATGGCAGAATCGTCAGAATCGATTATACTACGTAAATTATTCCGGAGGCCATCTCTAATATCATTTAATCCATTTGTATCTGTAGGTGAAATGGACATCAGTTAGGGTTTAAAAAAATACTCTCCCGCAATTACTCATTGGGTTTTTTTCTCACAATTTTTCAACCCTGTTTCATCTCAGAGACGGCTGAATATATTGAAGAATTTGGAAAGTGGTGATAGTTGGCAAGACTCCTTGTTCGTTGCTATCACAGTACTCTCAAGTTTACTATACCTACTCTTTACTGTAAGCAATAATCCCAAAATCCGTTTTTAAAATGGCTAATCGGTATTACTGATGCACCACCTAACCTTAGAATACATTTTATCCAAATATATTTCTTGGAGATCATTTTTTGAAAAAGCTTCTTCTTTCCATTTTTTGTATCAATTTCTAGTAGGCTTATAAGTTTAATCATAGATTGATACTAAATAAACAAAAATCTGTCACCTAATTGCATAACTAAACTATACGTTATTCAACACAATAGGTCACTTCATTTTTGCAGTTATTACCGATTAATTTAATGAATGCAATTATATACTGACATTCGTACCAAAAGCTATAATATACAATTCAGTCCAAAATTGCCATGGTTTGTCTATTCACGTATTTCAACATTATTTCTAAATTGGTAATGCAATTCAATCTACAGACTAAATTTAATATCAATCTAGAGCAACTTGCTTAGCTGTACGTAATTAAGTTATTTATAGGTTTTCAATAGTTAGTTTTATCCATATAACTGTCTGCTGCAAACAGTTTTACTGATTAATATTCCTTTTACTGTTTTAATATTTGTTTTACAACTTTCATATTCTTTTACCGTTTTAATATTCGCTTTACAACTTTCATATTCTTTAATGTTGGAAACTACTTAGCTAGTTCATAATTACTTATAATATGTTGCTTACTAGATGTATATTGGTGTCAATTGACGTAAACGTACTCCTTAAAAGGATTGAATTTTGATGAATAGAGACGATATCGAGGTCTCCCATGTACAAGGTAATAAGATTTCAACTAAGAGATATCATATGGATCTTTTTAATCAACCGCATCATAACCAGGTCAGGACATAATAGCAATTGACAAGAAGTTACATGATTTAACACAGTAAAAAGGGATAAATGTTTAGCTGCGAAAAAATCTTCTAGTCCCGCCAGATCAAAATTTTGCATCCAAATTTGAGGTTCGTGGAAAAAGCACAACAATCAACTGGCCCATGTCTTAAATTTTGGTTATTGGACAGTTGCAATGAAATGATCAAGTTAGAAGTGGATTGCAATTTAGACAATCGTTATAAATTTCTGTTTTTAGGGTAACCAGGATTAGATTAACAATAAACCATGGATTCTAGGTTCGCATTAGCGCTGCAAGTCATCTTGCATCAACTTGCATCAGACACCAGAAGAAATTGATTAAAAGACAGGGTACTGTATACCAAGAATAGTGAATTTATGTGGAAGGTATTAACAAACTAGTTTCCCCAATTAGCTGAATTAATCTAAATGAACCTACTCTCTCAGTAACTCATCATCGTTTTTCTAAACACGGAAATACCAAAGATGGTGCCATGATTCTTGTTGTCTTATGAAACATCTACCGCCATAGTATCATATTTTGATTGGAAGATATAATGCCTGTTGCTCTATAATATTTCCATATTTAGCTTTAATTTTGTTTCTTCTTCTGCCTCTGTGCTTCCCAGAATATCTTTAGAAGTGTAGAACAAAATGGTTTGAATTACTTGCGTCTGATAAGCTTCAATATTCACTATAAAGAGAGTTAATTACTATTTTTAACGCATCCACATTTAATTGACGCCTGGTGTCTTCAAACCAATTTAAGCAGGCCTTTTTTTTCACAAATTGTCCTCCTTATTGTATTGTGATTACATTTTCGAAAACAATTTAATTCTTTACCGCCTATACCAAATATTATTTTTTATTGTAAATTCATTTCCTACCTAAAGGGTCTAGGTTTACATTCTATTTTATTTATTTAATATCATTTATTTCCAACATATATTTCTTAATAAAATATTTTAAAATTGAAGTCGAATAAAAGTACTGATAATACACCTAGTGTTAATCTGAAATCATCGAGAAAGCATAAGTCTTCAAAGAGTACTAAGCCAGATTTGATCCAGGAGCATCAAGTCTTAGTTCCTGCCAGTGATCAAAAACCGGATCATTTACAGGGTAAATCAAGAACTAATAGTTTAAATAACAATCAACAGTCAGGCAAGATAAATCTGATTCGCCCAAACCATCCACAAAGTCAACTTTTACAGAATCAAAGTCAATTAAATTTTAATCAAATGGCTATTTCAAATTCAGAAGCTACTTCTGGCTTGTATATTAGCGAATATGAAACTAATGATGAATATGATCCCATGATTCATGCTGTATTTGAACATGAGCATATTCCTAGCTCAAATAGTTATTTTACTCAACCTAGTTATAATGATACTGTTGAGGTAGATAGTGGTAATAATAGTATTCATTCACTAACTAATATTATTGATAATCCAAATTTATCAAATGATGCTAAATCAAATGCTAATAACAATGAATTGAATTCAAATGATAATGAGGTACCATATTTAGTTGACACTAGAGGCTTCCTTTCTGAGTCAATGTATCATATTCCAAATCAACCAGATAATGAAATTATCCAACCTGATCCGATTTCATTACCCCATCAAAATTATTATTCTGCAAGTCAAGGTTTACAACGTCAAAATTCTTTTCCTCCGCCTGGTACCAGTAATAACAATCATGGTGGCATCAATAACTATAGAATTAATGGAAGCGATAGTTCACTTCAACTTGTAGTTTTTAATAATAACAACTATAATAATGATAAGGATATTGTTTATAAATCTGATGGTAATCAAAGTAGTCCCTTAGTTGATCCACCTACTCCTCCCGGTCAATATCTTACTCAATCACCAATTAATCAAAACAGTAGAGGGGGACCAATAAAGTTGATGAGTTGTTCACCACCAATGAATTCAAATTCACAAACTACTAATTCCAATTATACTAATCAACGCCCAATGACTAACGTTACAAGTACTTGTGGTGGACTGGAGAGGGGTGATAATAATTTCATTAATAGACAATCAACCAGTTCTAATTATCGGAATATTGATGAATATGGGCCGAAAAAGCCATATAATCATCGAAAGAACAATCAACAAGAAAGCTCACTGACCCAATTGGTTCCATATCTGTTGTCTCGGTTTGCTGTTGAAGCACCACCAAAATCCCCACCAAAACACGTCAAACCAAGAATTGCAACCACTTACTGGAATGATGAGAGAACCGTATGTTATCAAGTTGAAGCTCATGGTGTGTTAGTCAGTAGACGTGAAGATACCAATTATGTGAATGGTACCAAATTACTTAATTTAGCTGGTATGTCGAGAGGTAAACGTGATGGGATATTGAAATCTGAAAAAGTCAAGACGGTTATAAAAATGGGTAGCATGAATTTAAAAGGGGTCTGGGTTCCATTTGAGAGGGCTACAGAAATTGCTAGAAATGAAGGTTTAGACGAGATTTTATTCCCCCTTTTCGTAAGAGATTTAAAGGGTTATTTTGAAAGGAAAGGTTCGTTACTTAAAAATGATGAATTATTAGCATCACCAGAAGATTATAGCGAATTTAACAATTAGTTTATTGTTTCTTATTAATAACTATAAGTTTTACAATATTTATAAAGCAAGGCGAAAGGAAGAAAATCAAACGAAAATGAAGGGATAAACGAATTAAAAACATTTGTTGTAATAATGGGCCCTATATGGGTATAGGGTTTGCTATTGGTATTTTATTTCTTAAATATAATTTATTTGAAGAGTATTTCCTCACATCTTAGCCTGAAATGATTTAGAGATCAGTTTATGATACCTTTATTAAATATCTAGTCTTATAACTCTACATGGGTTTTCCTTTCGACTCAACTAAATTCCCTCTTAGTCTTTGCTGTTCTTCGATTGTCTCATATAGTCCTTTAAACGTACCCTTTCCAAATCCATTATGATGATGTCTTTGAATAATTTCAATAAACAACGTTGGCCGGTCGTTGATGGGATTTGTAAAAATTTGTAAAATATAATTACATTTCTTGGATTTTGAATTACCACTATGAGGGTCAAAATCAACTAAAATATTTAACTCTTTAATTTTTTCAAAATCTTCGTAAATCTCTACATTGCTGTGTTTCATTCTTCTTTTTAATCCATCATAATAACCTGGTGGGGCATTATTAAAGCTAACACCGTTTCTTTCCATGTTAGAAACTGATTCAATTATATTATTGGTTCTTAAAGCAATATGTTGAATGCCTGGACCGCCATTATAATCATAGAATTCTTCGATTTGGGATTTAAATTTTCCCTTGGATGGTTCATTGATTGGGAACTTAATATTACCATTAATTGATGACAAAACAATTGATCTTAACGATGAATTATCAGTAGAAATATCTTTTTCATCAACGGACCAAAACTTTCTAAATCCAAAAACTTTAGCATAAAATTCTGCTTGTTGCATCATTTCGTTCCAAGTATAATTTTCAACAACATGATCAATCATTTCTAATTTGATTTGATTAAACGGTTGAATCTTTTCGGTTGAAATACCGTAATTAGGTAAATATTCACCATGATAGTCGATATTTTCAATTAGGGTATGGCGAATATCAGTGTTTGGTAAAACCACAGTAGCAGTTTTAACTGATCCATAATTATCCCTAACAATTTTTGGGTATTTTAATACATTTGCCCCACTTTTAATAGCTTTTTCAAATATATCATCAACATTTTTAACTTCAAACGATACATCAACAATACCCTCCCCATGCTTTGCAAGATAATTTCTAAACTCAAATAAATCGATTTTATCTTCAATAGCGGTAATAGTTTTAGAATAAAAGACATCCGTTTCTGAGTTTAAATCATTTTTAATTTCTAGTTTTAACTTATCCATATTTTCTTGATCATCGATTAAATTCCTATTAATTAGTTTGTCAATCATGTTTTCAAAATGATTATGAAAAATTTCATCTTTTAAGTCGTTGTATCTTAAATTTTTATCAACTAGATCATTTAACGGTTTTGGTAATTGTGAAAATGGAGGGTTGATGGGTAAATCAACTAAAGTATTAACAAATTCAATTACAACTTTCCCATTTTGAATAACATGAGAAGCAATTAATCTTGAACCAGTTTCTAAACTTCTATAAGCAACTTCTTCAAACCCCATAATTAATTGGAAATATTTCGATAAGTACTTAGCTGAAGAAGTAACAATAGTTACATGATGGAAGCCAATGAACCCATCACTTGAAGTTTTTTCAATTTGATGACCGTCTAATAATAATTCAAAAGGTGTTAATTCTAAAGGATCTTTGCATTGATCCGTTTTATCTTCAGTTTCCTGTGAACCTTGGTCCTTATCTAATTCTTGTGAAACAATTGGGAAAAATGGCAATTCTGCAAGTAAGTTTTTACTTTGTACAATAGCAATTATTTTGGAAGCAATTCTGGTATTGTCAGTGATGTCACTTGGTGGAGTTGAATCAAATGATTCTTCTGATGTAGTATTATAGCTATAAGCGTCTAGATCGGTTAAACTGTGAACAGCAGCAGTCATTTTGGGGGGATCTTTTTTTGCAACAATCCGCAGACTGATAATATTCTATATTTGTGGATTTTAACATTTTTAAAAGAAAAGTATTACAAGAAGAAAAAGAAATAGCAAACAGTATCAATCATATTTATTGTGGATTGTACCTAAAGACTCCAGTGGAAATTCTTGAGTAACGTTACTCGATTCAACAGCACTTTCTATTATACGATTTTCACTACCGTTTTCACTTGAATCTTTATCTTGATCAATTTCTGATGAAGCTTCATCATCTTCATCTAATTTTTTCTTAATAGTTGCTAGTTTGATGACATTTTCTTTGCCAAATACCCAATATGGATGGAACGGTATGGAAATAAGTCCAGCAATTGCAATCATCAATGCGTCTAATAGCATGATATAAACTTCGGTGGTAATTAAATAACCATGCCAACCTTCAGCTAACTCAGCAACCCTATAAACACATCTAATATAAATTGCTACAACCGAAACAGTAATTGCCAATGGCATATAACCGAATATTGGCATTGCACGAATATGAGTAAATTTTGGGTTATAAAATTGTTCTAAATAATCTTGCTTATATTGTTTAGCAGATTTTGTATTACACAATAATTTGAAAAAATTAATACAAGACTTTTTCTTTAATTTTGTATTTTCACCGTCATCATCAATTTCCTTACTATGCTTAAAAAACATTCTCATTAATGATTCAAAATAGAATATTAAAAAGATCGTCATACCAAATGTTTGGAGAGTAATACCAGCAATAATAGTGTTTGATCCTGGTTTTGTATCGCTATTTTGGTCACTTGCTATGGAAGCAGATGCCCCACCACCAGCTTGAACTAATAATGAAACAACATCAGAAGTAATGAAAAAATATGAATACCATAGTGGTTTGAGAACGGAATATTCTCTACCATGAATAACTACTAATTGGGCGAATAAAAAGTAAACTCCAGCCATTATAAATGCTGGAGCTAACGTTAAAGTAATAAATTGTAAAAGATAATTACTGTTATTGTGAGTATCATTCAATGATAATATTCTACCAACCCAACCACTGAATTCTAAACCATAACCACAAAAATATGTAACATTATACCAATGATACTTTGATTTAATTGACATACCAGCAATATAAATAAAAATAATTGCAAATACGATAAAATATATAATATTTGGTGCCTTTTTTAATTCGTATTTATATAAATTTAATTCGTGATCTAAATCTATTAAATTTAACGTATTGTTAAAGATAACTTGAGATTCCATTGCTTGAACTGCACTATCAGTAGCTGTAGCTAAAACTTCCTGAGCAGAAATAACAGCTTTGGAAGCTTGAGCACCTCTAAATATTTGTGAATAGGAGATATAATTATCATCATCCGTGGAACTAAGTTTTGCAGCCACTGAAGCAATAGTAGCTTCAATGCCTGAGGAGGCGGTAGGGTTAATTGAAGTCCATGCGGTAGTTGTACTTGGTAAACTACTAGGTTCCCAAGTAAAATGACTAGTTTGGTCCATTAAAATGATTTTATTTAAATAATTCAACACTATATGGATCCCAATTTATTTTTATTTTAGCAGATGGTCTTTATATATTATTTTTTCATTGGGAATTTTAAACGATACGGGTTTGGGTTTAAAAGCCATCTCTTAATTATATAGCCCAGCTCTTATCATCATTTATTAAGTTTAATACATAGCTATTGTTTCGGATCTATAGATTAATCGCCTGTAATAAAATGATGATACTGTGAACTACCAATCGTTACGGAGTTACCACCTTAAACACCATTGCCAATAAATTATCAATAATTAAGGAACGACATGGTAAAACCTCTTATTGTGAAAAGCCTGCTGGTGGATATATAAGTGAGTCACCGATGTTTGGGTAATTATAATAAATACTAATCAATCATATACTTCTGCGATTTAATACAAGGCCCTAAGTCGAGTTTCGCGTAAATTTGGGTTTTTGCAGCCACTAACGGCCATTCGGGTTTAAGTAGATTATGATCTAGATTATGATTACCTATAAGTATATACGGTAAAATGGGCAAAAGAGGCACTAGTCGATTTATTAGCACTGATTAAGTTCTATAATCTAGTTCTAGTTTGCTTACGCTGTTCATATTCCAAAATAGCATTAATTAGTGTCATCAGTTCAAATGAGATTTAGTGGATTATTTTGCAACTATTGTCATTAGGATAATAATATTCAAATCGGTTTACCATAGAGTCAGAGTAAAAGTGAAAAGGAAGAATTCCTATTGAATTTATATTCTCTATAACCCTTTTAACATTTCCATTAGATTGCCAGAGTTAGTACCGAAAGCCACACATTGTGGTTAGTTTCATAAAACAACACATTTTAATTCTCCAATCAACCTATCCACAAGCGCCGTAAAAAGGTTTTAACGATGAACAATATTTCTCTATTGTCTAAGTTTACTGTCAGTTTCTGAAGGGGGCTGAATAGAATTTAATTCCGTATCAGATTTCTCTTCAACACTGGTTTCGCTATGGTCTAACCTATTCTTTATAGTGGAAACTTTTAAAACATTTTCGGGTCCAAATACAAAATATGGATGAAATACAACGAATATAATCCCGGTGATTGAGACCATTAAAGCATCTAAAGTCATCAAAAAAACTTCATGGGTAATTAAATAACCCGTCCAACCTTGAGCTAATTCAACAACTCTATAAACACATCTGATATAAATCGCAATTGATCCAACGGTTACAGCTAATGGGGCATAATTGAATAACTTTCTGGCACGGATGGCAGCATATTTTTCATTGTAGAATGGGGAAAGATGATTATTTTTAAAAGCACTTGCCTTTTCAGTATTAAACAAGAATTTTAAAAAATTACCCAAACTCCTGTTTGTAAAGGGTGAATCAACCTGGACATTTTTCCTGTTTTTAAAATACACCCTATTTAAAAATTCAAACCAAAATCCTAAAAATATTGTCATAGAAACAACTTGAAATACGATACCGGCAATCATAGTATTAGTACCGGCGGCGGGATCTTTTTCCTCTTGAGATAAAACAGACGCCATACCACCACCAATAGCTTGAATGACTAATGAGAGAACATCAAATGTGATGAAAAGGTAAGTATACCACATTGGCTTTAAAACCGAATAGTGTCTACCGTGAACTATCACCAACTGAGCAAATGTGAAATAAATCCCTGCCATAATAAACGCTGGGGCGATAGTCAATGAAACAAATTGTAAAAGAAAATAATTACTATTGGCCCAATCAGTAAAACTTAACACTCTACCTAAGAACCCCGACATTTCTAATGCATACCCACAAAAAAACGTTATGTTAAACCAAAGATATCTTGATTTAATTGGCATCAAAGTGTAGTAAAAGAATAATAATGAAAACACTGTTAAATAAATGATATTGGCCGGACGACTTAAAAATGTATTGTATGCATTATATTCAAAATTTAATGCATCTAAGTTAACAGAAGCTTTGAAAATCACTTCCGTGGCTTGTGCTTTAACCGCATCATTAGTAGCGGTAGCCAAAACATTTTCTGCCGAAAGAATGGTGGCGGTTGCTTCAACACCTCTAATAACCCTTGATAACGAAATTAATATACCAACTTCAGTTTCAGTATGCATCCTTTCCACGGCTGAAATGTAGCTGTGGGATAATGCTGACGTGACGGTGGGATTAATCGATTTCATATACGTTGAGGTCGGGTACTCTGAGGTTGTCCACGATGAGATAATATCTGGGAATCCGCTCATGATTGTGTTGTGGTGATTCTATAGCTGACTTCTGCTGGATTTCTGCTTGATTCGCTTGACTTCTGCTTGAGTTCTGCTTGACTTTATGCTGCAATCGTTGAAACGTAAATTTTCACGGTTCAGTATCGATGCGATCGAGGGATATGTACTTTGCAACAGTAGTATGTTGTAAATTTGTTATAATTGCTCAATCTCACAAATATAAATATTAGATAATGTGCAATAAGCGGGTTCTAACTGACTACTTATATAGCAAAAAATCTAGCGTGAGTTCGATTAACCTATCCTAAAATAGCATATATAAGATGCCAAAATTTGCATCCGACCATTGCGGGAGTCGTGAAGGATCCGTCCATTGTTAATACGAGGGTGCGGAACATTGGACATTGGCATTTAGTATACGGGAATAAAGTACAAAGCCTAAGCCTTACGCAGCCTCTGTTATCGTTGCGTCTATTTATCATTGTGTGTGCTTCATAGCGCTATCCCCCAACACATGCTCCCTATGCCCACTACAGGTCACTATATGCCCACTACAGGCTGCTATATGCCCACTATGCCCACTATGCCCACTATGCCCCCTATGCCCCCTACGCTTGCAGTTTTCATCACCGCAAAAGGAATCTTTACTGCGATTAATAAGCACTTAGGTAAGAGGTACCGCCCTCTACTGTTCGTAATCTGCTACCAGTTCAGCCGTCAGCGGCTCTGTCTGTATTGATCAGGAGTGTTTGAAGGGCTATCATCATTCTCAGGTTGTAGGATTTATTAATAACCAAGGAGCCAATGCCCCCGGTGTATATACGATGGATTAATTATAGCGACAAGGGAAAACAGACCACAGTATTACAGCAGAAGCTATTTATAACAATACGGCTCTATGCCAATAGTAGTTTATAATAATAGTAGTTTATAATAATGCTATAATAATGCTACAATAATGCTACAATAATGCTACAATAACGCTAGTTTATCATAATGCTAGTTAATAATAGTTGATTAATTCATGTATTTACGATAATATATCTATTTACGAATGATTTATTTATAACATCAATTGCACCAAGGCTAGTAAAGAATATTAGTTTGTAAATTTGCATCAGGTTCCTGTTCGTATTCAATCTCAACTCTTGGTCTCTTCTTATTTTTAGACCCATCATTAGTTTTCCTCTTTTTGGCACCGCCTTCAGGTGCTTCTTCGTCGTTATCTCCGTCACTATCTTCGTCGTCATCTTCGTTTTCTGATGCACTGCTATCGTCTAACCATCTTTCTAAATCTTCAACATCGACCAATTCGTCTTCGCCGTCGTCCTCTACGTATTCCACTTCACCGATATCACTTTCTTCTTCTTGTTCGTTTTCGTCTTCACTAATTAAGTCGATTTCGTCGTCATCTTCATCAATATCATGTTGTCTATTATCCATTTTGCTCAAGACTTTTTTCCAGATCTTATCGTCAACGTTCAATGGTTTATCGCCATATGCACCGCTCTTCAATCTATCTAATAATTCCTTTTCGATAGCCTTTTCAATTTTGGCTGCTGATAATGCCTTTCTTTCTCTGTTTTCTTCTCTTCGTTTAACTTTATGTTTAACCCCAACGTAGTGTCTTTCGTCTTCCTTCAATGCTAATCTTCTTTCCGTTATGGCCACTTGCGTTAACCTGGTTAATCTTTGCTTGCATTTATGAATCAAAAATTTTTGCCAATATTGTAATCTATCGTCAATCTGTTCTAATGCTGTATTATAATTTTTCAGTAGCTTGATTCTTTCCCATAATTTCGATGGTAAATGGGCACGTTCGGCGGTCTTCATGTATAAATATAATCTACCTTCAATATTTTTGACCGTTGCATATCTTGCATTTGCTAATGGGCATGATTGTCTGGAACATAACCCAGTTACATTATATTCATTCCTGCAAAAGTTTTGTTCCTTATCGGTTTTTATTTTAAATGCACAAAACTGGTGATTTATAACTTGCCAAATAACTTCATCTGACATGATTAAATATGGGTTTTTGTGAATCTATTATCTTGTTCTTTATTAAAGATGTTAATATTTTCAAACTCATCTCAAAAATTTTTTATTGAGAGAGATGGGGTTCTGTGCAGGATTGGTTCATAATCAATATTTTATTTATCATTATTGGATATTTACCGGGGTTTTTGGAATTTAACCTAAGGAGTATACAATTGAATGAAGTATTTAAGGGTTCAGTAGACCTGTTAAGGTGGGGTGCCTCTGCTCTCTGTTTTTATTTTTTGAAATAAAATTCTAATTGAAATAAATTTTGCCAAAATTACCAATGTGAGATCATATAAATATTGCAAGAGGGACACAATACAAGAGAAATCTATCAATTTTTATACATTCGAGTTATTTAACTAGACCTCAACTTGATTGGTTTGTTAGGCACGGGAGGTTTTATCTTTGCAACTCTTGGTCCAATTAGTGGAATTTTATTATTCAACTCATTAGCTAATCTTGAGAATGATATTAACGTTACGATAACTTGATAAGGATCTTTATTATCGTAAAGATCGACGGTTTGAAATATCTCATCATGCTGAACGCCAATGATTTCACAAGTCTTTAAAAAGAATGATATATTCTCCATTTGAATAAATGGCATTTTCAGATTCTTAAATTTTTTGGTAGGGCTATTTGGTAAGTTCAACAAATTACCCAATTTGCACAAGAATATCCCATTTTTCAAGATTTCTATTAAATGCTGATGATGTGATTCATACTGGTTGATTTCTTCCGATGATATTTCAAGTACTTTGAACAACCATGTCTTGACTTCCGGTTCGCTTTTTTTATATTTATCGAGTCTTAATGTGTTAACATCTTGATCTAGATTAGTGAATGCATTTTGATTGTAGCTCATCTTATCCTCTTCTAGAGTACTCTACAAGTTATCAATTAGGTTCTATAGTGCAATGTTTAAAGAAAACAATCCTAGACCACAAATTTTACTGCGCATGATAAGAAGCCATAAGAACATGACAAGAAACTGACATGATAAGAAGCCAAAGAATATGTAACAAGATAAACTGACATGTTAATCCGACATGAGAGGTCTCTACAATAAAAAATCGAATCGTTACTACATTAAATTAAATTACATAAAAACAACAATTTTTACTATTTACTATATAAAACAATAAATATATAAAACAACAAACAAAATCATATAAAATTGTATTCTTAATGAATTAATTAAATTATTTAATTATGTAATTTCTTTTCATAAGAATGTAAACCATGAACACCACCTTCAAATTGGGCTGAAGCAGTTCTAAATTCAAATCTAACGTCACCATTTTTGACATTAGTTTTTAATTCATCAATGGATTGGATACCAATATCTTGTAAAGAATGTTGTAAACCATTATATAAATAAGGAATAAATTTGGTAATTGAACCCTTATCCACAACTGATCCACTAACACCTTGAGCAACAAAGACTTTATCAGATTCTGAAAAATATCTTGAAGTTGAAGCATTAGCATTACTTTTGGTTTGTTGCTTAGCATCAATAGATCCCATACCTCTATAAGTCTTTAATCTTTGACCATCTCTGTAAAAATATTCACCAGGAGTTTCTGATGTACCAGCTAATAAACCACCCATCATAACACCGGAGGCTCCTAAAGCTAAAGCTTTGGAAATATGACCAATGTTACCAATACCACCATCAGCAATACATGGAACACCAAATTTATTAGCAAATTCAGTAACAGCATAAACGGCAGTACCTTGAGGTCTACCACAAGCCATAACTTCTTGGGTAATACAAATTGATCCTGATCCCATACCAATTCTTAAGGCATCGGCACCAGCTTCAATTAAGATAGCAGCTTGTTCTCTAGTAACAACATTACCAGCAATAACTTGTAAATCTGGAAAAGTTGATTTGATCCATTTTAAGATGTCGATTTGGAAAGTTGATGAACCATTTGATGAATCAACCACAACGACATCTAAACCAGCATTAACTAATTTGGTTAATCTTTGTTTATCAGCTTCCATGGTACCAATGGAGGCACCACATAATAATTGTTTGGAATCAAACGATTTGGAAGCTAATGGATAAGATAAATTTTTTTGTAAATCAGTTAATGAAATTAGTGACACTAAATTACCTTGTTCATCAACAATTGGTAATTTACCCTTTTTAGATTTTCTTAAAAGTAAATTACCTTCAGCTAAGGTAATACCAACTTTACCAGTGGTAAGATCTTTAGTCATAATATCAGCAACTTTACTTGAATCATCTTCATGAAATTGAACATCTCTTGCGGTAATAATACCTAATAATTTACCACCTACTTTACCATTTTCTAAACTGTTAGTATATTTGTTTATTCACAGTATTTTCTTCATTTTCTTCAGATAAATCTAAAGAGAACCTCCTTGAATAAAATTCAGTGAATCAATTTATCCCCAACATCGTTTGATGTCAATCGGTAGAACGAAAGTTATTAAATTGTGTTTGATCATCAGGAGATAAATTATTCAAGGGTTTGGAAAATAACGTTATCTCAAAATTAAAACATACCTGTAACTGGGAATGAAGTAAAGCCTAAAATAGATTTCAACTTTTTAACTTCCCCAACTGAAACGTCAGGAGAAACAACCACTGGATCACTAATAAAACCATTTTCGTATTTTTTGACTTTATTAACCATTTCAGCTTGTTCATCAGCGCTACAATTATGGTGAATAATACCAATACCACCCAATAACGCCATATGAATTGCCATGTTTTCTTCAGTAACAGTATCCATTGGTGAAGATAAAAATGGAGATTTTAACGTAATTTTTTTAGTCAACTTAGTTTCTAAACTAACATTTGAAGCTGGGAAATCAATTAACCCTGGTAAAATTAAAAAATCATTATAAGTTAATCCACCAAAATTCGATGAATCAATCAAGGTTTTAATGTCTAAACCATCTTTTGATTTATAATCTTTTAAATAAGAAGTTGCTTTAGTAGTATCGAAGGACATTGTCGAGAATAAAAATACTTATTTGTTTACTAAGGGATATATGAATTATTGGGCTAAACCTTGCCAGAAGGGAAACCAAAAAAAAAAAATTTTTTGAGGAATTCAATGGTATTTATAATCCAAATTTACTTGACTCTTTTGCGATGCGATAATAAAAAATTTTCAGGTGTGAGATTTGAAAGTTTTTGCAACCAGATGCTGCATTTCTGGCGGATTTCTGGCAGATTTCTACCAGATTTTTCACCTTTGCAGGGGATTTTCGATCAATATTATAGCTAGGAGGATCGAACTTCGAGCATTCCGCTTAGAAACCGTTACGGTACTGCTGTGACTGTTTTAAAAGAGTCAATTACTTCAATTCTATCAATTTAATGCTAATTTTAGGTATTTGTTGAGATTACTTACGGAGTGTCCTGCGGATCACATTATGGGTTTACGTTAAGAATAAAGCTTACTAGCTAGGGAGTAGCCCCATTACCATCCCACAATTCCGTAAACTAGACTCGACGACGAAAAGAAGGGTCAATCGAGGTCCCACCATGACCATATTTTTACGACTTTTTTCAAGCCTTTTCAACTGCTGTTCAACCTTCTTCAACCTCTGACCTACACTCTCGGTACCTAAGCCAAGGGACCCTCTGGATGGGCCCTAAGTGATTGCAAAGTAATAAGAAGATATAAGTGTCGAAAGAAAGTCTGAACAGAAATCAGAAACTGGTAAACATCGCCTGAAAGTTAGTATAATTCTTAAAAACTCATGATCAGTGTAGCGGTTCTTGTATTATTCTTCACTCGAATCAAGACCACCGGTAATCGAAATCCAATGGCTAGCAAGGATCGTCATTTCATGAACATTTCAAAGTACATACCATTAATATCGTTGTTTCCTGTGATTTATTATTTTGCTTGCTCATGTAAACTTACATGAAGAGGGAAAAAAAAATTTTCACATCTCAACTTTAGAAATGTTATATATATTCATCCCAATCTATCATAATCGTTTAAATCTCCATCTTTTTTTATAGAAAAGATCAAAATCTTTTAATTTTATTGACCAGCAACAGGTTGATTTTTAATCGTTGATACATATTGTTCGATTTTTTTCCAACCATCCTTTCTTGCGGCTTCTCTAACTCGTTGTTCTTCCAATGATTGATGATACAACATGGTGCAATGATCGTACAAGATCAAATTATGATCCATAAACACTTTCAATGCACTAAACGATAACCGATGTATGGTTCTATTCCAATTTGTAGTAGCGGAGTTATGGGGCGGTAATCCATTATTGTAATCTAATTCATGTTGAGAATTTGTAAAACTATCGTAGTATTCTTCATCGCTGCTTAAATCATGAATTGGATTTAATCCGTCGTGACTTGCTGGCGACATATTACCATTTAAATGCATATTATTTATATCGTTTATGCCATTGATGCCATTGATGCCATTGATGCCATGATTATTACCATTGCCATTAATTTGATCATGATCAATGATCAACCCAGGGTCAATTAAATTGTCATTTGAATCAACTAATAAATTAGGGTTATCCAATAATCTTTTTTTCATTAACCCATTGCTTACAGCTGGTTGAGTTGCATTAGTCAATTCATATAATGATGCAAACATAATTGGTAATATGACTTCAGCATTTTCAGTTATCAACGTTAAGAAATAATCGTTGGACCATAAAATTAACGCCTTTTCACTAACTTGAAAATGAGGCGATGAAATACATTTTGATAATTGAGCAAATAATGGAATTTGAATCTTCAAAAATTCAATTGGTTCCATTACTTCAAAAATATCTTCAATTTCATTCAAAAACATCACTTCCTTTTGACTATTGATCTTGGGCCAAAATCTTAATAATCCCATGATAACGTCTTCGGTTAACGTGGAATCTTTTTCTAAAAATTGAACAATACAATAAGCTAATTGAGGATGATACAATGATAAACTTTTGACTTTATGTAACGGCATTAAAATTCTAATTAAAAAGATTTTATGTTCTTCTTTCAAGGGCAAGGCAAATCCATTAATGATGGAGCCTAAAATTTCCAATAATTCAGCAATACCGTTGAATCTTTCCGTTTCATATACAAATTGAACGAAAACATTGTTGATTGATTTTCTAATAAAACTTCTTAAACTTAAAAATTTCCCATAGAGTCTATGCAAAGTAGTTTTAAGACAATCTCTTTCCTTGGGATCTTCACTGTCAAACAATTCTAAAAGGCTTAATATAAATCCTTGATTAATAAACGGCTTAGCATTTTGATGATTGAAATCTGGACTTTCAATAAATCTTAAGAAAAATTCATAAATGGCTTGCATATGGGGCCACGCCAATTCATTAATTGGTTCATCTTCATCTGGATCATATAAATCACCAATTGGGTTGACTGGTGGAGGTAAAGGTCTGATTAAATTAATTTTAAACATTTCAATCACATGTTTGTAAATTTCAGTGGTATAAGTAAATCTGGTTGACATGATAAATTGAATTAATTCCTGCAAAGTTTGTCTTTTAATTTCTTTACCTTGAATGCAATAAGTTGGATCATTAAAATCAAATAATATATTACATTGATCAACTTTTTCGATAAATAAACTTATTTGTTCTTCAGGCAAAACTTCATCAAAGCTTGGTAATCTTATAATTTCTTGACCACTATTGGATGGTTCGAATCTTGATGAAGAGTGTCTTTTTGGAGTGGCGATTAAATCAATATCAAATGATTCTCGATTGGGTGATGAAATATTTGGATTTAAATTATATCCAAGTTGATGATGGTGACCCTGTTGGGAATGACTAGCAATATTTGGGTTTTGTTTAAACGAGTCTAATTGTGAATCATTGGGACTAGTATTATCAGTGGGCACGTTTGAAAAACTGGACGATGTAGAAGACGTGTTACTGCCTTCATTGGTCAAATGATTCAATTGTTGGTTTAGTTGTTGATGTTGATGATGCAACTGTTGGTCATTGGAAACCTGATGATGGCCATTACCGAGATTTGGCAGAGCAGGACCTGCAACATCACCATCATTACTATTAATTACAATTTTAGGAGAATTTACAGGCAGTTGCAGATTATAATTGTTAGGCAGCTGAGTCGTTGGCAGATTATTATTGTTTTGATTAGGATTCTGATTAATCGTTGAGCTCGATGATGTCGAACCAGTTGATTTCAATGATGAATTACTATTATTTCTTGATGGAGAATTGGGCTTTGTCGATGAATTGTTTGGATTTTTTGAAGTAATTGATAAGCTACTTAAACCAGTTTTTTTTGGTTCTTTTGTATCTTTTTCTTTTTTTTCAGGTTTTTTGTTGGAAGACTTTGAACTTCTTGAAAGTCTATTTTTGAATCCTTTCATCATTTTTAACGATTGACTTAGTTATTGTATGAGTTTGACAGGTTTGATTAGGGGCTACGCTTTATCTCAGTAGTCTGGAAATCAGCAAAAAAGGGGTGGAAGTTGAAGCAGTGATTACCTTATTAATTGTGGGTTCGCAACTCACTTATTTGTATATCTTTAGTATGAACAAGCTTTCAATTGACAGGTACCTATCCCGAAATATTTCTAGGATCTCTTATTTTGGTCTCGTTGAGAAAAATCGTTGAAGCAAAAATAAATGATTGATTAAATTCACACGACCGCCATAAGAGATTTACACGACTCTGGCAAATTATGTTTAATGTCAAATGATTAAATCACGGCAAACGAGGTTAGTAGTAACGATAGGAGAGTAACATAGTGTAGAATGGCTTGTTGATCAATCGATATAACTACTATTTAATGCAATTTGGCCGAAATTTGAGTACTAATGCCATGAGAGCTTTATGCTTTTGAGTGGTACAAGCCACTGGTACGAGCCTCTGTACCAGCTTCCACAAACCATCAGCACCAGTTACTTAACGGCACAATGTAAACCTATATAAAAAGCGATGAATGTGTTATCTCTCGATGAATGTGGTATCTCTCGATGAATGGTTATTCTCTATGAATGCTGATGAGAAGTAAAGGTATTCGTGACTTCTTGGGCCTTATGGCTTCTTGAACCTCAAGTTAGTATCACGTCCTTTATACAAGAATATCCTCTTCGTTGACATCTTCAATCAAATGATGTTTGCTATCGTTTAATACGTAACTAAGGTAACAATTCCACCCAATACTTATGACATTCACCAGCAATAGTCTGAAGTGCACAGGAATTAAACCGAAATTAAGTAATTGAAATATTGGCCAAACTAACCAATTCGTCGTCAAAGTATGCCAAAGATTGGTTTCCAATTTGTTTTGAATTTCTTGCATTGGGTTGGGTTTAAATTCCATAAATGTCATGATGGTATAGTACATTGGTATACCAATAAATGGTGCAAAAATCAACTGATCACCGGCAACTCTTGTAATTGTATCTAATAATAACGTTCTTGACTTGCTTTCAAAAACTTTTACGGGGAATTTCACTTTATTAATCAACTTGTACCATTTATCACCAATGGGAGCAAAAACAATTGACCCGTAAAGAATGGCTCTAAAGCTTCGATTATAATCGTATTGTTTCGGCTTGCTTGAATTTTTCGTCGTGAAAAAACTTTGTGCCAAATAGTCACCTGTACCAAACAATACACCAGTGGTAAGCATGTTGGTCAAAACTGGTCTTTTCAACAATAATTGACTATATTTGGTATAAATTGTCATATTTAAGTCTGGTGTTTTTAGTGGTCGCATCGATTCCATACAAATCGACAATTTCAATGAAGATCAGAGAGACACGCTAGATAAGCAAATGATACTGAGCATTTGGATTGTCTTATGGCGACGTGAAAATAGTTATTAATCATGCTAAAGAATTTGATAACTTATTGATGATCTGGAACTTTGAATCTCTATTTCACGTCCATAAGTCTGAGTTAACTTCATCAAGAGAATAAGGTTAGTGAGTCAACATAAGAGCCAAAAAAAGATTCAATCGGCATATATTTAAAATCAATGTAAATTTTCAAAATCTCCATCCACTGATTATCAATGTTAAATTTTCAAAATCTAATCTAATGATAATCCTAAAGTTTCTCTTTGAGATTTTGAATTTTTGTCAAAGAATGGAACTTCAGCTAACGATGTTACTCTGGTACCGTGTCTTGGTTCTCCACCTTCATGATCCCAAATAGCACTATGTTGACTGATTCTGTTATCCCAGATAGCGCTGGTACCTAAACCAGGTTTGGAAGGTTTCCAGTTAAATCTAACTTGGATATCTAAATTATTTTCGTAGACTGAATAAAGATAATTCAAAATAAGATCTGATTCTTTAGGTAATAATCCAACAATACGAACTGTCATTGCCCTATTGACAAACAATGATTTCCAGCCAGTTGCTGGATGAGTTCTAACAATTGGATGTTCACGTTCGATATATTTAGGACCGCCTAATGGATTTTCTCTATCTAAATAAGGATGGGCTGATCTGTAAATGGCAGTTTTACCGTCAAGGAGTTGTTGTAAAGCTGGGGATAATTTATCGTAGGCGGCGTAACCACTCGACCATGAAGTATCCCCACCAACGTTTGGAATTGTATCATTATGTAAATGAGTAATACCAGCTGGTTGGAACTCATGTACTAAATCAGTATGCCAACCACCAAAACTTTTTTTAAAAGTTATTGGAATACCAAAATTTTCTGCTAAATAATCAGCCCAAATGATGGAAATACCATTCAAATCATTACCATCTTTATCGTTAGGAACCCTTGGAGCTTGAGGATGGATTTCAACTTGACCCCAATATTTACCCAATCCTAATTGTTTTTGTGGAGATAAATCTTGGTCTCTGAAGAACACAACAACTCGCTCAGCAACTAATAATGCTAATTCGTCTTTTTGCTTTTCGTTTAAATCACTCAACTGTAATCCAACGATTTCAGTACCGATATGTTTAGTAACATCAATAACTTCTTTAGCCGCACCAAATAATGCTTTCTTTTCAGGATCAGCACCAACACCTCTTTCAATATAAGGATATTCTTTATTTCTAACTTCAAACGCTTCATCAACATATTTAGGAATTTTATCCTTTGGTGGAACAATGGGATACCCGTTAGAAAGATCGATGTTGTATTTTTCAAATCTCTTTTTGGTCGGTTCAGGTAATTTTTCAACCCATGAGAGTGGTTTGTTGTCTGACTTAAGTTTGTAGGTATTTTGTCCAGCGAGTTTTAACTCAGCTAATTCGTTGACTGTTTTATCAGTAAGCGAAACTGATTCGATATCTGCTTGAACTGGTGCCATTGTTGTTATTTGTCTATAAAATCTATAGTTATAGTGTAAACATAGGAACTACCTGTCATTTAAATAATGGAGTTAACAGCGGCGTTGGAAAAAAGTGGTGGTTCAAAAGAGCACACAATAGAGATCGATCTTATCAATTACCACAATTGATTCGTATCAATCACCACAATTGATTAGTAATGATTGTTAGAGATGGGCCCAGCTATAATGCGAGGTTGTGGACCAGGGGTGGATTCTAGCGGCCATAACGATATGATGAACCTATATCTTGTGATCTGTGAGATCAGCTTTAGCCATTCTACATCTGAGCCGCAGATGAAACAATAAAGATCGAGCGGCCCTCAAAGTTTTTTCAAGTGAATGCTAATGTTAAGCACGATTACGACCTTGGTTTTTTAGTGGCGAACTGTGTAAATATTTATTATACCCATTTTTTATGCCTATGATTTCTAAACTGTCTACCAATTAGAAAGAGGAAAAAAGGAGGAAGAAAAGAACGGCAGAGGGGAAAAAAGAACAAAATGATACAAATAAATAGCTACTCATCAGATGAACCATCATTCGCATGTTTGGTAATGGCATCATCTAAATTGTATCTACAGTCCAACGGAGAGATGAAAACTTGATAACCGAAGTTCTTAGTTTTGAAATCTTTTTCATCTTGAAAAGTAGGAACTAGAGAATCGAGATAATGGACGCTCGATATAATTTCATCGGTTGCATGCTTAAAAAATCAGTTGATGTTTGATGACCACCACCACCTAACATCACACGATAGTGCTCGGAAGGATAATTTTTCCAAACTTCGTGCCGTAATGACGATGGATATGAAACATCTCAACCTGATGAGAACCCGATGTATCTAATAACAGTGTTCTCGATCTATTTTCAAGTATGTTTATAGGGTAATTTCACTTTACTGATTAACTTATACTATTTATTGCCAAGTGCAACAAGAACAATTGAGCCGTAAATAATTGCTCTGAAGGTTCGACTATAATCATATTCCTTTGGCTTGTTTGAATTTTTCGTCGTGAAAAAACTTTGTGCCAAATAGTCACCTGTACCAGACAATACACCAACAAAGAGGGTGTTGGTTAAAACTGGTCCTTTCAATGATAATTGATTGCATTTTGTATAAGTTGCCGTTTTGAAGTCTGTAATTGTCGCATGATTCCATACAAATTTGAATCATCTTTCCGTAGATGTTCCATCGAACACAGCAAGAAACAGAATGACGGAGTCACCTACTGCTTGAGACTGGATAAACGATGATCTAACTAACAATAACCATTTAAAGTATGAGTAAAGAAAGAGCGGACTTAAATCAGGTTGGTGGAAAAATGGGAGGGGTTGAACTTGATATAAAATATAACGTTGTACATCGACTGTATTATACTACTAACTCTGAGGACCTAAACATAGACCTTTGTACATAATAAGCAATGTTTAGCAAACTGAACATTGGTTGAATTTTAACTTATTGTGCATTTGTTACTGTTGTTCATTTGTTACATTTGGGTATTTGTTACAGTTTAGCGAATCTCCTTGTTAACCTGTAAAATAATGAGAACGGAGTTGAGAAAAAAAATGTTATTCACATGGAGAAGTGATACAGAATCTGGAGAATATCATTACATATTTGAATAAGCAAAGTCCGTAGGTTTTAAAATATTTAAATATATAATTCTAGGAAAGGGCATTTCTTATTACAGCAAGATGCAATTAGCTGAATCAGTTGATAAATTAGTTGAACAGCAATTAAATGCTCGTCAACCTATAAATGTAACGACGGTAATTTTACCATCAATTTTTGGTTTATTCGTTTTATATTATGTTATAAAGCTGGTTAGCAACAAAATTAAAGCTAGTAAATTAGGATGCAAGCCGGTTTACCATACAATGGAAGATTATTTATTTGGGTTTAAGAATGCTTATACGATGCTATCAGAGAAAAATGAAGGCGGAGTTGTTGATTATCTTCATCAAGCTTTTGAAGATGGTGATGCGGATACGGGCCAGGCCCATATTGCTACCAAATACGTCATTAACACAAGAGACCCTGAAAACATTAAAGCAATACTAGGTACTCAATTTAATGATTTTGATTTAGGCATTAGACACAAACAATTTTTACCGCTTTTAGGGGATGGGATTTTTACATTAGATGCTCAAGGTTGGAAGCATAGTAGAGCAATGTTGAGACCACAATTTTCCAGAGAACAAATTGGACATGTTAAATCGTTAGAACCCCATATGCAAGATTTATTTACCCATATTAGACAATCTAACGGTGAATCATTTGATATTCAAGATTTGTTCTTTAAATTAACAATTGACACTGCAACTGAATTTTTATTTGGCGAAAGTTGTGACAGTTTAGCTGATGGTATTCATGATGCTAAAGCTGGGGAAATTGATTTGGAATTAAAAAAATCATTTCCAAGGGCTTTTAATGATGCTCAAGCCATTTTAGCTACTAGAGCCTTTTTACAAGATATGTATTTTTTAGTCAATACTTCTGATTTCAAAAAAGATTGCAAAACAATTCATGCATTTACTGATTTTTACGTTAATAAGGTTTTGAATACTTCAAGTCATGAATTGGACGAAAAGTCCCACGGTGGTTATGTATTTTTATATGAATTAGTCAAACAATCGAGAGATCCAAAAATCTTAAGAGATCAATCGTTAAATATCTTATTAGCTGGCAGAGATACTACTGCTGGGTTATTAAGTTTTACATTCCTCGAGTTAGCTCGTAACGCCAAAGTGTGGGAGAAATTGAAACAAGAAATTTACGAGAATTTTGGATCAGGTAAAGATGCAAAAATTGATGAGATTACATTTGAAAGTTTGAAAAGGTGTGAATATTTGAAAGCTGTTATCAATGAGGCTCTTAGATTATACCCATCAGTTCCATTAAATTTCAGAACAACAAATAAGGATACAACCTTACCAAGAGGTGGTGGACCAGATGAAAATAGTCCAGTGTTTATACCCAAAGGGGAAGTTGTTTCTTATACCATCTCTTCCACTCATAGAAAGAAGAATATTTATGGTGAGGATGCAAATGACTTTAGACCTGAAAGGTGGTTTGAACAACGTACAAGAAAACTAGGTTGGGCTTATTTGCCGTTTAATGGAGGTCCAAGAATTTGCTTAGGGCAACAATTTGCCTTAACTGAAGCAAGTTATGCTATTGCAAGATTAGTTCAAGAATTTCCAAATATTAAATCATTCGATGATGAGTATCCACCGAAAAAGAATTCCCAATTAACTATGAATCTTCTTAATGGTGCAAACATTAGTTTATCATAGGCTCCCTGTAACTCCCGCGTTATCAGAAAACCATGAAGTATTTATTAATAAAAGGTGGATCTATTATTCTGTTTATTTATTCTACCCTAATATACACTCTATAATAATATTTGAATAATTGTTTGTTTAAATTGTTCTAATTTCTAAATTTCTAAGAATAATTGATATTTGAATCATCTAATTCATGGATGGTTTCTAAAAATTTACTATCGTAATGCTTTTTTGAATTATGGATTGTACTTAAGAAGCAATTCCAACCAATTGAACAAATGTTGGAAGCAAAAACTCTTAAATGAACTGGGATCAATGTAAATGAAATTAACTGAAAGAGTGGCCAAACTTTCCAATTTGTCGTTAATACAGTCCACCAATTTCTTTGTAATTTATCACGAATTGAATTATATGGATCATCTTCCATGGATAAGATTGTCATCACTGAATTATATAACGGGATCCAAACAAATCCTGGTACAAGTAATTGATCAATACTAATTCTATATGCGATATCAAACGCTTCAATTTTTTTACTGGCCCAAGTTTTCCTCCTTAACGACGATACCAACGGATTCTTAAGTGATGGAACGGTTTTACCATACCACAAGACAGCTAAAGGAGAAAAGAAAAATGAACCATAGCACCATGCTCTTAAAGTTCTCCAATAATCATGATTTGGCTTACTACCGTCTTTTTCCTCATGATAAAAAAAATGTTGTGCAACACAATCACCAACTCCCATGAGGATCCCGGACGTAAACATATTGGTCCTATACGGATAATTTTTCAATAATTCATTATAACGACGGAAGTATCCCATACCTATACCTAAGAGCTTGTAGTTGGTGAAGCAGGACGAAGAAGCTATGATAAGTAGTTAAAATTTTTCCGCGCCAACAGTTTCTATAGACAATCTCGAACTCGGGTTTAAAATATGAGGCTTACGAATATTAGTAAAATTTGGAAATGGATCTAAGGAGTAGATCACAAAGTAACGTATCAGCAGAACGTTTAAAATAGTGAAGTAGAGCATAGATAAATTGAGATTGTGCATTTTGATTTTCTTATTAGTCATAGCCACTTGCAAAATAGTTCTTAACGAAGTATATGATAACTGATTGATGATCTAAAACTTTGAACCACCTCTATCTCGGTTTCGGAAGTCTGAGATAACTTTAGCAAAGAGAACAAGGTCAGTGGGACAACACGAGAGGCAGGAAAAAGATTCAATCGGCATATATTTTAAAATCGATGTAAATTTTCAAAATCTCCATCAACTGATTATCAATGTTAAATTTTCAAAACCTAATCTAATGATAATCCTAAAGTTTCTCTTTGAGATTTTGAATTTTTGTCAAAGAATGGAACTTCAGCTAACGATGTTACTCTGGTACCGTGTCTTGGTTCTCCACCTTCGTGATCCCAAACAGCATTATGTTGACTGATTCTGTTATCCCAGAGAGCACTGGTACCTAAACCAGGTTTGGAAGGTTTCCAGTTAAATCTTACCTGAATATCTAAATTATTTTCGTAGACTGAATAAAGATAATTCAAAATAAGATCTGATTCTTTAGGTAATAATCCAACAATACGAACTGTCATGGACCTATTGACAAATAACGATTTCCAGCCAGTTGCTGGATGAGTTCTAACAATTGGATGTTCACGTTCGATATATTTAGGACCGCCTAATGGATTTTCTCTATCTAAATAAGGATGGGCTGATCTGTAAATGGCAGTTTTACCGTCAAGGAATTGTTGTAAAGCTGGGGATAATTTATCGTAGGCGGCGTAACCACTTGACCATAAAGTATCACCACCGACGTTTGGAACAGTATCATTATGTAAGTGAGTAATACCAGCTGGTTGGAATTCATGGACTAAATCAGTGTGCCATTGAGAATTACCACCAATACTCTTTTTAAAACTTAATGGAATACCAAAGTTGGCTGATGCATAATCAACCCAAATGGTGGAAATACCATTCAAATTATTACCATCTTTATCGTTAGGGACTCTTGGGACTTGAGGATGGATTTCAACTTGGCCCCAATATTTACCTAATTCTAATTGTTTTTGTGGAGATAAATCTTGGTCTCTGAAGAACACAACAACTCGCTCAGCAATTAATAATGCTAATTCGTCCTTTTGCTTTTCGTTTAAATCACTCAACTGTAATCCAACGATTTCAGTACCGATATGTTTAGTAACATCAATAACTTCTTTAGCAGCACCAAATAATGCTTTCTTTTCAGGATCAGCGCCAACACCTCTTTCAACATAAGGATATTCTTTATTTCTAATTTCAAACGCTTCATCAACAAATTTTGGGATTTTATCCCTTGGTGGAACAATTGGATATCCATTAGAAAGATCAATGTTGTATTTTTCAAATCTTTTTCTGGCTGGTTCAGGTAACTTTTCAACCCATGAAAGTGGTTTGTTGTCTGACTTGAGTTTGTAGGTATTTTGACCAGCGAGTTTTAAATTAGCTAATTCGTTGATTGTTTTATCAGTAAGTGAGCCTGAATCGATATTTGCTTGAACTGGTGCCATTGCTGTTGTCTGTTTATAGAATCTATAGTAATAGTGGAAACATATAGAAACCACCTGCCATTTAAATAATGGAGTTAAAAGCGCTAGTGGAAAAAAGTGGTGGCTCAAAAGAGCACACAATAAAGATCGATCTTATCAATTACCACAATTGATTAGTAATTACTGGGGGACATATGTCAAGTTGTAGGGCCCGGTTGAGGATCATGGGTGGTATCTACCAACCATAATGAACTGATGATATTTCATATGATCTACAACACATTGACATCGGTGTGGACACAACTTCAAAATCAACTTCACTAACATCTGAGCCGCACATAGACAAATGAGATGACAGTTTGGAAAGATAACGCTGGAACTTGATTGTTTATGGTGGATCGTACAAATCTGTTTATACTCATTTTCCATGGCTATGATTTCTAAACTGTCTACCAATTAGAAAGAGGAAAAAAGGGGGAAGAGAAGAGGGACAGGGATAAAAAAGGACAAAATAATACAATACTATAAATAAATAACTAGTCATGAGATGTACCATCATTTACATGTTTAATAACCGCATCATCTAAATCGTATTTACCATCTAAAGGAGGGATTAAAACTTGATAACCCATGGTCTTCGTGTTGAAATCTTTTGGATCATTTTCAACATAAATGGTGGTAACTAACGAATCAGGTAATAATGGATATTTGATATAATGTTCATCGGATGAATGCTTGAAATCCTTTTCATTTGATGATGGTAACAGTTTCAAAGTTTCGCCATGATCAGCAGTATTGATCTTATCCTTCAATGATGATTGAGGGGCAATGACTAAATCACACCAATTACGTTTATTTAAAAATTGATGATTCTCCCTTGATGAACCATCAGGATTGATATTGAAAAGTGGTACCATATCTTCATCACAATGCTTACTGAAATGGTGGCCCTTAGATCTTCTATTTAATAGATTAGCCATAGGATCGGGTGGAGGTGCATTGACAATTGCTGAGGAAATAACATTAAACACTAAACGAGGATCATTTTGTGGTGATTGTAATACGTTCTCATTATGAGTTTCAGCCCCCTTATGACCAATACGATGGAAGGTAGGATGATGATAATATCTTGATTTTAATCTTCCAATACAACAAAGATGAACGTCCCCACTTAAAATGGTTATACGAACGGAATTGGCTGCACCAAAGTCAATGAAATCTTTCATCAATTTATTTCTCTCCGTCTTATGATGTTTGGAACACCAATGATCGTTTAAATCGTCCAACACTTCAACACCACCATCAAACTCATTAACTAGCCCTTTACTAATGAACCCCTTTTCTGCCAATTTTCTAAGGGGCATTAATAATGGAGAATTCAACACATATTCTAACCAAACTAAACGCGGATATAAAATAGGCACCCCCAACATAACCAACATGTGTTTAATATCGGGGGAGTTTTTTAATTCAGCGGACATTCTGTCAAAAATTAATTTATAATTCTCGGGTCTAATAATTTGATGTAAAGATCTTTCAGTTCTACAATCTAATCCTACAAGACCAATCAGATTTCCTAATTTAGAATAAATGCTTAATGGAGTTGATCCCATATAATTGTTTTTGCTGACACCTTTAATCCAACTTTTGTCGTAAGTAATGGTTTCATCAGGTAACTGATGATGTTGGAAAATCATGTAGTAGTTGTAGGCAATCTTACCTATACTTTTAAATATGGTCGACCCCATAGTTCTATCTGGGTAAGATCCAAATCCATCAATAATATCATGATCATCATACATGTTGATTGACGGGATGGTGGAAGAAGAAATAGGGAATAAACTTTCTAAACATGAAGATTTGCTCCCTTTCCAATAACCTTTTCCAAACCACGCCATGTAATGATTTAAATAATAATTATTAAATTCAGCAATCAATTCATCAGTTGCCTCAACATTGAATTTTTTTGAATTATTAGGTTTTGCTAACCAAGATTGTAATTGAGTCGAAGCTAATTTTATGGAATCACAATAGATTTGGTCTCCACCACCTAGCATCACATGATAGTGCTTGGAAGTATGCTTTTGCAAAACATCATGCCATAATGATGATGGATATTCTGAAGCATCACAACCTAAGGAGAACCCATTACAACTGAAACTCATAATATTCATCGATTGGGTTAAGCTAGGAATGTAAAACGTCCAATAGTTGGTAGTCTGGCCATTAATGTAATAATGAACTTTTTGTTCGTATTCCACCAATGGTAAATTAATATCGAATCTGAAAAACGAAAAATTATTCTCTTGATGAAAACGTTTACCTTTAAATTCACCGTTTTGCAACTCTGAATCATTTTCAACTTTCAACCCACCAATTTTATATTCGAATTTAGGTAATTCATCATCATCTTGTAAAACTAATAATACACTACCTATGTAATTTTTGTCACAATTGAATAGTTTTAACATAGGTCCACATGTTATATTTAAGTTAATTGGGGACTCAATTGGACATTCATCAGGTACTTTGGTGTTTGAATTGATTGAAGTGAATTCACTTAAGGGTAAATCATCATTCCAACTCATGCTGTCCTGGTGTTTTTCTCAGTGTGAAATTTCAGAGTTGTTGTGAGTATTGTTAAAAAATCAATCTGGTGTCCATGCTGGGTTGCTCGATTATCACAAGAACCAATAAGGACATTTTCAATTGTAATGGTTTTTCAGTTGAAATGGCTTTCAGTTGTATTGGTTTACCTGATATTTCATAGCTAGGTTTATCGGTGGTTGTTTACTTAATTAGTATTAGGGTAATTAGTAGGTATTGAACAAGATGTTTATAGATATGCAATAACACTTTACCACATGTGACTATATTGACGTATCACAGGTTAAAATACACCAGGAATCGAAAAAACCACACATCTCTAAAAAGTAGTTGTAGATTTAGGACTATGACTGGTGATTAGACGATGTCAGTGTGTTGATCGTCAGTACAACGCAGGTATTCGTCTGTCGATATCTATACATTACCTTTATTACGAGTATTTATAGATTGCCGATTACAACTAGAATATTCGTCAAATTACATGTATATTGTCCAAGAATTCTGACATTTTGACTGACGATTTTATCCCGTACTCGAGTAGTCACAATGAACGTCTATTGAAGTCAGTTGAGAAGTCAATTGAATGATGACAATTGACGTTGTTGATGACAATTGATGTGTATTGATGTCCAGTGCATGATGTCTACTGATGTCTATTGCATGATGTCTATTGATGTCTGTTGCATGATATGGCTCATTGACAATTGTGTCTAGTACAACATGGTGTCGAACATGGTGTCGAACATGGTGTCTAATCGAACAGTGGGGACAGTAGTCGATGCGCTGAGATACTGGTAATTGTCCTACGGTTAGCATCTCAATGTTTACTGCTGAGCCTCCAATAACGCAAACCATTACCTTCTGTCCTCTCCAAGGCGCCCCACCGCGCTGGCTGGACCCCGGGCGGGCTACGCCCAGGGCCTCCCTAGCCAGCGTGGCCACTCATTTTTTTGCAGCCATATCTCAATGAGACCCAGTTCCATTAGAAGCTGATAAGAGGCTTACGCTGATCGTAAATCTATTCTAGTGGTAAACGGCTAGCATATGATGATTGACCCATGTGGTTCAGCACACATAGCACATGTAGGACCGTATACTTATGTGTGCTGGTATCACCTATATATGAGGGTACATACGTATGTACATAGTTAGTAGTTTTCTAGCAATCAGCAATATCACCCAGCCATGATTGTCAGTCATTGTGGTTTATCTTATCCATCGTCAATTAACCCGCATTCTTAGAATTTACATAAATGCTTCGTAGCTATTGGGCGAACTGTCGTTTAGCTAACATTATTTTTTAGCCTCGTTGACCATGTTTTTAGCCGTCGTTGCACATAATCTATTGTCCATTACACCTTCACTCATCAGCGTATAGTGGCAATAAAGCAATGTTTGTGTATATATCACTCGATATTGGTGCCATGTATCGCGCGACCCATTGTTACCCCCTCTCGTGGCCCTAGGCCCTAGGGCTGCCCAGGCGCCCCCTACCTCCAGGTCCATTTTGACGATTGGGACTTGCGCTCTCTTGCGACACTAAATTTAGATTCTCCCACAATCAAATGCATCACAGTTTTGTTCAATTCTTAAGTTGCCAAGTAAAGAAAACACTTAAATTATAATCGTTGGTCATTTGGATTTTAAATAATTAGATACTCATTTAGTTCACGTCTATTATTGTCAATAGTAGTGGTTTAGCTTTCCTTTTGATTAGAGTACAGGTAGTTTATATCTTGATATTTATTTTTATTTACCCCAGTGTAATTTTTAATGTCCTTTTCGAGAAGGGTTTCATTTGATAATTTAACCAACGATGATATTCCTGAAGTTCACAAATACAATAAGAGGAGGAAACCTTCCACTTCGTCCATCCTTAAGAACCAGTTAAATCATGCCCAACTAAATAATAATTTGGAACATTCAGACCTGACGATCAACTATCATCAGGAACTATTTGATAGTGATGAGAGTGACCATGACCAGGACGACGACACGACCGACATGCTTAAACCCAACACTACCCAGATAAACGGAAGAAGAAAAAGTTACAGTGAAATGACGGAGGAAGAACTAATGTCTTTAGATCCTCAGTTTAGCACTCCCAAAACTTCCAACTTGGATCAATTTAAATTCGATAATGCTAAAACGTACTATTTATCCACCAAGAAAAATTACAATGTTTTGAATGGTAAATCCAATTTTATTAGAGATGAGTTAAAACCGTCAAATAACTATAAGTCGTTTAATTTGACCATGAAATCGGAACATTTCGATGCAACTTATGAACGAACATTGTTGTGTGTTTTCAGCGGTAGAAAGCATACCTGGCAATCGATAAATTGGTTGTTAACTCTGAATTTTTTACAAAATAATGATTATATCGTGATTAGTTCCGTGATACCTAATGAATTTGTTGCTAAACATCATAATCATTATAACAGAGTATTGAAGGAAAAGTGTTCAAGGTTGATGGATTGGATCTTGAGTTTTTTCCCAAGTCTAAACTTGAATCTAAAAATTACTATCGAATTGATAATTGAAAATAGCAGTAAAAAATTCATGCAAAATTTGTTTGGTCAATATAATCCGAATTTATTGATTATTAGTAATAAGTCGACCAATTTAAATTTTAAATATCCGGTCAAATTAAATCAATCCATTGGTAATAATTTTTTGATCAAATATTCTTCATATTTGGTTAAATATTCCACCGTCCCCACCATTGTGGTAAATTCAAATAATGAAATATCTAGGAAAAACTCCGTTGTTTCATTAGATTCCATTGATTCTGGCTTGCATGATACTAACCGTTCGGTGAATTATCATGACCCCAAGACGTTTACTGATTTAATTGCTGAGCCTTCGGAACGTTCATTATGTGATTCTTTGGCGTATTTAGATCAATTGAATAGTAAGAATAGTAACAATAATATTGATCATCACCATCACCATCATCACCACCACGGTAGTACTCCTAATAATAATAGTAATAATAATACTAATAGCAGTCTGGGAGACGAAGAAATGGGGGTTAAATTTAATGAATCGGTGAGGTTTAACAGTAAAATTCATTCAATTTATAGTTCACAATTGTCAAAACAAAATTCTTCAAATTCGGATAAGCTTTATAAAGTCAGGTCTTTAATTGATGATGCTGGATCATCGTCAACCAATCAAACCTCGAATTCTTCTAATTCAATCGTGTTGACCAAAAGTAATCAAAGTACAGGCACAGGCTTAACCAACAAACAAATTAGAAGTAATTTAAAACCGAAAAAAGTCGAACCGCCTAAAAAGATAGGGTTCTGGAAAAAACTATTTAGTTCTTAGTAAAGTAGATTTTAGAAAATGATTTAACAAAAAGGATTTAAAAAAATGGGGTTATGATTAATGTTTATAGTTATGTGATATCTTTAATAAGGATTCTCTATCCGACTAGTACTGATTCTCTATTCGATTACTACTGATTCCCTATTCGATTAATACTGGTTCTCTATCCGATTAGTACTGGTTCTCTATCGGATTAGTACTGATTCCCTATTCGATTACTACCCTGTGTCTCTATTCGATTACTACCCTGCTTCACTATCCGATTACTACCCGAGAGACTGAAAATAATTTAAACTGGCTGTTTCAACAATTATAATAATCCAATTAGTTGCAATAAACCGTGTAACATTAAGAATCCAATTAGTTGCAATAAGCCATGTAACGTTAATAATCAAGCGTGTTGCCTCTCTCAGCTCAATATACAGTTCATTGCACAATAAACTAGGTATCTTTCTAAATAATTGCCATTTTAAACATAGAGAATTGGCACTATTATTAGATATCTACTATTCTATAGTGTAATTTACCAGACTAACCTTTTTCTTAAATTTTAATCACCAAACGTTTAATATTTAAAAACAATCACATTAATTCATGTTTAAAAATTAACAAATTCAATGATTTTAATGATAGAGAACCACAACATGGTTAATAAATAACCCTTGGAACCAACCTATCATTTACATAATACTATATATTTTACAATATTGATATAAAAATATAAATGTTGTATCCTTAATATATCCTGGGAATTGACTGAAGGTTGTGGCGAAGTTATCTCTCACCACTCACTCTGCAGGGGTAATTTTGCCTAGGTTTAGACCATTTTGAAACGGCCGCAGTATATCGCCTGAATAGTACTCAACTACGCTGAATAGTACTCAACTACGCTGAATAGTAATCAACTACGCTGAATAGTAATCATCTACGGTGGATCCAGCTATGCTGTCAATTCGATGTTCAGACCCCTGTTAATTGATAAATTTGAATATATGTGGATAATTAAAAACTCGCACCTGAAGCATTGTTAAAAGGTCCAAGGTAAAGTGAAGTAAACATGGTTGAAGCAATGGAAACAAGAAGCAAAACGAAAAAACAAAAAATTATTGTGGAGCCACGATTGAAGCCAATTAAGTATAAAATAAACGATTTAAATTTTAAAAAGATTTCAAAGACAAGAATTAAAACTATCAACGATAAACAATTTTTCAACTTTGAAGATAATCCATTGAATAAACGAGGTTACAAATATAAACCATGTAAACCAAACAAATGCTTTAAATCAACGTTATACTCCACCACTGATATACCGCCATATAATGTTAGACCAAGTTATTTTGATAAATCTCAAGGGATCATATTTAGCGATGATAATAATATCGTCAGTAATAGGGAAAATGGCTGGAGAAGTATTCGATCCAATATTGGAGTTAGAGAAGGTGATTGGTATGTGGAGTTTAATATTGTGAAGAGTGGTGATAATGACCACGTAAGACTAGGGTTTGCCCGACGTGAAGCCAGCTTGGATGCCCCTGTTGGGTTTGATGGGTATGGTTATGGAGTACGAGATGTGAGGGGCCAGAAAATCACATTATCAAGACCTAAACCTTTTATGAAGGACCCTATCACACAGGGGGATGTTATTGGGTTTCGAATCATTTTACCCGATTTATCAACTCATAAAATCATTAATAATGAATCATCTGCGCAAAATGAAGCTGATGATGATAATAATGAAATTAACCAGGACAACAATTTAATTCGTGATCAAGTACCAATCAAATATAAAAGCTCCCTATTTTTTGAACAGTTTGAATACACTAAAACTGAAAAGATGTCACAATTGTTAAATCCAGTTAAAATATTTGGTGAAAAATTAACCAAATTAGAAAAATTAGAGTCAATCAATTTACCCATCATCCCTGAGTCCAAAATTATCGTATACAAGAACGGTATTGAAATGGGCACGATGTTTGAAAACTTGTACTCGTTTTTACCGTTTAAAAATAACCTATCACAGTCGTCAAACACAAATTTTAAAAATTCAGACGATGGTAGTTTGGCATACTATCCCATGATAAGTATTTACAACAATGCCATCGTTGAGATGGTCGCCAATCCCGCCCTGGTTCCTCAAGGTTCCAGGCCCATCAGTGAAAGGTATGATGATGTGGTGGTGGAGTCCATGGTTTGGGATATGATCGATGAAGCAGAGAGCAGTTACTTAGATGATTTGGAAGCTCAACAAGTTGAATAAATACACTTATACATATATATTTTTTTTACCATTTACACCATTTCCTATAGGGTACACACGCTATTCATTGCACTGAAATTCACTATGATAACTCAATGCCAATCCTCGTAAAGTCCCCCACCTCATTAGTTCTCCTGAAAATATCAAAACACCTATGATGGAAAGCATCGCCCTTCATCAATACTCCTAACGTAACCATATTACCGCATTGACAGCAATTCAGTAAATCAAATTTCGTTAAATAATTCTTCAACTCCGATTTTAGTCTCACGCTAACCAATATTTCATCTTTAAATCTCTCTAACCAACCCTGATTGATCAATCTGGTTAAGACATTGGATATCTCTTTATAGCTTTTACCGTGTCTCATATTATAATTAATCAAACTATCAATATTATAGTGATACTGATTATTGAAGATACTGTCAATAATTGATTTGACTAATAGAATTTCACTCTCTTTAAAATTTGTAAACGATCTATATACATCTTTGTCGTCACGTTCCGAGCTCCTGGTGTTTATCATCATATAGCACATTTCACTCGTTAATTCATTTATATTACTTTCGATTTTGAAATGTACACCACGTAATTGATTATTCATTTCGTCGATTAAATCATCCATTACAATTGGTGGCGAAAGATCAAGTGAGATTGATACTGCCTGGACTTTTTCCTGAAATTCATCTCTTGAAATGTATTTCACCGATCGTATATAAGTTAATAGTATTCTAATGGCTGATTGATTCATCGCGTTACTTGAACTTTCAAGCTGGGACTAATAAAATCTCAATACAAACCTCAAGCGAGGATCAATTGATATCCTGGAAGGTACATTTTATAGACTCTTGGATGTTTTATCGTACCTTATTGCATCTCACATTGAACTAGAAATGATATGGTACTGTAAAGGTCAAAGCGGGTGAATATTGACCCCAATATCAACACTGTTGGTGTATTCAATGCTCCTTAATTATTTTATTTTCTTGTAAGTCCGCTTTTATACTCTAGAGATCCTGGATAAAGTGGATTGATCATATGACTGAATGTAGTTCATTGCAAGTCTGATAAAGGTCTTGAAGGTAGTTGGTGCAAATTAGGTCAAATAATTTTCGTTATAATGTAAGTGTCCAACATTGACTAACAAGAGCAATACGACGAAACTGAATGATAGAGGCAAATTTCAATAACTCTATCCAAATCGCCTATTATCTATTGATAAGTAAATGGTATTTGTGTTGGATCAATAGAACTTGCCTGTACTTCAAGCAATAGTTTTGTGAATGTTGGTTGCGATAATTTTTTGCAACCATTAAACATGCACAAAATCAGTTTATTAGCTTTTTTGATAACCGTGTTGAAAACAATTATTGGATGCAACCCGTTAAAAGAAAGATTATGTTTTGTTAAAAATCAAGCATTATCCGACGATTTGACCAGTTTTAGAGAATCGGATTTTGAAATTTTAGGAGATGTTCAAAATGATGGTACAAATACAATAATGAAATTAAATCAAAGATTCGATAATCCCATGGTTAGTTCAAAGTTTTATATCTTGTACGGCAAGGTGGAATGTGACATTCTCGCCAGTAAAGGTCAAGGCATCATAAGTTCATTTTATTTACAGAGTGACGATTTAGATGAAATTGATATTGCTGAAATCTTCGGTAGTAACGAGTATCAGTTCCAGTCAAATTTCTTTATAAAGGGGAACACCACCACTTGGGACAGAGGCGGATACCATGATATTCGCAACCCCTTGGCCTTTTATAATCGTTACACCGTTGAGTGGACCCCCAATCTGATTAAATGGTGGGTCAACGATCATTTGTATAGAGCATTAGAGAAGCATAATGATTATGGAATACCAAAATCTCCCATGTCGGTGAAATTAAGTTTATGGGCCGGCGGTGATGAATCCAACGTCCAAGGAACTATACTGTGGAGTGGGGGTGTGACTGACTATAAGCAGTTACCGTATGAGATGAAATTCAAAAATTTAAAAGTCAGTGATTATAGTACTGGTAATTTTTATAGCTATGGCCATTTAAACGGGAATTGGCACACTTTATCCAGTGATGGGACCATTGGTGGTCGGGATGCGGAGTTTGCAAAGACCCAAGGTAATAATCATGGGTATGGCGTTGAAGTGGAAGAGTTCAAACTGATGACACCACCTGATGTTCCAGCAATTGTTCCTGAAATGGATCCAGCAAATGATCCAGCAAGCGATCAACGTGATGATGTCAAATTATGGGATAATGATAACAGTACAATGGTCAAGCAATTCACTAGTGGGCTGGCGTCGTTTGCTTTATCCATGTCCATTATATTCAAGCTAATCATGGTTTATACTTGGTTATAATATATATTCCTAACTATCGTCGGTCGTGCTGATACCGATTCGGAGAACTTTTGTCCAGATCTGTATGATGGTTCGCATATCTCTCACCATTATTTAAAGGTATCTCACCGCATCTAATTAATCTTGTAATTGAAGATTCAACTGACACAAGAAAAGTGGAAACGAGACGGTAACAATGGCGAAAATAAGTTGTATCTCATTAGTTACTAATGATGAAACCAAGTTTGAACAAACCGCTAAGTACTATAATTCCATAGGGTTCAGAAATGTTAGGTACTATAATAAGGCCAATCATCAAGTTCAATTTGAAACTTTAGGAATCAGTAATGATTCAATGCAAGAAATCTGGTTAGAGAATTTCCCCTTGCAGGATTTAGACTCCAGTGGAGATTTAATACCTCTCCAAGAATTAGATATTTATAAAGGGGATGGTTGTGAACATTATAGTGAACCGATATTAATTAAGTTAAGATTAATCAGTCATGAAGTTATTGAAACTGCTAAAGAAATTGAATTTTTTACATCGGATTTAGACCAATGTAAAACGTTATTTAAATCTTTTGAAGATCCATTAGGTAATAAAATTAAATTGACTAACCAGTTAAATAATGAGCAATTCAACTCAATTGATGAATTTATTAAACTGAAAAAGTCAAAAATTAACCCATCCAAGAAGGAATCACCATTAATTGATGCAAAGAAAAAGAAAATCGCTGTGATGACTAGTGGTGGAGATTCTCCTGGGATGAATCCTGCGGTTAGAGCCGTTGTTAGAGCAAGTATCTATTATGGATGTGATGCATTTGCCATTTATGAAGGTTATGAAGGGTTGGTCCATGACTATATTAAGAAGATGGAATGGGAAGACGTTAGGTCCTTTTTAAGCTATGGTGGTACCAATATTGGTACTGCCAGATCAAAAAGTTTTAAAACTCCTGAAGGTAGATTAGTTGCCGCAAAGAATATGGTCAAAAACGGTATTGATGCATTGATCGTATGTGGTGGTGATGGATCTTTAACCGGGGCCGATTTATTCAGATCAGAATGGCCATCATTAGTTGAAAAATTAGTCGCCAATGGAGACTTCACCGAAGAAGAAATTAAACCGTTTAAACATTTAACCATTGTAGGTTTGGTTGGGTCCATTGATAATGATATGTCCCTGACGGATGCCACCATTGGTGCCTACAGTGCGTTAGCAAGAATCACTGAAATGGTGGATTATATTGATGCTACTGCTACTTCCCATTCTAGAGCATTTGTAGTAGAAGTCATGGGTAGACACTGTGGATGGTTAGGATTAATGAGTGGTATGAGTACAGGTGCTGATTATATTTTCATACCAGAAAGACCACCAAAAGCTGGTAAATGGCAAGATGAATTGAAAACTGTGGTTAAAAGACACAGAAGTTATGGTAGAAGAAACTCTACCGTGATTGTTTCTGAAGGGGCTATTGATGATGAATTGAATCCTATTACTTCTGAAGATGTCAAAAAAGTATTAGTTGATTTAGGTTTAGATACCAGAATCACCACTTTAGGTCATGTTCAAAGAGGTGGTACTGCAGTAGCTTACGATAGAATGTTGGGTACCATGCAAGGGGTTGAGGCGGTTAAAGCTGTTTTAGAGAGTGATGAAAATACTCCCTCCCCTATGATTGGTATCGTGGGTAATAAGTTAGTTAGGCAACCATTAATGGAAGCCGTTGAATTGACCAAAAGTGTTGCTAAATCAATTGAATCTAAAGATTTTGATGCGGCAATGAATTTAAGAGACTCAAATTTTGCTGATGGTTATAAACAATTTTTGCATATTTCTACCTATGATGACAAGTCCATGATATTACCTGCCAAAAAACAATTAAATATTGGGATAGTGCATATTGGTGCATCATCATCAGGTCTTAATGCTAGTACAAGAGCCATCACCTTGTATTGTTTATCCAAGGGACATAAAGTAATCGGTATACAGAATGGATTCCATGGATTAATTAATCAAGGTAATGGTAGCATGAAGGAATTAAGTTGGATGGATGTGTCCAATTGGTATAATAAAGGAGGTAGTGAACTTGGTACTAATAGATCGTTACCAAGTGAAAATTTTGGTAAAGTTGCTTTTAATTTACAATCAAATAAATTACACGGATTAATTATCATTGGAGGATTTGAAAGTTTCACGGCATTGCATCAATTACATAGTCAACGTAAAAATTACCCAATTTTCAATATCCCCATGATTGTCATCCCAGCCACCGTTTCCAATAATGTCCCAGGAAGTGAATATTCCTTGGGATGTGACACTTGTTTAAATCAATTAGTAAATTATTGTGATGCTGTCAAACAAAGTGCATCATCGACTAGAAGAAGGGTGTTCATTGTCGAAGTACAAGGGGGACATAGTGGGTATGTTGCATCATTTACTGGGGTCGTCACAGGATCCATTGCAACGTATACCCCTGAAGAAAAAATCAACTTAAAAACGATTCAAGAAGATTTAGATTTAATTTTTGAAATTTTCGCTAACGATCGTGGTGAAGATAAAAATGGTAAAATTATTATAAGAAACGAATTAAGTAGTAAAATTTATGATACTGAATTAATTAGTGATATTTTAAGAGAAAATGGGAATAAACGATTTGAAACTAGAACGGCTATCCCAGGTCATGTTCAACAAGGGTTCACTCCGTCATCAATGGATCGAATCATGGCAATTAATTTTGGTATCAAGTCGATGGAATTCATAGAACAGATCTACGGGGTGAATGATGCAAACGCAGCAAATATTGAAGTTAATGAGACTGCTGATAACCATGTTGTTATTGGATTAATTGGATCAAAGATTGAGTATAATACAATCTCTGAATTGTATAAAGATGCTAATATTGAATTGAGAAAAGGTAACACGGTTCATTGGAAAAAAATGATTGAAATTGGTGATATTTTAAGCGGTAGATTATTAATTAGGGAGAATAAGAACTGATCACCATCGACAAAGTCGTAGCTAGAGTAGGTAGTTAGTCCATTTTGGACCTAATGCAATCTACTTTGATAATGAATGTATGAAGTGGTTGATGGATATTGATACTGATATTGATGTTGATATTGAATATAAATTATAAATGTAAAATACTCGGCTCTTGTCGACAATTATTTGAGATAGTGGCTGCTTGTTGTAACGAATGACTACCAGGCTATCAAACCTTAGGGTTAAACAACCTGTCAATTAATTTCTATTATATTGCCTCCTTAACTAAAGCACAATAATTAGTCAAATAGGCATACTTCTGCAGCATGTGACCATCGAACAAAAACAACGTCGTCAGCGCACGACGGAACCCTAAACATGTTGCATGCGTTGTGCAGCCCTGATGGAGACTCTCATTACATAATCAACAATGCGTTAGCCGACGATTGACGTGTCATGCACGTATTCCTTGCATGTTGATGTGTGACGACGATACGATTTATAACTTCTTGATGCAATGATCATGCAGCTATCGTTATCTACTAGTAATGGCGTCAATAATTTCTTAGTCAGACAGTACACCACTAGAAAGTGATTGCCACAAGCTAGGGGTGTTTACATGCTAGTTCAAAAAAACTACACCAAAATACCTAAGGGCTACAGATATCAAACTGCCAAAGCCTATAAATCACCTAGCAATGTTAAAAGACACAGGTTAAATGAAGGTAGTCCCGATGGAACAATACTGCACAAAACAAATGGTTCTAGGATGGTTTCAGGCATAGATTAAGATAGAGTTAAGTCTGAACAGTGTGACGTGCCAATACTTTTCACCTTTAATCCCAAAGTATCGAACATTAGGTTACATGGTTTGAAGCTATACTAAAATGATTTCCAAAGGAAATAAAACAATCGAGGTCCGAATTGTGGGAGCTATTTTTCCAACTGAACCTAAGTCCATCTAAACCCTTGAAATTCTATACCCCCAGTGGCTTCAGCCAGCTTTATAACATAATATTATACTATTTTCCTTCTATATATACGTCGTAGCTTATTGTGTTATCGGATGAGGTTGAGTCTTAGTTTTCGTCAGGATTGAATGGGTTGCATTAACATCGAAGAATATTTTTATAAATATTCTATACAGCAAATAATCTGTTAATGCGAGGGCTAATTTGCAAAATTCACCATGACAATATATTAGTAACTTGACATTAGCTGGGCTTGGCTACTTTTGATGCTGAGATTGCTTGACACGAACACTGTCACTGCTGCATTGTTTTGCATCTTCATCGAGTAATTATTCTAACCCAGTTGCGGGATTCTACTTTGCTGTCAGATATGCTAATCATGTGTTGGGCAAATCCTGTTTGGTAAATCCTGTGTTGGTAAATCCTGTGTTGGTGAATCCTGCGTTCTAATCCTGCGTTCTAATGTGTTGGTCAATTGTGTTTGCGACCTTCAACACTTATCAATGTCTTTCTCCGTCATTAACTTTCCACCACCATCTCCATCGATCTTAAACGATCTCTGGCGGGTCTCTCCTACATTATCACCAACCAAAAAGGGCGTCTAACGCGTCTAGTGGAACTTTATTTTTTCCGTATTCCATATTTTGCACTTTCTTTTTTTCCACTTTTGTCGTTTTCTTTTTTTCTTTTTTTTGGTGGTTTTTTTTTTTTTATTTTGGAAAAAATGCGATTTTTATTTTTTTATTGTTTCAAAAAAATTTAATTTCAACGGTTTTCCTATTTTTAAATTGTACCAAAAAATTTTAACTCATTCTTCATTGCAGTATTTTTAACAGTTTGCCTGATTCATAACTATTATCGTTGCGTGGTTAACTATAAGGCATCGACAACTTTGACCGCAACAAACAAACAGATTCATCGTCAGATCCAAACCACTGCCAATATTAGTGAATCTAAAGAAGGCTCATTTAGACGATTGAAAACATTATTAAAATTGAGTGAAAATTATCTACAACTCGGTTGATACATGATGAATAACTTGAATAGTGATGGGAGATTGACTCCTCAACCGAATATTCCATCCAGTTCTACTTCACCATCGCAACATCGTCCCATGTTGAATAAGTCACCCAATTTAACCAACTTAACCAACCCAAAATCTCCACAATCATCGGATGAGCAAGACAGTTTGAAAAAAACTGATCACCACCATGCAACAGTAAATGAAAAGATTGTGCCAGGGATTAAAAAGAATGCATTTGTTCATAAGTTATATTTAATGCTAAGTGATGAAAATTTATCAAATTTGATTTGGTGGAATGAGGATAATGAATTGAAAAATACCTTTAGTTTATTACCTGGCAAAGAATTTTCCAAGCTATTGACAAATTATTTCAAACATGGTAATGTTGCCAGTTTTGTCAGACAATTACACATGTATGGCTTTCATAAAGTTAATGATACCTCACAATCTTATCAAAATAATTCCACATCAAATTCGACTTCGAATGATCAACAAGTTTGGGAGTTTAAACATAGCAGTGGCCGATTTAAAAAAGACGATGAAGAAGGGTTGATGTATATTAAAAGAAGAAGTAGTTCCAATAGTAACAAATCATCCAACCCATCAAATACAAATCATGCACAATCACAACACCCCATACCACCGCATTCGCAATACCACTCATCATCCCACGTACCACCATCACAACATCAACGTCAACAGCAACATCAACATCAACAGCAGCATCAACCGCAAGTACAGCACCAACATCAACATCAACAGCAGCATCAACCGCAAGTACAGCACCAACATCAACCGCAAGTCCAGCACCTAGTACAGCCACCACCTAATGCTTCGGTGCCTGATAATGGTTATTATCCCATGTATTATTATAATGATTATATGGTGCCGGTCAACTATGTCCCATATCAAGTTTATCCTCAAGGTAATGCCATTAATCAACCATCTCCAGCTCCTGGTCAAATATCACCTTTACCAGGACAATTGCCACCACAACTACAGGGCCAATTGCCACCGCATGTGGGCCAATTACCTCCACAAATCCAAGGACAAATGATAGGAATGCCAATTCAACAACAGTTACCCAATATGATGGGGCAAATGTTACCTATGGGTCATCATCATGTTCAATCGCCCTTAACTGTACCCCAACCTAATGCTTCACCATCGTCAAGTACTTCAACTCCAAAATCATCAAATCAAGTTCCAATTTCAAATACAACTTCTAATTCAACTCCAAATCAAGCACCAATTCCAAATTCTTCTTCAATTCCAACTTCAATTCCAAAATCAAATGATTTAAATCTTCAAGAACCAGTACCTCAAAGACCAAATAAATCATCTACAAATTCACCAAAAATTAATCAGTCACAATGGAATCATAGATTATCAAATACTTCACCAACAACTATAATTCATAGACCTGTAAATACTCCACCACAAGCAAACAATACACCCAGTAATAATAATAGTAATAATTCCGGAAATATTCAAAATTATAATCCTTTACAATTTAGAAAAATTTGGAATAATTCGAATGAAGGTAAACCTAGAAACCCTTCATTATTATACGATCCATTAGCCCCGATGCCAAGATCGTCATCAGCAATTACAATAGATGCTGTTAAAGATTTAAGCAACATAAAAGAGAAGGTAGATGAAAGGGGAGAGATTATCCATGCACCAATGGCAGGACCAATGGCAAGTAATGGGAATAATCAACCACCTCCAATATTAAATAATTTCCAATTAAGATCTCATTCACAAACTCAATATCCAAGAAGTTTGCCACCTAATTTATCCAATAATCATCAATTAAGTTCAAATCAGGCATCATTACCAAATTCCTTATCGAATTCTTTATCAGGATCAATCTCTGGAGGACATGGTAATAGTACAAATAATAATGGATCAATTAGCGAAAAATTTAGACCATCATTAGTGGAATTGTATAAAGGTCATGATTCAATTCTGACGAATAATTCAATATTTTCAATCAATTCATCAATTAGTTCAATTGGTTCCAATAGAGATAACTCAATTATATCAGTTGATACCACTAATGCAAATTTAAATAATAATCACCATAATCATTCGTCCATTTCAAAATTTAGTATCACTAATGCAACAAATGGTTCAAATGGTTCAAATGGTTCCATCAGTGGTATAAGTAATAATTTAATTGGTAATGCAATGATTAATATTAGACTGTTGACTCCTCCTCCAAGATCATTATCAATGAAAGATTCACCCATTATAAGAAGTCAAAGTTCAAATGGGGCAAGAGGTTCAAGTAAAGTAAGTATTCATTCACTATTAGATAGTGATGCTAATGATGATAAACGTAGAAAATTAAGTGATAGTTAGGTTAGAAATGTATTACGATTGGATCTCACCTACATGTTTCATTATGCCTTTCTTTACATCCTTCTTTACATCCTTCTTTACATCCTTCTTTACATCCTTCGTTACGGTCCTCGTTACGGTCTTCGTTAAGTCCTTCTTTTCACCCTTCGTTACGCTCTAGTTATCCCCTTATTTGCTGCCTTGTGACCGCTTATTTTTACCAGCTTGGTTTCGTTTCCACTATGTTATAAGTACACTTTCTGTAGTTCTCTTATATTCTCTTGCAGGTTTCTCGTTCTCCTGTTCGTTCTCGACCCCCTCCTTCTAATCCCTGTTTGCAATCAGAGCCATGTCAGAAATAGAAGTGAAGCAATTCTAGGTATCTTCAAGCCTGCCACTTAAGTTAAAGATCTACATAAACCCTCAATAGGACAATAACTATGACTAGCTTTAACCCAGTGGTCAAAACGGGATTGTCCAACATTCTTACTGCAAAAAAAATCACGTTCATAATTATTAACATGTATTCCTATTGTGTCCATGTACCAATAATCGTTACGTTAAACGAAATGTTTATCAGTTTTTACTTATTCAAGAACAGTTTTCATTGTTGTTCGTCGAAAGGATAAAAAATATCTTATTTTTTTATGACGTCGGTAAAATGATGAAGATTTACCATTGTGTAGTGGAGTGGTAAACTATTCTAGAATTTAATTGATATTACAACGAAATGAAGCGGAACATTAATTTACACATCACATAATTAACATTTGGGAGGAATCGATCGAAATGAAGACAACCATCATTGCAGGGTGATGGGGAGTGACCCAATGATTTTCCCGGCATTAAAGACGTAACGCAGTATCTCCTGGAAATGTTTTTGATGGAGAACCAGAGCCATTAAAAAATGCTGCACTATAGATAAAATACTTTCGTGAACAATACAGCTCAACCCTATGGTAAAATCAGCAGGCTGTCTGATATTGGCAGTCAGATTTACCCCTAATGTTTTACCACACTACATTTTCTCTGAAAAATAATTCTCGATTAGTCTCAGGCCTGCGGACTTCTGTTTTGCAGAATGTGCATTATACAGCTGATTAGACACAATGATTGCATTCTGTGTTTTTTAGGCTCTGGTGACTATCATACCATATTTATGCAGAGGAGTAGAGAGGAGGACAGTTAACGGGACTGAAGCTATCAATAGGGAGGTTCTATTTTAAAACAGATTATCTAACATTACTAGAATCAAGGCGATGCAGTTCCATATATAGTGGCACACTGAGTTTTTTTTTTTCAAACAAAAGCTATGTTCTAATTGGGCTGTGGTATCTAGAAATATGTAGTATACATCTACAGGGAAGGGCTTGGATTGTATCAAAGGTATTTATTATGAGCTAAAAATAAGTGAAATTTCTGAAACATTATTCCACCACGAGGTTTTAAAATAACAACATTGGTTTTTTTAAATCATTTGATGGTCTATCGTCTTCCAGATCACTATCTTCTTGGTGTGGCAATTTCTTGGGTGCAGGTTTGGACTTCAGTTTTGGTTGAACGTTTGGTTTTGGTGATTTAGTAATCTTATGATGCAAATTTTGTCGTTGCTTGGTCTTTAATTTATTCATTAACGAATTCATTGGTGTCCGTATGGCCCTGTTATTATCTGTGATGGATTCACCATTGAGGTACGATCCGATATTTTCTTCGTTTTTTAAACTGTTTAAACTTTTGCCTGATGATATTACTGGTAAGTTGAAGAACAATTTATCTTTATCTAATTTTGTCCTACTATCATTTACGTTGTGTGACCTGTTGGTACTATTGGCTGTGCTACTACCAGAATTACTACCAGAGGGGGACAACCACTTCTTAACCATATCATTATTGTTACGTATGGAAGTTTGGAACTTTAACTGTAGTATCTCTTTATCTTTGATTTCTTGTCTTCTACTCATGATGAGATGATAGGATTTGGTTTTTTAAATCGCGAAGACTTGAAAAATTAGACTCAATGAGAAAATAACTATAATAATTACAAGATAGTGATTAATATTGGCAATAAAAAAATACCTTGGTTTAGCAGTGTGTTGTAAGGTAATTTTTAAATTTAAATAAGGAAAAAAAAGTACTCCGCGACGGGGAATTGAACCCCGGTCTACCATGCGACAAACGGTAATTCTAGCCACTAAACTATCACGGATGTTTCATGCACATTTATTTTCCGCTCTTGTGATGTTTTGTCCTCGAAGCTCTATTTATTTATTGAGTTTAAATATTTTTCAAGTTAGGCATTAGTCGTAATTATCCCTGGTATAGCTTCTGCTTAAGTTAGAATGTTATCGTGATATGTAACCAATTATTACATTTTCATGCATGTTTGCGCGATAGATCTCTAGATGTCAATTAAACACAGTAGTACTCTATGTCAGACATGTCACTACTAGTCGAAAATTGAATACATACTTGAAATAGAGTCTCGTAGTACTTCTAATTTGTTTAGTTTTTGCTGGAGAAACTTTGGGGGTGAAGCGGGAGTAGTTCTGAAGTTACGTTAATCCACCAGGTGATGTATTGGTTTGAGTCATTCTTGACTTAACTCTTGATTTTTTTGATTGAACTTGAGTTTACTTAATAATATTTTTAGTTTGTGTAGGTAATTTATAGATTGAGATACCATTGTTAGTCGATAGAAACTGAAAAGATTATATAATGATATTTACAAGAGCTTACAACTTAACACCAATATGAATAGTAGCAACACCAAAAGTTAAATCTTCATAACCTTTTTCAGGAACGTAAAATCCAGCATTTTCAATCATATTTTTAAATTCTTCCTTTTTGGGGAACTTACGAATACTCTCCACTAAATATTGATAACTATCTCTATCGTTAGCAATTAATTGACCTGCTAAAGGTAATAATGAAAATGAATATAATTGGTAAATTGAGTCAATAAATTGATTGTCCACTTGACTAAATTCAAGACAAGCGAAAATACCACCAGGTCTTAAAATTCTATAAGCTTGGTTTAAACCTTCTTGGATATTAGTAAAATTTCTAATACCAAATGCTATAGTATAAACATCTTTTGAATTATCAGGAATTTTATCTAAAGTTTCACCGTTTTGTACTAAAAATGAGACTCTTTGATTTTGTTCTTTAAACCATTTAGTGTCTCTATATCTAATTTCACCTTCTTTTAACATATCAGGATTAATATCAGCAATAGTCATGGTTGAAGCATTGTCACCAAATCTTTTTTCAGCATGATCTAATAACCCAAACGCAATGTCACCTGTACCACCAGCAACATCCAAAAAATCTAAAGGCTTTGAAGACCCCGGTCTCATACCACAGTCTAATCTATTGATAAAATGACTTTTCCATAACCTATGAACTCCCATTGACATAACATCATTCATAACATCATAATTTGAAGCAACGGATGAAAACACATCACCAACTAGTTTTTCCTTTTCTTCTTTATTGACGGTCTTGTAACCAAAATGGGTAGTTGAAGCTTTACTAGATTGGCATCTAATAGCTTGATACTTTATTGGAAGCTTAGAAATATTCAAAAGTTTTGATTTAAGCATTTCTATGTTCACAGTCTTCCACTCAAAAATTCTAAATCGCACCAGTTATTTGGTGAGATTTTTAAAACGAGAAGACTTTAAAGTTGAGAGTACATGGGACATCTAATAAACGTAAATTAATAACTAAAATTAAGCTTGAACGATTCTAACAGTGTTAGAATGACCTGAACCTCTGGTCCAACCTTGAATAGTAACAATTGAATCACCCTTTTTAATAATACCTAATTCAATAGCTTCAGAAACGGCCCATCTTAATCTATTTTCAACATCTTCTTGCCAGTTTTCAACTTTATCTTTTTCATAAACAAATGGATATACCCCTCTATATAAATGGCAATATCTTGCGGCTCTTTCATTTCTGGTGACCATCATAATTGGAACATTTGGTTTATATTTTGAGACTAATCTTGAAGTAGTACCTGAAGTTGATAAGACAACAATGGCTCTAGCATCTTGTTCATAAGCAGCAGAAACGGCAGCAACGGCACAAGTTTCGGTGGTTGGGGTTGGTTTAACGGCTAAAGTTCTTAATTCATTGTGTACAGTTTGATAACTTATAGCTTTTTCAGCAATTAAAGCAGTATTGTGCATCATTGAAACAGCTTCAAATGGGTAATTACCTTTGGCGGTTTCTCCTGATAACATAACACAATCAGCACCATCCAAAATAGCATTACCGACATCAGAAACTTCGGCTCTGGTTGGTCTTGGGTTATAAGTCATGGATTCTAACATTTGAGTGGCACAAATAACTGGTTTAGCAGCTAAATTACATTTGGCAATTAATTGTTTTTGAACGACAAACACTTGAGGAGCTGGAATTTCAATACCTAAATCACCTCTGGCAACCATAACACCATCGGTTTCTCTTAAAATATCATCGAAATTATTAACCCCTTGTTGGTTTTCAATTTTGGCAATAATTTGAATATCTTTACCTTCTTCACCTAAAACTTTTCTAATTTGTAAAATATCATCACCAGTTCTGATAAATGAAGCAAAAATCATATGAACTTTATTTTTGATACCAAATTTGATATCAGCAACATCTTTTTCACTTAAAGCTGGTAAATCGACATCAGTACCTGGTAAATTAACCCCCTTGTGAGAACAAACTTTACCGGCATTGACAGATTTGACTTTTAAAGTCTTGGCATCAACAACTTCCAAAACTTCAAATGATAAAACACCATCATCAACGTAAATAATTTTACCTGGTTGAATAACTTGGGTAATATTTTTGTAATCAACGTACATGATTTTATCGTCACATTTTTTAGCGTAAGCTTCATCGGTAGTGAAGATCATTTCGTGGTTTGCTGGGATTGGGTGATCTTCACCATCGAAAGTAGTACCGGTTCTGATTTCTGGACCTTTGGTATCTAAAGCAATAGCTAAGGGTCTACCTGGATATATTTCTTCAGATTTTCTGGCATTGTCAACGACACTTTGGTGATAAGAGTATTCACCGTGACTGAAATTCATTCTGACGATATTTAACCCAGCTTTTCTTAATCTGACCATGGTTTCAGCATTATTAGTCTTTGGACCAATAGTACCAATAATTGATGATCTTCTTAAATTTTTATCAGGAGTTTCAGCAGTATCCAAAGTAGATAACCAAGATAATGACGATGAAGACATGTTAATAACGTATGTAATTGTTTTTTAAAAAAGGTATTTGTTAATCCAAAAAAATTTCAATTGAAGTTTTCCAAAGCGAATCAATCAATTTATATTAAAAAAATTTTCCCATCAGTTGAGACATTGAGATTTTGGCCCAAGCGGTTCATAGTTTTCCGTATGTTAAATCTAATTTAATCCTATGTTGAATGGAGTTGATAAGGGTTCCGTTGAGATGATGTTGTACAGAGACAGACCATGTAGTACCTAGAAAAACAACCAGGTCAATTGGAATACAGATGGTTGAACTATCTCAATTTCAAATTTTGGTTGGGTTCTTCCACAATCTGAAAAATTAGTGAGAGAACGTTCTGATCAGTTGATGCCATATTATCCTTCAACAGATTATGCCGTTACAGAGGTACCTTCGTTGGACGTGGTTCGATGATGGCCTTGTTGTTCTGTTGCATGGTACTATTGTGTGATGCTGTATCGCGTACTATCCGTGATTCTACTAGTTTTTCCATCAGGATTATCCGCTTGGTAGTTGACCCCTCGGAGTTTTCCCCGTGGTGGACTGATGAGATTTTTTGTACATGAATACTGCAGGAGGTTATTTGATGACGTGCACTATGTTGATTCTCTTCCTGGTTTAGATTTTAATAGTGATCTGATACTAGTAGTTCTATCATTCAATCATTGAACGAGTTGATGTTGTTAATATATTATTGCGAAATTTGCAATTCTTTGATGATAAGTAAACGAGGGTTCTATAAAATAATCCAGAAAATATAAAACTTTTTTTTTGTTCAGATTTATCGCCAACAAGAGCATATCACCATATTCATACAAATACACAAAACAGAATACTAATCACTACGCTCCCCTAAAGAAAACAGGTAGAAATCAGTGGTGAATAATTTTTATCAGATACTGAGAAATCTAACCATCACACATCGATGAGAAACTGAGAAATCACACAACGATGGTATTACCAATTTTAGCAGGTATTGGTATAACCGTGCTAGCATTGACGGCTCGAACAACTATCGTGGCCTATCGAAAATATTTGCACCTTACTCCAGAAATGATTGCATCATTAAATAATATTACTATTGAGAAGCCTATAAAGATTGATTACAAACATCGTGATTCAGCACAACATTCGTTTTTAAGAGATCATTACTTGAATTCAGGGTTTAATAATAAAATGACAGAAGAAGAAGCGTTGAAAATCATGGGGATTGAAGGAGACGAGATTCTAAAGTTTGATAAAAATTTTTTAAAACAACGGTATAGACAGCTAATTATTATGAATCATCCGGATAAGAATGGTAGTCAATATTTATCACAAAAGATTAATGAAGCTAAAAATATATTAGATAAGAGTTATTTGTTAAGGAAGTAACGTGTGTGTATAGACTTGTATATATTAATGATTATGATTACGATTAAGGTCCCTTTTCCACAGGTCCATCTTCTATAGGTCCATTTTCTACAGGTCCATCTTCTATAGGTCCATTTTCTATAGATCCATTCACGGTCCCATTTAATTCACTGGATCCAATTTCTATCGATCCGTTTTCTATGTATCCATTTCCATTTACTGTTCCGTTTATCGTACCATTTGATTCACTCGACTCATTTTGTACAGGTTTCTTTCCACCTTCAAAATTTTGCCTAATTCTTAAATAGTGATCCAACTCTTCAGCACTCACGGATGGAGCTAATTCGTTTTGTGATTTTATAAAATCAACCATTTTAACCACAACTTCGGTATCTTCACCATCAGCCTTATTATCAAACCACCATCTCGTTGAAACTTCTTCCTCACCTCTTTGGATCCTTTGTTGATTCAAATCTTTAATCTTTTTATCAACTTCATTGGCAATTCTTGTCATTGCATTCAACATTGCATCCGAACATAATGCATAAAAATCGGCACCGGTAAATGTAAATGAACATTTCTCAGCAATTTTATCTAATTCAACGTCATTATCTAATTTAAATTTTCTTGTTAATGCTTCTAATATTTTCACTTGCTTATCATTGGTATCCGAAATACCTAAATATAACATTTTATCAAATCTACCGGGTCTTAATAACGCTTCGTCTAATAAGTCAGGTCTATTAGTTGCTCCAACAACGAACACACCATCACCATCTCCACCACCACTCATACCATCTAATTCAGCCAATAATTGGGACACTATTCTGTCCATTACACCACCAGAATCTCCTTGATTACCTCTTTTTGGAGCAACGGAATCCAATTCATCAAAAAATATAACACATGGCTTGGCATCTCTTGCCTTTTGGAAAACTCTACGAACATTGGCTTCACTTTCACCAATATACATATTTAATAATTCTGGACCTTTAACACTGAAAAAATTCAAAGAAAAATTTGTGGCAATAGCTTTAGCTAATAATGTCTTACCAGTACCAGGTGGACCATAAAATAATATACCTGATCTTTTTTTCAACCCATTGCTAAATAATTCAGGATGTTTTAATGGCATATCAATAGTATCTAAAATTTCATCTTTGACTAAATCTAAACCACCAATATCTTCCCATTTAACATTGGGGATTCGTGGTGCACCGATTGAATCACTATATTGATTTCTTGCATCATTAATGGCAATATTAAAATCTTCAGGAATTAATGAAATTATACCACCATTACCAATTTTAATTAATTTTTCCATCAGTAAATTTCTATTATCATTATCTCCATTTAAAAGGTTTGAAATTCTTTTAATTGATATATTTTTGGCCTTTTTCAAAATTGAAATTAAATCTCTCGGGGTCAAACCAGCCGATTGTAATGCTAAGTTTGAAAAATTAATATCGTTTCTAATACCAAACGGGAATCGTTTATAATCACCTTGGAAGCCATTCGTTTCATCTAAAAATTCTTCATTATCAGTAATTTTATTATCGTCAGTGATTAAAAATTTAAAAATTTCACATCTTTCAAATTCATTTGGAACATTAAAATTGATTTGAAATTTAATCAACAGTCTCAAATTATTATTTAATTTATCAATATCATTACAACTGAAAATAATAATTATGTTTGATCTTTCAAAATATTCATTTAACATATTTATAATCTTTAAAGTTAATGACGTTGAAATATTTGAACCTTGTTCATTTTCATTAATTTCAATACACAAATTTTCAATATGTTTTAAATATACAATATTAAAAGATTTATCGTTAGTATCATCTTTTGAACTTAATAATTTGTCGATTTGTCCACTAATTAATCCAATCGTTTTCAATTCACTACCAGGATTAATATAATCTATACAGTCCAATTCAATTAAATTAAGACCTAGCTCATTTGTTAAATTTTTAACTAATGTTGATTTTCCCAAACCTCTTGACATTGAACTTAATAATATTGTAGTTTTTAAATTTATCTTGGAATTTAAATTTGTTAATAAAATCTTTTTTAAAGTTTTAGCATATTCAAAATTCCCATTATTAAGCAACAAATTATAATTAAAAATTGGTGGTAATGAAAGGTAATTATACCAATTGTGGAATTCATTTGGTGGTAATTTTATAAATTCTACTCCAGATAAAATCATTCTAGTCTTGAGAGGATCAATCATAAACTGGTTAGTTAACTTACCAGCGTTAGTAGTAGAATCCTCATCACCACCAGTAACTTCATTAATTTTAAACCAAGCAACGGAATCAGGATCTCCTGTAGGGATCACGCTTAAATCATCATCGCCTAAATCAAACATAGTTTTGGAAATTATTGAATCAATGGTAACAGGCAACAAATCACCTGATTGAATAATTTTAAACTTGGAATGGAATGAAGTTTTTAAACTGGAGAAAAAATGCTGTTGATAAGTTTTATCCAATGTAATGGGGGATGCAACTCTTGAAATTGTAACCGATTTTGCAATGGGTAAAATTCCAGAAATTTGCAAATCTCTATACCCGCAAGGTTCTACTTTAACTGTTGATTCAGAACTCAAATTTAAATTAATTGATAATATCGGTGATATGTAAATAAATCCTGATTCGAATGATTTATTAGGTTCAATAATTGTGAATACTTTAACGAATATTTTATTATTATTATGATTCAATGTAACAGTATCACCATTAAAAACGGGGAATCCCAATTTAATTAAGTCATTAGTATTCAAAAATATAAACAACTCATTATCTTCCTTTTTCCATACTGGTGAATTTTCCATGATTTTCGATGATAAAGTTTTAACCTTAAAATCTGGGTAATCCACATTTGCATCATCCAGTTCAAGATTTAATGACGACGATAAATAATTCGATAACTGTATTTCTTCATCTTCATCAATTTTTGTTTCTATGTCTAATTGTTCAATTTCTAAATCTCTATGAGTAGTCCCGTTTGAAAATGGCTCTTCATCATGTTTCACAATGTAAATATTGGTATTTTCATCAATTCTACCTTGATTAACCGGTTCACTTAATATAATTTTCCCATTAATGGATCTTATAATATCATTCTTCCCAACAATATCATTCTTTAAATACTTATTTAAAAAATTGTAACGAATAGTGTCACTAGTTTTATTATTCAATATTTTGTAAATTTCGTTTGATACTTGAACGTAAATATTATTTAATCTTGGGATATCTTTTAAATTAATCGACTGAATCAAACAATTTGTAATGGTCAATTGACGATTAAACTTTGTTAAAAATGAATTATTGATAAAGGTAACAGAATTAGCGCTTGGCGAATCGTGATTTATAGCATCAACTTTGTACAATTTATAATCATTAAAGTAATCAGGAGCCCCTAAAAACTTCACCAAAATATAACTAGCGTCAGACTCTTGATGGAATAATTTTAGGTATAATTCCATTGATAATTGGACTTCATCGTAATTTTGGATAGTTGGATCATCAATGAAATTTAAGTTACCGATAGTAATGATCGATTCATTAGATTCCTCGATTGATGGCATGTTTTAAACAATTAATGAACTAGAAGATGATTTTAGCTGTGTTTTAAGTTTTTCCCCAGACTTTACTGACACTTCTCACCAACTCTCCTCGGTGATGATGCGAAATCTTTTGAATTCCTCGACTGTGAAACAGGTTCTGGCTGTGAAATAGTGTTGCACAGCGGTATGGGGGACGGTTGGGAAATACAAGGTTCCAAGTCAAAAATATACTGAATAACCTACGGTATGTGTTATATCACTTCATTAATCAAGCCTAAGCAGTTATTTCAACCAGGTTTAATCAATTTGGTCATTGGCCCATAGTTAAGAGTGTTACCCGCCCTCTCATCGAGGATTCAAATTGAAAAAACCTTTTCGCTACAAAACTTTCCACTCTATATCATCTTTAAGTGTATGTATTAAAGGATTTTAAAAAGATAAAATGATGAAAAAACTTATTTTTTATACCGTTAAGAGCAAAATTATTTGATTTAAAACCGTTTTGGTTTTTGCTGTCAATTGCAATGATAGGTAAATTTGTCATAGTTACACTGATTTTATCACAAGTACTAATTCATTGGATTATTTACTAACTTTGCAGAGTTTTCTTGTATTTTTCCCGTTCTTTGTATGTTTTACCATTCTTTGTACTTTCGTTGTTTTCGTTTTGAATCATCTTGCCCTATTGGCCATTTCGTAGTAGTCTTTCGTCGTTTATTTTCGTTCTTTAGTGGTCTTTTGGAGGCTGACATTAGACCTGAGGAGTGTCTTTGACAGCCACATATTCCATCGGAATCTCTCTGGAAGTAGTCGTTTACTACCAAGCTCGTATCAACAACTCCCTCAGAGACAGACGCATCAGAGAAAGATTTAGATGTTCTAAAATATTCATTAATTAAATATCTTAAGAATGGTTAGATCCTTATTATACATCAATACTTTTTACAAAGAATTTTTGATTTATTATTTTCAGTGACTATGGTGATTTATTAAACTTAAGCTTCATCTTCATCAACAACAACGGTGTGTAAACCTTTAGCTGATGAGACAACAACTGGTTCAACATAAGCGTATAATTTTTCCTTAGCATCTTCTTCATCGTTTCTTTTTCTTGAAATTCTTAATCTCATTCTTTTTTCGACACCTTGGACACCTCTTTTCCAAACAGCAACGTTTAATCTTGGGTCTAATCTAACATCTGAAGTACCCATGTGTAAACTGGCAAATTTTTTGATTTCTTTGACAGCTTTTGGAGCTCTCTTTTTGAAATGAATACCATGTAACTAAAAATATTGTTAGTAATTATTCCTGATTTATCTGTGTTGATTTTGATGTGATTATCTTTCGTAGTTGAAGAATCTAGCTGGTCAACATATTTTGCTAAGCATGATATTGATTTTATTGATATTTCCCTAGTTGCCTTGTCGTTCAATCTCTTCACATCCTTTCTTTAATCTTTACAAATTCAAACACAGGTTTTTGGTACCCAAACAATATATCGCAAGATATAACGGCGGTGTAAAATCTTTATTAACATACTCTTTTAGATAAGTTGATAGTATATTCACGAGTAACAACGTCTTGAACAGCCATTTTAATAATTTAATTCAATGTAATTTTTCAAAAAATTCTCACAAAAAATCTTTTTAATCAAGTCTGCTAATACATTTTGAGACTTTCAGTGAAAATTGATATTCGCAGTCACTCGCGCACATGAGAGGCCAGGGGTATAACCCTTGGTTGCAAAAATCAACTAGATCTAGTAGTTTACTCTATTTATTATACATATCATGGACTATTCCAAACCGTAGACTCTTTGAATGTTATCACACCATTGTAATCTCACCGCATCAAAGCAATCTTCTAATGTAGGATCTTCCTTTTGAGGCACCTCGCTTATAAATTTCAAGTCATCATCATGATCAACTAGTTTAAATTTATAGACATTTGATAAGCCCCATACTCCTAGGGTACAGCAAAGGATTCTACCCGATATTTTGCCTTGTAATACCAAGTCGATCAATGTAGATAAAGTCAATTCAGACAACAGAATATTCAAGGTTTGGTTAGATTCTAAGGAGTAAATCGAATCGATATTTCTTAAAACGTAGATTAACGATTGCTTTGCTTCATGATTGATTTTATCAAACGTATCGGTGTATTGTTGGATAATGGTGTTATTAATTGACGTAGATGAAACCTCATTTGAATCCATCACTAAAATTTTAACAATTATAATTAGTAATTGCAAATTATCTACTGTGATATCATAATCCTCTGTATCGATTTCATCGATTAAAGAATCCAAAAAGTTGATTAGCGTATAATAATTTTTATTTATGATTAGTATTACACTTATATCGAAACTTAAATTGATCAACGTTTTTGAAATTTTGACAGTATTTGAATTTTTTAATCTTAGTTGATAACATAGCTTGTAAAAATCATTAATTAATGATAAATTTGGCACCGACTTTAATCTTAACAATAATATCAATAAGTTATGACTAATTTCGCCGTTATTATTCCTTGGTAAGGGGTAAATTGACGATTGTAAATTGTTACTACTATTGGTGGATCTTGGTGGGGGGACATTATTGTTTTCATTTAAATATAACATATTATTTAAACTGACCGCCTCATGCTTTGCCTGATTTAAATTGTTATTGAATAAAATTAACAATAATCTAATTTCCCAAATGCTTAATGTTAGTGCTGTAGATTTTGATGTTTTAATCAATGAGTAAGTTTGATCAATTGATTTTGGTAGATTAGTTTTAATTGTATTATAAAACTCCGATATAGTGACAGTCGAAACTTCAGGTACTGTAGTGAATAGCTGATCTGATGACAAAATTTCATGAGTTATTGACATCTTTCTTCTTTTATAGTTGGATGTTAAACGTTTGATCTGGTTATCAATGGATCTCTCGTGTTTTTTCTAGTGCGGACTGAATTTGAAGTTAATTTGGTTGTGAAAGAACCATCAAAAAGCTAGTAATGAGTGATAATCATTCAAATTTATTAATTCAAGCCAAGCAAACACAAAAACAATCGTTAAAGGAATCAGAAGTATTGTCCAATCAATTAAAATTAACGTTAGATACGCTAATTAGAAACAATTCAAAAAATGATATTAACGGACCATCTTCATTAGATAAGATAACGACCATACATCAAATTGATAAAGAAATTACAAAGCAATTAAATAATGATATTTTTAATAATTTTGGTCAACTACTTGATGGTAAGCATAAACTAATTAAGCGAATGAACAAAAGTTACAGGCTGATGAAACAGTCTAATGAAGGTAACTTAATTAATGATTTACAAAAGCATAGTGAATTAATTGATCAAGAATTAAGAATACTAGAGAATACTGCTAAATTTATAGGGGAAAATAAGAAATAGAGGACCAGGGGATGGGAATACCGACAGGGATAAAGAGAGATAGACCCTAAGTTACATATACTAAACTACAAAATGCTATACAATGTTGTTTTAAATGTACATCACGCATCTTTTACGCTAAACCTCTTGCAGCTCGTTCCCATTTTTCTTCAGCAACCCAACCAGCATTGATAATTTTCATTAAATCATATAAATTTATACGTCTATCAGATTTTAAAGACTTATTTTTATCAATTAAATTATTGTAAATTTTAACGTAAGAATCTTTTGGTATTTGATCAAAAAATAATCTGGTGGTACTAACTCTTGCATTATCAACGTCGCCCTTTAACCATTGACTTCTTCTATATTCCCATAATAATTCGCCAGTATTTTGACCTTTAATTGATTGATTTTGTTCATTTTCAAGATGTTTTTTTAACCGAACTAAATCTAATTGATTAAACAGATTATCATCATCTAATTCACCATTCATCTTATCAACAAGAGCATCTTTATCCTCTTTACCTTTTTCTAACTCACAGCTTTGATCTTCGTCATCTTCTACTTCATTGTCGGAAATGTCATTTTCATCAAATGTATCGTTCATCAATGGCGTAGCAGAATTTGAATTTGAATTTTGTATAACGTCTTTCAAACTATACCTTAGTTGATTATCTGAAAATATTGTACTTGATGATTTAATTTCTTCGTTATTACTTACTTTTTGTTGATAATTTTCATACATTTTATTTAAATCTTTAAATTTCTTATATTGTACCAAAAAGTTTTCTTCGTTAACACTGTAACCTTTTAAGCTTTTATCCAACCTATCCAATATTGATTCGTTATCAGTTTCAATAAATAATTCGGTTATAACTTGATCTTCATTAAAAACTTCGTCACCTAATGATTTTAGTCTTAGACAAAATAGATTCCACTCGATACTAGCCTTTTTGAAAAAACTATTTACTCTTTTAAATTTCTTGGGACTTGTCGTCGTATTTGACTTGGGAAATGACGGTATTGTTGAATGTGATGGTACCTTTTTAACCGTTTTACTTGAACTCATCTAATACTATCTAGTTGGAAATGAAATGAACAAAAAACTACCTACCACCCTATATAAAGCGTTTCCTTTGTTTTGTTTGGGTTTGAATCAACTGAAACAAAAATGAAATTTATAGTTAACCCAAATTAATCTAATTAAAAAACCCTTAGAGATTAGAATCCCTTTTAAAATTTTTTGAGCGTAAGTTCCAATTTTGATGATAGCTACTTGAACTTTACACTACCCTTTACTATTGGAATCCACCAAGTTTAAAACCGATGAATTGGTGGTAGGAGTAGACTAGACGGATTATAACGGTTTATAGAGATGTAGAGTGAGTATAATCGTTGTTCATAGACTTGCTGTGAGACTGGAGTTGCTGCAACTAACAATTAGAGCAGTGGCTGCAAAAAACGATTTATTCTTGTTTTATATATTATAATTTTACAAACATGTTATTGACTAGTTGTCTAGTTTATTTGCCAGAGTTATTGATTGGTTGTCAGTCTGATTCACAGACTCTTTTTTCAAATTATCAAATTTCTCTTTTAATTCTTTGTACAATGGAACATCAAATTCCCAACCATCCTTTGATTCTAATGTTTGCCTCATATATTTTTCATCATAGGATAATTCAGTTTGATACCTCTTAAAGAATGATTTGTCTCTTAAATAACTACCTTCCATTTCCCATTTAATATTATAAATTGCAAATGACAACCCATCGTGTTTATTTATTTCTTTCCAGCTTCTTGAATTAATGCCATTTGCATAGATTGATTCGTATTTTTTCAATCCTGGTAACAATAATAAGGTAACTGATATATCACCTTTGATTTCATTATCTTTATTAATGGAAGGTATTATGATATCATTTGTGGTCCAAGTATTATTCCATTCTTTTAAATTAATATTATTATTAAAAAATCCCAAATGAGCCAATACAGTCAAAATGTCAGAATCATCAGTATAAATACCATCAATCCCACCCCAAAGTTCTCGTTTTTTACTAATTTTCCCATGGTATAAATTATCTAAAAATGATTTAATAAATCGATATGGAATTTTGACTTCTAATAAATAATTTATATAATCTGTTGGTAATGGTGGTATCATTGGTATGTATTTAATTGAATTGGCATAATATTCATCTTTTAGCTTTTCTCTATACGATTCCCTTAATTCTTCAAATTTTTCGAAATGCTCATCTTTTAATCCTGTTAATTGTGAGGTTTGTAGTGTCAACCAAGTTGTTGTGGGGTTATAAACAAGCGCACCTAAATGATGGCGATTAGGAAATATGGTTTTAATTACATCTAATATATCATTTTTTGATAGTGAGTTTGAATTGGATGAGTTTGAACTGGAGATTGCATTTGAATTGGAGATTGAATCTGAATTTGCAATTGCATTTGACGTTTTGATTTCTTCTTTCGTGTCATCGCTTTCCTTGTCTTCTTCTTTGTCTTCTTCTTTGTCTTCTTCTTTGTCTTCTTCTTTGTCTTCTTCTTTGTCTTCTTCTTTATCGTCCTTTTTATTCTCGTCTTTCTCGCGGAGTTTGTCTTCATCCTTTTCTAGCCCTTTACCACCAGCTTCTACTTCAGCTGGAGGTTTCACAAGATGAATATGATGGCCCGAATGAATATGAGGAATTGGACCTGTAGCCTTTTCAGGATCATAATGATGGTGGTGATGTGGTATATGCGGATGATGATGGTGGTGATGATGAGGATGTGGCGGTGGAGAATCTATTTTATGAGCCGAGTCCAGCACCGGCGTATGTGTACGATTATGTATATCTGATTTATCAACTGGCTCTGCTTCTTTCTCCTCAACTTTAGGGTTTTCTTCAACTACCTGTTTATCATTATCTTCGATCTTATCATCTAATTTGATTTTTTTAGAAACATGTTCATGATTTGGCTCTTCTCCTTCAGTAGTCACTTTAGAAAATTCATGGTTATTGTTATCTATTTTGGTATCTGATTCCTTGGAATCGTTTACCGTACTATTATTACTTGACATGGAATATTATTTGCTATCTAATTATTATGCGTCCGTTCAAATTTGTCAAAGGTCGCTCTTTCTCATCATCGGGTGTAACACTACCACTAGCACATACTATATGAATCTTGATAAGATAAATCTGGGGTATGACACAAAAATAGTGAAGAGACGTAAAAGATGTATAGATATATAAATATATGTATAGATATATAAATAGATGTATAGATATATAAATAGATGTACAGATATATAAATAGATGTACATATATATATAAATACCTACAGCTGCTTCTTATCTTTTAATGTTTGCTGACATGCATAATGAACTATTTTATTGTCCTCATCAACACTAAATATACTGTAACCTAAACGTTTATGACAAATGGAGCATAACTTTTTACTACTTTCAATTAAATAACCTTGACTTTGAGTGGTTAGTAATTCATGTTGCAATTTAATTGATCCAACCTTGTATAATTGACTGGATAATCTTGTATTAGTTAGCTTTTCTTTAGAATTTCTTAATTGTTCGTCTAAATATTTTGAAATTTTAATCATGGGGAATGAATTTGGTAATGTAGTTAAAACTCTTAAAATTGACATTTTAGAACCTTGGGTTAATAATAATTTTTCAATTTTATCAATATTTTCATTCGCTTGAATTAATAAATCCTCTAATAACTTATGTAATAGTTTAGATCCATCTTCTTTATTATTGGGTAAATTATAAATATCTGAACAATAATTAATTGCACCATCTAAATCATCTAATTGATTATATAATACATCAATCGCTTTATCATGTTCCCCTAATCTTTTATAAATGAAAATAGTAAATCTAACAAAATTAACATTTCCCGTGGGGATATTTTTTAAAACGGCCCACGGTTCGTAGACTTCAGTATCTTTAAGGAAATTATATAATCTTTTGTAAATTGATAATTTTTCAAAATCATTTATGTCCAATTGTGAATTTTCAGCAGTATTTAACGATTTTAAGTATAATAAAACTAATTTGGTATGAAATTGTGTTATTACTGTTTTCTTTGAAGGCGATTCATTTAAATCACTTTCAAATATTATCCATTCTAAATATTTTATTGATAAAATTTCATTTTTATTATTTAAATATTCAAATACTTTAAAATTATCATAGCTTTCACATTCATAACTATCATTCATAAAAATTAATTTTGCATTTTCAATTCTATTATTTTGTTTATCATTATCATTATTATCATCACGTTCATGATAGTTTTGTTTATCATTGTGATCATCATTATTTGTCAACAACCAATTTGAATAGTCGAAAATCAACTCTAAATGATTGTTATTTAATTTTTGTAAATATTGAATAGTTAAACTTGGACTATGTAAAAAATCATCAAATTCATCATCATGACTTACAGTTTCATGACTTAATTTAAATAACATTTCTAATGCTTGCTTATGTAAACTTCTTCCATAATAGAAATCTAGCAATTCTTTTATGAAGTTTGGTTGATTAGTTTGATGATGTTTATGAATATTACTTAACAAACAATCATGAACAACTTTTGAATCACACTTATTATTTGGTAATCTTAATAATGGGCCAATTAACATTGGTTTGCAGTGGAAATAACATAAAAATAAGGAGGTATCGATTTCAATCGCTATTTGATCTAATAAATTATGATAAGTTTCAGGAATTACAAAATCGTATAAATCATATGGGGTAACATTAATATTTTTCCAACCATATGATTCTTCATTTAAAAAGTTTAAATGGATTCTTCTTTGATCAGTTAAATAAACAATTAAATTATTAACTGCTTTACTGAATTTTTTTAAATTCTGATCTTTTGTTTGTCCAAAGATGTTAGTTGGTAATATTGATTTTGGCAACATTGAATTTTTTGTATACTTTGAAGATTGATCTTGAGTTTCATTTTCTAATTCTGTTGCTGAATCTGCTGTTGTTACACCGTTAAATTTTATTTGTTCAATATCATCAATTGAAATTTTTTTAATAACGTTTTTTGACATTTTTAATATGTCTGGATTAATTTTATCATTATTGCTATTATTATAATAATTAATATTTAAAAATCCAGGGAATAAATCAAGCACATCTTTATAAGAAATTAGCCATTCACTACATATACCAACTAATGATTCATGATATTTTGAAAATTTTTCAAATAATATAATTGCTTTGGATTTATATAGTTCTCTTAAAAATAATTGTTTCCTTTTCTCTTTACCAACTCTAGTACCACCGAAATATTCGTCTTCCTCATCAAGTTTATAAACAAACGATATTGCTTTATTCAAACCAATTAATGATAAATCATTAGAAGGATCTTTTTTACCACCACCGACAGCAATACTTTTATCAGATTCTCCAAATTTTAAATATTGATCTATTTGTTGTTGATAACTACAAATATTAAATTGCAATAAATCATTAGTTGCACCCAAAAAAATAAACGAATCGTTTAAAAATGTTGGTATTGAATTTGAATTTATCAGATGTTGAATTTTTTGAATTAGATCGCCACTAGCAATTTCGATAATTTCAACTTTTTTAGTATACATGAAAAATAAATATGAAGGGTAAATCAATGCAACATTAATTGGAGATGCAGTTAATTTAATATTTGATGGCTTAATTTCAAATTTTGAATTTTTGTAACTTATGTTTAATGTTTGAGTATCTTTAATTAAACAATACTCTTCATCATTAATTTTAATTATCCAAATTGATGGACCACTAGTTGATAAACCAAAATAGTTAAATGAACTATTATTAAAATTATGAATCAAATCTTGCTGTTGCTGTTCGTGCTGTAGATTATCTCGAGGGAATAAAGGTTGAATTGAATAATTATTATTAATATCAACTAAAATAAAATCATTATTGAGTCCAATAATCAATTGATAACCAAAATCCAAATTTATGGAATTTATAGCTTTTATTCTCTCCTTTAATGGTATTTCATGAAATTTTTGATACTGAAACAAATTTCTAGTTTTATAAATCATTTGTAAAATTATTAATTTTTTTTTCACTCCAATGGCCATATAATGTTTTTCGTTAATTTCATAACAATAAAACTCTTGAAAATATTTAGAATCTTCAATTGATTGAATCAAATTTAAGTGACTACCAACCTTTTCAAATATTTTAATTGTATCGTTATTGACTATTGCAAAGATTATTCTATTAGTAGTTACATTGACTGATATTATTTTAATCTTATAAATACCGGTGGAATCACCATTTATATTGGGGAATGTAATTTCATGAGTGAAATTGGAGTTCTTAGTTTCACTAAAGTAAGTTCTAATATCATTTAATGATTTGAACGACCTTATCAGTTGGGCTTTACGCTGTTCAGGAATAAATGCTATATCTACATCAAAGATCCCGAGATCACCATTAATGAAACCCACATATAATTTCTCATTGTGATACTCTATGGCAGTTATTTTGACATTAGCTGTAGAATTAAGTCTACTTGCTGGTCGTATAACTTCAATATTCATTTTGTAACACAGGTAGTATCTAACCGATAATATTTAGATGGGTCTCAAAATCGCACCAAATATTTACTCGAGAGGTCTTTAATGACATAGTTATATATTCTATGAATTCTTATATAGTCTATGGATTTATATTTACACAGTAGTTAAAAGATCACCAATTCCAGCACAGTACCTGGTGATATCGTCCAAGTCTTCCTTCTTAGTTCTATTGATTTCATGGTATTGTTCCATTGCACCTAATAATTCGATTTCACTATCATTATTATAAATTACATCAGCATGGTTCTTTAAAAACATTGAAAACAAAGCTTGATAAATTTCAAAATTTTCATTAGTTTGAATACCTTGAGTCAATGCAGTAACAAAATTTGTCATTTCATCTAAGGGTGGGAATGCATTTAATGATCTAATTTCTAAATCAGTGGTTGATGGTGGTAATTCAACTAAATACTTTAAAAATGTAGTATAATCTTGATTTTCACTACCTTGTCTTAACAATCTAGTAAATTCAGATTCAAAATTATCGGAATCACCATTATTTTTGTATTTTAATAATTTTGAATCTTTATCCTGATCATCATCAAGTTCCATATTACTTGAAATTCCCTTTTCTTCTTCAATAGCCCTATCACCAACATCATGTCCTGAAAGTGATAAGAAGAATGGTGCTTGTTTTGGCTTTGTTGGAGCTACTTTTGGTTTACTACGTTGTTTTATAACGTCCAAATGCATTAAAGTTTTATATTTTGATCTCGAACTTAATGATAACGTTACCAAAGTTGAATCAATTTGCTTTAATTCACTATCTTTAATTAATTCATCATTATCAACGATTTCATCGTCTAATGCACCATCAATAATATTTGATCCACCATCACCTGAAGTATTAGGTAATAAAATATTTGAAAATTCAGGTTCTTCAACATGTCTAGTTGAAACATGCTTGAATTGTGATTTATTAGTCCAAAGAAAAATACCGTTACCGGTTACATGAGTAGTTGCTAAGAAGTCACCAATAGGAGAAAATTTAACACCGGTAGCAACACTTGGTAAATTAACACCATCAATACAACCACCAGTTGGTAAATCCCAAGTTCTTAAAGTACCATCTAACGCAGCTGAGACGATCCATCTACCATCAGGTGAAAAATCCATACCAGTAATTCTATTACTATGACCATATAAGATTCTAACAATTTTCTGAGTTATTACATCAATAACTACAATTGATAAATCATCCAAGGCACATGCAATTAAATCAGAACCTTTATGATAAATCATAGAAGTAATTGGAGATTCTAAATTAATTTTACCAAGGTAAGTTGATTTAGCAAAATTATAGAAACCAACAATACCATCTAATCCGGAACTAACCATTTTTTGATTCATACCATCAATTGCAATACCTGAAACTTCCTTTTTATGAAGCATATACTTTTTACGAACCAAACCTGATTGTAAATTATAACTCCCAATCCCACCGTTACTTGAACCAACTAATGCAAAATTACCACAATGTGAAATACATACAGATTTTACCAAACCTTCGTCAGCAGTTTTTAATTGATGGCGGCCAATTCTTTTTGTTTGTGAATCCCAAGTCCTAGCAAACTTTTCATCTTTATGAGCAGTTATAATATTTTCCCAATCACCTTCTCTTGATTGATTAGAAGAAATTGATATTATTTCAGGTAATTTTTCTTTCATTGATTGAATTTGTCCTGATTGTCTATTACCATTATTACCCCCCTTAGGTAATCTTTGGGACATTTCTTGAGATTGTGCATCTTTCCTTAATGAAAATGACCAAAATGATCTATCTGATGATGCACTAAGTATAAAATGGGATTTGTCTTCTTGAGGGAATTCAATTTTAATTGGTGGTGCTGAATGACCACCTCTTGAACGTAAAAGACGTGGTGGAGAAATTACGGCACTGTTGGTAGTTGAAAGACTTGGATCAAATACAAATTCTTTTAAACTATTATCACCACCATTTGTTACTAGAATTGATTGACCATTAAGAAATTTAACATTTGCAACCCCACCATAAGTTTCTTTATGAGCACTTTTAACTACATGGATTCTTGTTTGTTTTTCTAGTTCATAAAAGAACAAATCACCATTACTCAAAGCTGCAACTAAATGAGGTGAGCCATCAGTTCTAAATGATAATGAAATCACTTTACAGCCACTTTCTTCATTTGCAGCCATTATTCTTGATCCTAAAATTTTACCTTTCTTAATGTTATATAAGAATATACCACCCTTAGCAGTACCAATAGCAATTAAATCTAATACTGGGGCAAATTCAATTGATGTTAAATTTTCATTAAATTGGTTTTCTGATGATTGAAATAAAAGTTTACCAGTATTAACATTAAAAATAAAAATGTGTTGGGTTGTTGCAACAACAATCTTATTTAAATATGTAGGTGGATGAGTTATACCAATTATTTCACCATGAATTTTCAGATTTATCGAATACAATGATGAGTGTAGTTCATTAGGGTATTTTGAATTGTTAGTTTTTTTAAATGTAAAAATTTCATTATCAATATTACTGGCAACTAAGAAATCACCGAAAGTTATTATATGATTAATGTTTGATTTACCAGGAGTTTCTAAAGTTTCCTCTAATTTGCCTCTTTTATAGATTCCAATTTTATTAGAATATCCAGCATAAACATAATGATAATGAGCTGCTAAAGCTGTTAATTTAGATGGAGCTTGGGATTGTGATACAAACAATAAATGTAACGTAGACACATCATAAATTTGAAATGAACGTCCAACTGAAGTAACCACATAAAATGTTGATCCTAAACTACCAAGTGCAAATGGTATTTCATTAGAAACATTACCTAAAACTCTGAAAGGACTGAATACTTTCGATTTCCTAATTACTGCTTTACCACTGGTATCTTGATTAGAATCCAACTTTCTTCTCTTGTCAACAGGTTCTACCATATTATTATTGATCTTGATTATAGTCTGAAAATTTCTAAGATTTTTTTTTTCTCAAGATGAGATAGAGATGAGTTTGCAGCAATTTGATGCAATTTTATTTTTATCAGTAGAGTGTTTCAGGCGACCCAGAAAGTCAGAGGAAGACGTAATATCCGATAACTCTAATCGAATTATCATACTCTAGTATAAATTTCTTCAAAATTCTGTCTACTATAACCTAATATAACATTTTGAGATGAAGTGAGAAAAATTTCAAACTTCAATGAGTACCTCAGTTAAAAGATCAAACGAAGGTGAAGATTCAACTTCTAAAAAGCTCCATGTCCAACATGCATACGATAAAGGTTATGCTGCTATTAAACCCGAATTCGTAATTGCCAATGAAGCTGTTGGTGCTGAATATAATGATGATGAAGCTGAATCTGGTGATCGAGGTAAAGATGATAGAGATAATAATAATGGAGGTAAAGGTAAAAAAGGTAAAAAACAAAGGGGTCAAAATAAAAACCGTGAATTAAGACAGCAAAGAGAAACCATTAGACTTTGTTCATCATTATTAGATCCTGAAAATATTAGAGATTGTAAATTTGGACCTGAAAATTGTAAAAGTACTCACAATGTTGAAGAATACTTAGAAGCTAAAGGTGTTGATATTGAAGGTATTTGTCCAGTTTTCGAAGCAATTGGTTATTGTCCGGCTGGATTAAAATGCAGATGGTTAGGATCTCATTATACTAAAGAAACTAAATTTTTAGTCAAAGACTTAAATAAATTTGAAGAAAATAGTAAGATTAATTTTGAAATTAATAAAATTAAACCCGAATCAAAATCATTATTACAAAAGAAAAAGTATAATCACGAGAAGGCGGACTTAATGATTAAGTATTTAGATTCAACTGTTAATAATGAAGACAACATAAAAGCTACTCAAGAAAGAGTTAAAGATAACTTAGCAGAATATATTGAAACACCATTTAAACTTTCTGAAAAGAAAAAATTAGATTTCAAAGGAGCTAAAATTGTATCGCCATTAACAACGGTTGGTAATTTACCATATCGTCGTCTTATGAAAACTTTAGGGGCTGATATAACTTACTGTGAAATGGCTTTAAGTTTACCGTTAATTCAAGGGTATAACTCCGAATGGGCTTTACCAAAAGCTCACAATTCGGAATATCCAGGTTTTGGAGTACAGATCGCTGGAGGTAAACATTGGGCAACTGCAAAAGCAGCAGAATTGATTGCCAATGAAACTCCTCAAACATCAGAAATAAATCTTAATTGTGGATGTCCAATTGATTTATTATATCGTCAAGGTCAAGGTTCAGCATTAATGGAACAACCATCAAGATTAGCTCGTGTTTTAAAAGGCATGAATTATAGTTCGGGTGATATTCCAGTTACCGTCAAGATGAGAACTGGTACTAAAGATGGTAAAAATATTGCAATACCATTAATTAAAAGATTAATGAAAGAGGGAGACATTGCCGCAGTCACTTTACATGGCAGATCAAGACAACAACGTTATAGTCGTGAATCTGACTGGTCGTATATTACTGAAGTCGCTAAAGTTGTTAAAGAATTTAATGAAAACCAAGAAGACGATAAAGATGCAAGTGATAGACAAAAAATTCAGTTTGTTGGTAATGGAGATGTTTTCACTTACGAAGATTGGTATAAAGCTACTGAAACCGAAGGTATTGATTCAGTGATGGTTGCAAGAGGAGCATTAATTAAACCATGGATTTTTGAAGAGGTGGAAGCAAAACAATATTTAGATAAGTCTGCCACCGAAAGATTAGAAATTTTAAAGAAATATGCACAATTTGCCTTAGAACATTGGGGACCAGATGAATATGGTGTTGGATTAGCTAGAAGATTTATGTGTGAATTTATAAGTTTTACTCATAGATACATCCCAATTGGAATCTTGGAAAGATTACCACCAAAAATGAATGAAAGACCACCAAAATGGAAAGGTAGAAATGAATTAGAAACTTTGTTAGGTTCAACGGATTATAAAGATTGGATTAAGATTACTGAAATGTTTTTAGGTAAGGCTGGTGATAATTTTAATTTCATTCCAAAACATAAGAGTAATTCATACACTTAGACAAAGAGTTAGAACACTTAGACAAAGAGTTAGAACGGGTGGAATAACACAGTTAGTGTTAGATTTAGGGGTAGTATGGTAAGTACATTTAGACTAATTCAATATATATATATCTACTTGTTTATTCAAGTTTTCCTTTGTTTTATACTTGAACCCAAATCTGATTTGGTAGATTTCAAACCTGATTTTGAAGATTCTTGATCATAATCATTTGATAAAGCTTTTGCCTTTTCTTTTAAGCGTTCTAATTCTGCATCCTTTTCAGCTAATTGATCTTTCAATTCCAAGATTTTTGGAGAATCATTAGTTTTTGACTCTTTCATATCATTTTCAGACGACAATGTATCGACTTTATCTTTAGTAATGATCAATTCTGCAACTAATGAATAAGTTCTTAATAAGATCATCGTTAAGAATAATGTAAACCCACACAAGTACATGTTTCTTTGAGAATAAAATCTTCTGGCTTGAATTTCTGATCTGTCATTGACAATTCCGTTCATACCAGGATTAAACCCTTTTAACTCAGCATTTACAGTGTAAACTCTATTGACTGAATCAATGAAAAGAATTAAAACGAATCCTAGAATACATTTCAAAGCAATTTGAAATTTTTCATTTCTAAATGGTGCTGAAACCGTAGTTAATATGGTTCTTCTTATCTTTCTTGGATAAGGTAATGATAAAATTGTAAAGAAACCAACTTCAACGACTAATAAACCGAAAACTAAACTATAATAAAGTGCCATATTCTTGATTGAGTACAAATTGATACAATTGAGTAAAATTGTTGTGAAAATTCTCGAATGGAAGTATCTGAGTTTAAATATAATTTGAGAAGTGACATTGCTGTTCCAACGCGAGAGAGAAAAAGCTGTTGCTGCAAAAAAAACCTACGAGACGCAGCAAAGCAAATATCATAAACTATGTATTAAAAACTCTATCCTTTTAACCTATGCAAAAACTGCCCTTACTAACAGAAATAAATACTATTTAAGCTTCAATTTTAGTAACCGAGGGAAACTTTAATAGTGAAGCTAACTAAAAATGGTAATGTTATAAACAATATGGAATACTGGAAAATCAACGAAACAGCTAAACAATCCATTTGGAGATGAGTTTTAGAATTAGGATCAGTATAAAATGCAGTGAAATAGACTAGCGACGTGGCACTTGGCAAACCGAACTCTAAAACACTTACAAATCTAATTAATTTATCATCACCATACCAGCCCGCTTTGTATAAACCTGTTGTTAAACCAACCCCAATAATTGGTAATAAAACTAATCTTCCTAGTGTTATACCAACAGCAGTTTTCCAAAACCCCTTAGGCATTGATTTGATTTCCAATCTTGAAATTGTGGCCCCTAGCAATATAAGACCTAATGGCACTGATGCATTACCAATATAAGATGTGGTATCCATTATAAACGATAATGGTGGTAATCCATCAGGGGCACTAGGGATGTCAAAGGCAGATTTTATAAATAATGCTTTTAATGGAGGTGCCATGGCAATTGCAACTGATATTACTAAAGTAAGTGAAACGGGTGAAATTAAATTTTTTAACATGCCTTTTGATTTTGCTTTGATTTTTTGTTTAACAGTTAAACGATGACTTGATACACTTTTTGCTAGCCCAATCCCAACAACATCACTGCCAGTAGTTATAACTTTTTCAACTTGATTATCTCTCATGGCATCGAATTCTGAATACTCATTAATAACATCGTTAACGTCTTGTGATTTTAAACTTCGTAAATCTCTGCTTCTAATAGGTTGTAATATACTGTTACCGGCATTGGAACTAATTGAGTTCCTACTCATTCTACTCACTCTTCTATTTAATTGTTGCAGAACAGTTTCATTAAGTGGACGAAAGTGTGATTGAGAACTAGTTCTACCAATATCAGTTGGAGGTGGTACATCAACTTTACTACTTTCGATTGAACTTGAGATTGAAAGGGCATCATCATAAGATTCTACATCTTCTGGGGCATCAATTCTTGGAACATCATAGGAGGTTGCAATCTTATTTTCGTTATAATTATTATTTTTACTATTATCATCATTATTATTAACATTATTGTTATTATTATTATTGTTATCATAATTACTATCGTCATCATTACTATTACTCTTCTTATTTTCATTATTATTATTTTTATCTTCATTTAAATTATTAACAGATGTATCATATTTTGGTTCACTTTGCTCAGAATCAGAATCTTCTTTACCAGTCGAAGCTTCTTCATCTAATAATTCTGGTCTAAAATCCCATGCAATCAACTCATAAAGACCAAAAGTAAATTGAAACAATGCTTGGGCAGCTAAAAAAATACAAATATAAGCAACCCCTTTGGAACCTTCACTTTCGGTGAACACCATACCACCATTCGATAACGTTTGAATATAAGCAATTGGCAAATCAGAGATGTTTGGGAACAAACCAACCGATAATAAACCGCCTAGCCATCTTTTTGGTGATCTTGTTGCAATATGAATAATGTAAGCTAATATGATACCAATTAAGAACAACAAGCTTGCTGTGAAGAAAACAATACCTAAATTTTTGATATCAGAACTTTTCAAATTTGTTACAATATTTTCGAAGACTAAACAAGGTAAAATAGCAGTAACAATTGTGTCCGAAATATCTCTACAGGTGGAAACTGTTAAGATATTTTTCTTAGCCAAGCCAAACCCTAGAGCTATAATAAAATAAATCTTAAATATTGGTTTGACTGCACTGTAAATAACCAGTGATAACTCAACTGACATGGTACCAATATGTCAAAAAAAACTGGATCAAAAGATGGCTAAATTATGCGACGATTGTAGTGGATGGTTAGAGTGGGGGTAGGAGTGGGGGACTGGGTATATTTTACTGAGTCTAAATGATATTATTAGATAGCACAATATAGTACAGGGTATAACGAATAGATGCAGTGAACTTCTAATTGAAAACTCAGCGAAGTCTAGAAGAACATATAGCGTTTGCTAACTTTACCAGTAAATGGTGTATTTCGCAGTTAAGACAATATTTATAACTAAAGCTACTAAAAACTAATTGAACGATCCCAAAACCTCATAAAACGTAACGAAAGAATAATATACAATGGAAAAATATGTTACAAAATGGTAATGTGGAACATTAACAGCCTTTTTCAACAATTCTTTTAGGTTGAATACCAGAATGAATAGCAACAATTGTAACAATCTCATCAATATTCTGCACCATGTCATCTTCATCGGTATTAAGATAATCCAATAATTCTAAAATGTCTTTATAATTATGTTCTTCATCATCACTGTCAAGATTAATGATATCTTTTTTATCGTTGTCAGTTTCCGTCTCTTCATTGTCTGAAAAAATCGAAGCTTCACTTGATCTATCAGACCCATATGAATTATATTCAACTGAACTAGAATCCAGAACCATCTCAGGAGAATTTGGAATGGTCATATATTTTTTACCAATAGCCCTGTTTGGTGATCTTGGTGGTACACCATCATCTTTATTCAATTTTAAAATATCATTTTGAATTGCAGTTGAGTCCCCCATGTTGCTACTCTTGTTCTCTAATACCTTCTCTTGGTGGTTATTTTCAGGAATTTGTGAATATAATTCAAATAATAAATAGTCTTCGAAATCTATAATTTCTGAATTATCCAAAGTTGCTACACTCATGTTCAATATATATATATATATATATTAGTTTTGTAAATGGCTCAAAACAAGAAAAACCTTGCTAACGATCTAATAAGACACCTACAGAACTTAATAATCAACTATAATTTCAAATTAGTTTAACAATGACCCTAATAAAGAAACAAGCTATTTGAAAATGCTGGTCCAAGTAACTGAATTAGTGAAGTGATATATTTTTTAAAAGGATCCTATCAAAGTTTTATATTTTACTTGCAACAATTACCCTTTTAGGTAATGTGATTGACTGCGAAAAATAATGGAATGAGATTTGGGATCCATGTGTGACATACAGTATAATTATGTTTCTGAGGGTCTCTTGGTAACTACCCGTTTAACAAGGGAATTTTTCTAGCAGTTCATGGAGACCCTTTATTTAAGTTGACAATAGGTTTTGATTGTTCGTTGATGATCATTGATGTGGTTATTATAGTTTTTAAACATCGTTTAACGGTTGAACAGACAAACACAAACATCAATGAATCAAGGAGGTGTTGTACACACGGGACGATCACGAAGACAGATCTAGAGAAAGAATACAAAGAGATCTAGAGAAAGGGTACAAAATTTGAAATTTATACTATACAAATATTCCATGATTTAACGTATCTTAGTTAAATTAATGAAAAAGTTAAACGGTTGAAAAGTAATCAAAGAAGTGTGATGAATGAAAAGGTAGTTCCAAGATCTAATTCTTATTCTTTTTCTTTGGTGGTTCATCATCTTTCTTTTCACCTTCACTCATATCAGTGTCACTTTCACTGGCATTTGAATTATATTCTTCCGCAATATCGGAATCATCACCTGATTTGAAATCATCATCATCTTCACTATCATCATCTCCTGCACTACCCATATCAACATCCTCATCATCGTCATCATCACCTTGTTCATTAATTGCTTTAGCCAACATCTGTTTTGCAATTTTTTCTTCATTTTTAACTCTTAATCCTTTTGATTTACAATAATTTTCAATAGTTGATTGTTCATCTCTTGAGATACTACCAAAAACATGAGAAATATTTGAATTTTTAACATTAACTTCTAAATCAAAAGTTCTTGAGGCTGATACACCTGTACCAGTTCTTGACATTGTGATATTACTAATTTCGCTAAATGGTATATAAACGGTAGGTTTGGTCACAAAAAGGAAACATCTATCTAATGGATATAAGTATCCTTCTGAAGCCTTCAAATTACATGATATACCAGGTTGTAAAATACTTGATTGGAATGATCCTGGAACGATTAATCTTCTTTCAGTTAACCCTTTAAAACAATGTGACATAACTAAATGAGTTTCTGCATCATAAGACTTTTTCAAACGTTCTTGATATTTTACTTTGTAATCTTCCTCAGTTAAATTCAATTCAACCTCGATTTCTTCATCTCTTTGAAATTGCATTACTAAAAATGGATATCTTGTTTGACCTTGTCTTAATGGGGGGTCAATTTGTAAAACTATTAATTGATGGGAATCATCAGTTTTTGGCAATGAAAAAATTCTTTCAATCTGTTTATATTGAATTTTATAATCATACGTTTTACCACGTAATCTTAAAGAGGTTGGATACATATCAATATCATATCTACCTCTTGGAGTTAAGAATAATACATCACTAAATGAAACAATCGCTTCTCCAGCAACTTGTCCAATACTTGCTTTATCTTTCAATTGATCATAAAAGATTGATGCTGCACTGATTTCTTCAATTTCTTCTTCTTCAATTTCTTTACCTTCCTCATCTTTTATCTTTGTAGTTTTTTCATTTTCGATCACCCCTGGTACATAAAATCTCATTTCTACTAATTCATCACCAGCTTTACTAATACTATTCTCTAAATTTAATTCAACTGAAACCTCATTTTTACCAGTTAAATTACTGTTGGATATCTCACCATAAGGAATTTCAAAACTTGGTTTATTATTAACTTGAAAAATTAATTCATTCCTTGCTAAATCAGTTTTACCCCAATTCCAACCTCGTAAGGAATGTTCTTTATGTTCTAATGAAATTTGAAAATTTCTTTGCAATTCTTGTTTTAATTCATTGAAATTTTCAACATCAAATCCATCTAATAATACCACCCCTTGGTTTTTTGTTTGAACTCTTAATTCATAACCCCTGGATCCTCTTGACCAACTAAATGATAATATATCTTCTGAAGGCAATAAATATGGTTGTTGTTGTGGTGTTGGATTTGATGAAGACGTTGCTGCTTTCCAACCCAAACCTGAGTCAGCTATACGCATACGACCACTTGTCTTGGATTGATTTAAATAAATTTTTTCAAAATCAGTATTAGGCATTACTAGTTTGAAGATTCTTCAATTTAATTTTTTTCCAACGCGTAGCTATATCGCCATTATAGTGAGCTTGGCGACATCCACCAACTGCCATGGAGACATTTACAGTAGTGAAAAACCTGTAGCAACAGAGTAACGCTAGTAAAAGTGTATAAACTAGAGCCAAAGAAAAATACAAATATAAAATATACATTAATTCATATTAATTCATAACTGATGACTAAAATTAATCATATCATTATTTAAAAACCCATTACTAAATCTCATAGCATTATTATTTAACATTGGTGAAGATTGATCAGGATTTGAATTACCAATTTTTATGTGACTAATTTGATAATTGTCATAAAGGAATTCAAATTTATAATTTGATATGGCTAATTGATTGGAAATAATCGATATAAAATTATTATAATCTAATTGATGTTGGGGTAACATATTAATTGTTGCTTGATATAAGGTATAAATTTTGGCATAGCCATTCCAAATTTGATTATTTGACAATAACATATGGTAAGCTTTATAGACTGCATTAAGAACAATACGATCTTGAGTTTGATTACTTGGAATATTCGAAATATTTGGGATGTTTGCAATATTTGGAATGGATGGAATAGAATTTGAGATATTTGCCATTGAATTTGGAATAGGGTTTGAAATATTAGGAATACCATTTGCAATAGAATTTGGAATTGAAGCTGATAATTGCGTTGGTTGAGTAGGTTGAGTTGGAATTGATGAACTTAAATTAATTTTTGATTGCTCAGGTGTCGTTCTAGTTGGAATAGAATTTTGATCGTTCCAAATCATGGAAGTCGATCCAAACTTTCCTTGATTGGAAAAACTTGAAAATCCTGAATTCAAGTTCATTAAATTATTAGTTGGATTTTCATTAGTTGTACCCCAAGTATTTAATGAACCACTTAATGAACCATTTAATGAACCAGTTGATAATCTTGTTAATGATGGGCTCAAACCTGGTGGGATATTACCATTATTATTACCATTATTACTAGAAGTATTAGCATTTGTAATATTTGGAACATTACCATTATTCATAAGATTAGTTGAACTTCCATTTAAACTAGTATTAAGATTAGAAATTGGTATATTATTTGAAGACGCAAACGATGATAAACCTGGCGGAACAACTGAAGAATTACTTGTACCATTAGTACTTGAAGCATTAAATGGAACACTGTATGGGAAACTATTGTTATTAAAAGGTCTAAAATTTGGTTGAGATACTTGAGCAGGTTGACTAAATGGTGAATTTGAATTGGTCCATTGTCCATTATTGTTATCTAATTTTGGAGTTGTAGTTGTAGAATTACCATTTGATTTGACCCCATTATATAAAGGATTATTGGAAATTGATGGTGGGAATGGCGAAGGATTAGTCGTTGTTGGGCTAATAGAAGATGCTTCTTCTTTAAACTTGGCCGCAGCTTCTTGTTGATCTTTTAATAGCGCTTCAGCTTCAGCTTCTTCAGCAGCCTTTCTTTCCGCTTCTAATTTGTCTTCAGCTAATTTGGCTTTTAATAACTTCTCTTTAGTTGATTTCTCCCTTTCAAATTTTTCCTTTAATTTTAATTCTTGTTGTCTTCTTTCCGACTCTTTCTTTTCAAATTCTTTTCTCTTTCTGTCTTCTTCAATTAATTTTAACCTTTCTTGTTCTTCCTTTTGTTTCTTTAATTTATCTTCCTTTTGTTTTCTTTTAATTTCTTCTTCCTGTTGTTGTTTTCTAAGTAATTCTTTCTTTATTTCTAATTTCTTTTGCTGTTCTTGAATTAATTTTAATTTTTCTTCTTCCTTTTTACGTTGATACTCTTCATTACGTTTCCTTTGCTCAGCTTGTAATTTTTCCTTTTTAATTCTTTCTTCTTCCTTTTTAGCCCTTTCTTCTTCCTCTTTCTTCCTCTTTTCGTCTTCCCTTGCTAATTGTTGTAATCGTTTCTTTTCCTTTGCTTTTTCCTTTTGTTTTAATTTCTTTAATTCTTTTTCCTTTTTTGCATTCTCTTCAGCTTCCAATTCTTCAATTAATTTTTGAGTTCTGTCTTCCGATAATTTTTCTTTATATGCACTTTTCAATCTTTGACGGAAAACTCTAATTACTTGCATTAAAAATAAATGACGGAGCTCTTGTAACTTTTCTTCTTCACTAATTTCACTTTCATCATTACTCAATTCATCTTCTAAATTTTCCTCATATTCTTCATCATCCTCATCATCATCATATTCCTCTTCTTCTGAATCATGATAATGATTATGATAATGATTATCAAATTCTTCTGACTCAATGAGATGTCCTTCATCAATTAATTCATCATCATCAATCAATTCATCATCATCAATTTCTTCATCGTCTTCATCTTCGTCGATATCATCACCCTCTTCGGCGTCTTCGAGTTCTTCAACATTATCTTCATCATGATGGTGATGATGCCCTTGAGAATGTGAATGAGCAGCATGCAGATGACTATGTCCATGATTATGACCATGATTGGAAAATTTATGTTGAATTCTAATTGATCCTCCATTATTTTTTGTTGCATCTAATAAAGTTTCTCGCGAGTTCCTTGATTTTGATAAAGTTTCCATCATATTTATAAAATGCTGACCATTTGCTTGAATTATATCATCAGTTAAATTATTTAAACCGTTGGACAAATTATTATTACCATTAACATCTGGATCTAAGTGTTGATAAAGTGCTGCACCACTAGCAATATCTTTTGGATTATTCAAATTAATATCAAACATTTTTGCCATATGTTCAATAAAATTCATTGATTTTTCAATTTCTTGAACATCAGCACCCTTCATATCATTCATAAATTCTCTCAATTCACTGACTTCTTTAATTGCATTCGCTTGGTTTTCTCTAGGTAATTCTTTGAATTTTTCCATATCAAGTGATTTTAACGCATCATGCAATTTTTGATCAAAAAATTTGTTAATTAATTTATGTTTATTATTATTATTATCATTATCATTACTACTACCATTATTAGTCGGACTATTCGGTTTTTCATCGGAATTAATTAAATTCATCTGCTGCTTTTGTTTTTGAATATGCTGTTGTATCACTTGCTGTTGTAATTGTTGCATTTGAGCTTTTGATAAAGATGATTGTGAAAATGTGGTAGTTGCTGAAGCTGAATTACCATTTTGATTTTGATTTTGATGCTGCTGATTTTGTATTTGCTGTTGAATTTGACTAGTTATTTGACTAGTTATTTGATTTGTTATTTGGTTTTGGATATTATGATGTTGTGCTTGATGTTGAGTATGATTGTGACTATGGTTGTTACTTGAAGTTTGATTCTGACTATTGATCGATGGTATTGGATTTGATTTTAAAAGCTTATTGTAATTATTAAATAGATGATTTGGTAAACCCAGTAAATCTTTTAAATCGATTATTTCATGAATAAATTCATAAATATCATCTTCATAATCGTCATACATTTTTTCGATTTCGTTAAATATTAAATTTCTCTTTCTACCACAATGATTACAAGTACAATTCAGATTATTTAATTGATTTAAATCTCGATGACTATTCTTATCCTTTTGGCTACTATTAGCTGTGCTATTGATTGCTGATTTGTTTTCTGATCTTAATATGGTCAATAAATCTGACTTTTCAATCTTGGCCAATTTTGATTTATCTTTATTGTTTAATGATCCCCAAAATCTTGATAAATCTTGTCTTTCATCAGGGGTTGAATCATGAAACCATATTTCTGTTACGGGATTATTGGACTGTTCACCACTTATATTATCATTAGATGCATTATTTTCCTCCATACTCTCAACAATAACACTGCCGTTTGGCCCTTGTTTAATAATTCTTGAGGTTGGATAGTCATCTTCAGGATTATTCAACGTAGCCTCAACTTCCTCGTTAATTTTATTCTTATTCTTACTCTTCTTCTTCTTCTTCTTCTTGTTACTACTGGAATTACCATTAGTGTCTAATTTGACGATACTTTCAGCCTGACTATAATCAAATTGAATGTTGTCTCCATTCTTATAACCACTCTTCAGTGACGTCGTCTCACTCATTTTATACTAATAGTTATGGTCGTCAAAAATCTTTAACTTATATTATCCTTCACTTGATATCCCTTACTATTCAATCAAAGATACCAATGGAATCAATCTAATTGACTTGGTAAAAAAATACGTAAAGATGCCGTTAAATACTGATATAAAATGATCTTGAAATCTTTGTACCAATCCCATAAGAATGCGGTATTCTTAAGAAAATTTTTTTGAGAAATAATGGTAGAGACACTGAGGAGAGATATATTTTACTTGGATAGATAGATAAGTATGTATTCAAACAAACAATTATTAAGTATGATAGTTAAAACATACCAAGAGACAGATACTAGAATAGGGTAAGGGTGGTTTAGTACGTTGAGTGTTTTCGGGGTCTTTTTTTCTGAGGTTTTATGTGTGTTTGTAGATGAAATAGAAGTAGTTATCAATCTACTTCTTTTTTGAAGGTTTTTTTTTGGAACTTTTTGATTTAGTTGATTCATCTGAAGATGCAGCTGGTGGAAGAATAGCTTCAACCTCTTCTTTAACTTTAGCTTCTTCTTTAACTTTAGCTTCTTCTTTAACTTTAGCTTCTTCTTTAACTTTATCTTCTTCTTTGAGATTGATATCTTTGGTCAATTCTTCTTGTAAACTATCAGTTTTCTTCTTTAATTGATTATTTTCTTCAACTACTTTTTCGACCAATTCGGTTAATTTATCAATCTTTGAATAAAGACCCATGAATTCCCACTTAACTCCTGATTTATGGGCCTCGTTTACTGGTTGAATAATTTTATCAATCTTGTCATTGAATTCAACAACATTAATTTTAAATTCAGGATCTTCCTGTTCGGCATTTCTTTGTTCTTGTAATGCATGACTGATTTGACTATTACTCTCTTGAATGGACTCCCACGCGGTACCATTTCCATCCACGTAACCATCGGTTAAATCCCATTCGGTGTCGATTTCATTAGCGTCATCAGCTAATCCTTTGTATCTATTATAATGAATTCTTCTAGCATTTGATAACTCATCAATAGAAATATATAATAAAATTGGTGAATAAATAATCAACATGACAAAATAATTTACAGTTTTAGTATATTTAAATGGTAAAATTAAGTGTAACGGTGATAATAAAAATTCGATTAAATTAAATGGTGGAATAAATAAATCAGTATCAGGAGCTCTAATGTATCTTAAAGTTTTTTGAGCAACTAATGCAAAATATTCATCAGTTGCATTAGCGACAATATTGGCATAAGCAGTTGAATATAAAGCAATTAAAATATTCATTAATATTACACTAAGCACAAACGAGTATACGTAGAATAAAACTTCAGCATACGGATGAACTAGCATTGATACATCTTCGAATCCTGACGATCCAATAACACTCTTAACCAAGAAAATAAAAATGGCCTTTGTCTCTTCACTTTTACCATCAGCAGCATCTAAACCTAAGAAACCTTGCAAAAATCCAACGATGATGAAAAATAACAAAACAAAAAATAAAATGGATTCCTGCATCATGGTCTTAATAACCACAATCATTGCCCCTACAAATTTTTGAGCATCTAAATATAATAATAATCTTGACCACATAAATGGTGAAGCTAATGATAAAATTCTAAAACTAATTTCATCATAGACTTCCTTGGTCGGGTTTTTATGAACTAAACTTGCAATTCTAAATCCAACAGCAACGGAAACTAATGCATACATAACATCGTTAAAAGCATTCCAAAATCCAAAATAATAATAACCAATATGATAGAATTTAATCAATTCGTCAAAAATTAACCCGGCAGTGAATAAATAAAAGAAAATTTCAAAAAAATCCAATCCTTCACTTGGTAGAACATGAGTATTCAAAACAACGGTAAATAAAATAAGATAAATTATTGATAAAAAGATTTCTAAAAGATTTTGATACAACGGAGTTTTAACTCTTGAAGGATTAAAATGAGTTGAAATATGATGAGATGCAACTCCTTTATATAACTCATAAGAATAAGGATCCTTTTCACTTTGGATGATCCAACCTCTCCATAACCATTTGATACATCTTTGGTATCCTGATGCTCCGATTACGGTGGTACAATGCATATCAACTGCAAGTTCCATTACATTTAAGGGGGTTGAATCTTCATCATTAAGGCAAATCGAAAAACGGTGGCATAACATAGCTAAAAATAAATACTCGTCATTATCAGCATTATCAATGATAATTGCAGCTAAAGTTTGAGCAGTAGTTGCTCTTAAATTAAACAATCCAGTATCATATAATTCAAATTCTGATTGTTGCCAATACCATCCACAAACCTTTAATAAACAAAAAACAATCGACGATTGATATCTGTGAGACGATGACCCTAATTTACCATCACCTTTACCACCGGCAGCTTCATAGACTAATGCAACAACTTTTTCACTTAAGATTGCAGAATTTGGTTGAGTAATATCAGATTCGGAAAATTCAATAGGGATGATTTTATCGATTAATTTCTTTAAATTTGTTGCAATTCTCCAAATTTGTCTTGAATTTGGGAAGAAAGTATCAGAATACGGATTCACCGATAAATTTTCTTCATTGACTGAGGAGCTAGACATGATACTACTACTATCTTACCAAAATAATTCACAAATCTTTAGACGAGATTTGGTGATTTATATAGCGCGAGATAATTTCAGCAACAATAATGCTTTGATCAAACCTCGTAACCGTTATCAAAATTTAGTAAAACGATCCTTGATTGAAGTTACTCGCTGGGGATGGCCGTAGACCGGTACTAATGGTATGTGGTGGCCAGATGAGCATTATGAGTGAACTTAGAGGTGTATACAAAGAGTTGTCAACTGAATTAACAATGGGTAGCAGTCAATGAGGGTCTATTGATTTTTGTTCAATCGACGAATGGGATTCTTTTAGGTGTAACCAGCATCACAACGTGAGAAATATAAATTGAATGGATATTCTTCTTTTACTCTATAGGATTTACAATCATGAAACAGAACTGATGGGACATAATAAGTGAAGAAACTATCCCAGAGACGAAAGAAGATTTTAAACGTCGAATGGCTGCAAAAAATGAGAATTGTTAATATATATTACAATATTGTGCCAGCACATGTTACATTGGGGATTAAGAACAACAAAATAATTACAAATCGGTATGGGGATGCAAAGGTATTATGGTGAATATTTTTCCTTTTGAGGACTATCATAACTAGAATAGTGATACTGTGGAGACTCAAAATCAAAAGAGTTTGAACCAGTTGGAGTCAAATTGGAATTAGTTTCATCAACAGTGGTAACATTAACATTCTTTTCTTTTCTCCAGAAGGAAAACTTCTTTTTGATTGGTGATACCCCTTCAGATTTTTGTTTTAATGCGTTCAATTCGGTCAATGGGTATAAATCGTAGGTCCAAAATGCTAATAATAAACCATACCATAAATGGAAACACCATTCAAAAACATCAGCAATGTCTTTTCTATGTTTAACATAGAATGCACAACAAATTACTGCTAAACAAATAGTGACAATTAACCAAATGATCTTTAAAATAAAAGAAATGGTAAATTTATTCCATCTTTCACCATTGACATACTTTCTATAATATTGTCCCATAATATAATAATTAGTGAAATTTAACGCTAATGAAATCATAACCAAGATGGCAAAGGTAGCCAATAATTCAGCATAATGATTTGCTTGTCTATTCATGGTACTAACAAAAATGTAACCACAAACTGATTGAGCAATGAAAAACAATTGAGCTACAAGCCCAACAGCTAACGATGCCCAAGCTAATTTCTTTTGTAAATTTGGTTTAATAAATTTAATTAACTTACCAATTTTCCTGTGATAGAATTCCAAATACATTGACGCCATGAAAACAATCGAATGAATGACAATGAATGAAAGAAAGAATCCTGGGGCCAAGATAACACCAATACGTTGTAATGGTAATGGTGAAGCATTTTCATCGTATTCAGGATATGTTTTGGCACCTTCGCCAACCCATAAACCAATTAATGTAAAGCACCAAACGTACCAACAGATTAATCCGAATAATGGTATAAAATAAAAATGGTTAAATCTTTGGGCATTTGCTCCATTAGATTTAAATATGCTAAACATTTTTTTTTTTGAAGTCTAGGTCTAAATCTAATTAGAAGTTTTGATAATTAAATTTTCGATTAAAACAGAGGACCCTTGGGGGTTTAAATACTGTAAGATCTCATAATTTACTAATTTCTCGCTATTCCTACATTCTAAAACCCTTTATTGTAATGCTACAAAGACGCTGTTAATAACGCTTGAGTTTTATTGTCTTTGAGTTATTAAAAATTAAATTTTATCACTTTTAGGATAAATTATGGACAGATTATTGCAAAGACAATAATATTGTTGAAAATGTTGAAAATTCTCACTTCCTAATGCAGTTTAATTAATGCTGAAATTTGGTTACACATTGGTTGTAGCATTATACAAGAAAGACATGACAAAGTATATTCCACAATCGTACTTATTCTTTGACTATTCATTGAACTATTCATCCAACGTCGTTGATGTTCTGCTACGTCCTTTATTGCGTTGGACTGATTATATTTGACACGCATAAACCTTCTTTAATCGTTAGACGAGCATCAGTTTAGTGATCAACATTACAGTGCAATTAGCAAGGCCCCTTGCTAATTCTCTATCCCCATGAGCCTCAACCCTTAAAGTTAATAATATCTCTTAATTCCAAAAGTTACTCGAAAGACTTCCATATTTTAAAATAAGGGTTAGAAAATATTTAATTTTACCGCTTTCGATACCCCATCGCTATAACATTTGATCGAAACATGGTTCGAAATTCTTAAATTACGAAGGCATGAATTATTATTTAGATGAAGCTCTTGGTAGACCATAAGCGGGAGCTGTAAATTATAGACGAATCATAAGGCATTTTGTGTGGTAGGAGGATATCAATCTATTTTGCAGCCAATTCCGTTTCCAAGCAGATCTACTGCATAAAGGTTCATATGCAGCTCACAGTTTATTGCTTGATATTGTGAAGTATCATTTAAGCTAGAGCCTATATACTACATCACTTAAGTCTAGGGGCTATATTCATCACTTAGATCTAGAGGCTACATGTTAAACTTGGATATAATTTCAGAGGTGACAGTCCATCGCGTTCTATCCATAAATAGTTAAATTAGAAATCTCAAATAGGTTAAAATCATTATGCATTGTGGTCTCAGGATCACTACGTTTTTACTCTACCATTTTCCTACCTAATTATATTTAATACCTTCACTCTATATATGTGTGTGTATTGACCTAGTAAACACTCTCACAACTATGAGTACGTTACTATTTCATCACATTGCTGACCTGCAATGATTTTCATAACCAACCGCAACCAACACTCCTAAAACTAAATCAAACATGCCCTTATCCTGTAACAATTTATCTTCATAAATTGTTAACCAACCTAATTTATTATCATCAGGTAAATCATCCAATGGAGCTGAATTGTAATATAATCCATCACCCGCTATGTAGTAATTTTTAATATTACCACCAGATAAATCATTTTCCACTAATTTATTGTTAAATTTATTAAAACTATTGATATCAATATTGGAAGTTTTATCAAATGATCTACTGAACCTTTTATTTATTGAATTTACAATTTTTTTGGTTAATTTCTTTTCATAGGGTCTAAACATACCTAAAACTGGAGGGAATGAATTTTCTGAAGTTTGTAAATAAGTATCTTGGGGATCAGTAGAATTCAATTTATACGGTAATGGATTATTTGAATCAACAAAATTTTGATGGAAATAAATATTTTTTGCTCCTATAAATTTAAAAGATTCTTCATTATTCATTGATGATGACATGGTGGAAAAAGAACTTACTGAGTTTCGAGAACTCATTGACAGCAAAGAGTATGACGATGATGAATTTTTCATGCCCTTGTCTAAATCTAAATTCAGTTTCAATTTGTTAAATTTGCTAAATCTTACCCTAGGTATTGAACCAATATTCCATTTCAGATTATTAAAGTCCCTTAACTCATAATTTTGAAAGCTAGTTTCATTTTTTTCAAAATATTTGGTGTTGGAAATCTTATCATATGGTATAAATTCATCAGGAATTGCTTGGGGAATTGATAACCCGTTGAACACTTGAGGTTTTTTAATGTCTTCAGTTTTAATCATGTTTTTCTTTAATTGATTGGATTTGGTTAATGATATGGTCAAATAGCCACCATCTTTTAATGATTTTTTGTGAATTATCATTATTGGTGCGATGGACTTATCTGACTGATTTTCAGCATCTTTGAACACCATCGTAAATCCATCGTCGGGGCTGTTACTGGTGTTGGTGATTTCAATATAATACCCTGGTCCATTTCTACAATACATGTGCTTTAAGCTTGGATTAGTTGTAAGGTATAAATCTTTACCAAATTTTAAAATATGGTATTTCCAATAAGGAGTACTTAAATCTTCGTTATTACAATCGGTTAAACTGGCAGAGCTGTTGTTTGTCATGATGGAGGATGATCTTAATCTTGGAGAATTAACATTTCTGTCGATATTCAAAGTGGACATTCTTTTAATTCCTGCATCACTGTTATATTTTTTATGGCTTGGTATGAATTTCTTTGATTGACTTAAACTATTAAGTGATAATCGTTTAAATCTATCTTTGAACTTTTTATTGCCTGGTAAATCAACTTTTACGGGTTCTAATGGCGTTGTAACATTAAATTTACCATTATTTACATTTGTACTAGTCATATTAGGACTTAAACTTGCATTTGGTGGATTTGCAGTTAAATTTGGACTCACCAGTTGAAATCCACCAATGCCTAATCCTTTGGGACTATCGGCGAGAACTGGGCCACTGCCATTATCCACAACATTGTAACCACCATTTGTCGTTATATATGAACTTTGAGACATCGCTGGACTGGGGATGCTTTTAATTGAAGGATCTAATGAGCTATACATATCAAAATCACTATCTTCGGATGTCGGTTGTAAATTTGGATTTTCTAATCTATATTTTGAAGTTATGGGGGATTTGGATAAATAAGTATCTAAATCAAATTCTTTGAAGTCTAATTCTTCTGATAATGGTTCGATTAAAGGTTCTTCAATTAATGGAGGAGGCGGTTTCCTAACTAATTTCAGATTCAGTCTATTCATCTTTTCAAAATGAATAACTCAACACCCTTTTATATACGTTTTAAGATTTTGTAGTGGAGGTTGTCAAAACTGGTGCAACCCCTGTGGAAACTTAAATTTTAAATCACAGGACAGAAGTTTAATTCAACTTTCAAAAAAGTAGCAGGTAGCAATATTAGAAGATTGCAAGCGAATAGCTATTGACGTTGGTATCCTAAAAGGGGCCTTTAATAGCGATGTTAAGGAGTGTAATTTAATTATAGAATGCTGTTACTGAAAATTTTCTCATCATGAACTTTTGAGGCTATCAGGAATAAAGGGGGAACATTCGTGAATCGGACTGAAATTAAATTAACAACCAACTATTGTTCGAAACATTGTAGTTTAACACGGCTTAGTTTTAATTATATGTTTAGTACGTTGTCTACCTCTTAGCTAGTATCATAGACGTATCAGCGTAGGTGATATAATATTTAAGGGGTAACGGTTTCTATGCATACTCACTTATAGGATAACACCTACTTTCAGTTATTTTTAGTATATTACATTTTCTCGAGTTGGTGATAGCTAGTGATATTAGTTTCTTCTCGAGTTGGTGAAAGCCAGTTGATATCTTCGTAGCATGTGTGGTTACTAACCATGTTTTAAGAAGTGGAATAATAAATGTCCTTAATGTACAATTTATTAAAGTTATCCCCGTCAAAACGGTTCAAATTTCAAATAAAACTCAGAGAAAGAGTAAGGCAGACGGTACTGTTCATTTAATCATCATCATCTATATCAGTTTCTAAATCACACATTGATCTACAGTTTGGACAATAAAACTGCGGATAACTCTTTATTATAATTGGTCTAATGCATTTATAATGCCATGAATGAGAACAGGGACTTATGAATATTGCTTGACATGGTTCCAATTTCAATAGACAGATGGCGCATTCACTTAATTCATCAGTTAATTCGATTGATTCGGTTAACTTTGTACCATTTGTTGAAGTGATATTGGTAATTGATGGGGAATCTTTGACTGATAGATTCTTAAACTTTTTATGAATTTCTAAATTAAACTGGTTAACTTTCCTCTGCCAACTTTTATTAAATTCACATCTCATTTTAACACATCTATACACTTCTTCGGTTCCCCCTCTATAATCCATACCTAGTTGAATTATATCACCATCAATTAATGGCATTAATGAACTTTCTTGTGATGCAGGACTTAGCCTAATATGGTTTAAAAATGTACCACTGGATGATTTGCAATCTTTAATAAACCATTGGCCTTCTTCATTGCATTGAAATAATGCATGCGTACGACTAACGACCTTGGATTTAAAAACAATTGGTGCATTTGACCCCTGGGGTGCATGAGCAGCACTTTTGTTTTTTTCAGTATATCTTCCAATCGATATTGAATTTTGCGTTTTGGCTTTTCTTATAACTGGTGCAAAATATAATCCTGAATTTGACGATGAATGATCGATTAAGGGTGTTAATCTAAGTGAGAAAAACCCATCTTTGTCTTTTCCATTATCTTTTTCTTGCAACTTCATATTTGCATCGGCATTTGCATTTGAATCGGCATTTGGGATAGAATCTGCATTTGCATGATTTGGAGCGGTAGGTGGTAAACCGACCGACGGTTCAGTTGTTGCAGGTGTGGTCGGCTCATCTCTGACCATAGTTCTATCTATATTATCTTCATGGGTCTCACTGTCACCATCAGGTGTACCTTCATCTTCTTCGATCACATCTGGTTGAATAGTTAAATCGTTAACATCCTCGTCTCCAGGACTACCAACAGCAGTAGTATCAGGCGTACCACCACTAGTACTAGCTTCATGTTGGGCCAGTTGAAAATTCCCAATAGTTGGGCTATTTGACATAAAAATCCTTGTTGGTGAATTACTTAAAGAATTTGCTTGAGGAGGTTGGATATTTTGTTCGGAACTTTGCTGGATATTTTGTGGGATATTTTGGGCATTATTCTGCTGACTGCTGGATCTTAAATTTGTTAAAGAAGATAAAAAGTTAAGTCCGAACGATGGTCTTCTGTGGTTATGTTCGTGATTTTCGTTATTATTTTCGTTGCTATTTTCATTATTACGATTATGGTTATGACTATGACTATGATTAAGGTTATGATTATGATTAGGACTATGATTATGGTTATTATTATGGTTGATATCGCTATGAGAAACATCAGTATTATCTCCACCAGCGGCTGCTATGTTGTTTGAGGAATTGTTTTCATCGTTGGAAATAATATTATCCATTTTATTATCACTTAATGAAGAATTTGAATTTGAATTTGATAAATTTGGTGACTTATTAACCTTTCTAGCTAAGTTGTGAAGTGGTGAATTATTTATATCTATAACTTCACTAGTTGTCATTTTTCAGGGGGGGTTTCCAAGGATACCTGTAGTCTATGTATCTATGTATCCGTAACTAATGACCTAGAAACGAAAATGAAATTATCAAAGATACTACTGGAAAGTGTAGTTTAACTGAAGACCTCCTTATTAATATTTTCTCGTGTGGGAGATTTTTCCAAATCTCACTGATCTCAATTCCTGGTGTCTGGTCTGACCTTTACAGTGGGTTTGATATAATATTTACTGTACAATAATGTAGGTCACGATGAGGAGGCCAGGGTATGTTCTATTGTATGCTCCGTGTTCACTGTTGCACTGCACTTGTCGATGAATATCAACTACTCTGCTGCTACACTGGAAATTGACTGTATAATACTTAACCAAATTGAGAAATTTCCATAACAACCAGCATTCTCGAGTGGTTTAAGATCCGACCAGCGTGGTGCCAGCCAGCGCGGTGCCACACAGGGTAGCTCCACACTGGGTAGCACCAGAGGCTGGTGCGAGCGTAGTGACAGAGTCATAGCAAGTGAGGACCGCTAGAGATACCATTAGATAGCGTGAGTACTCCAGCACCCGCTCATAGGTATGATGGGAAGAGTATTGTATGTCTATTCTGGGTACTGCAAATATTGAAGCACAAGCGGCAGGCCCCGGTACCTTTTGTATAAAAGGTAATTTTAACCCACTATAGAACGTTTGCTTAGCTTGAACTTGGATCTAACGTTGGTTTGCAATACCATAGGTATTAAACGGTTCTTATATCGTAGGTATTTGTTATATCTATTATGTGCGTATGATTACAATTAAGCTCTCTATGAACTGCAGACCGTAGTGGATTGTATTTCCAACTGTAGCACTAACCTAGTAGCATCTCCATTCAATGTTACAGGTAATTTCAGATCACTATTTATTACCCATTACATAATAAAGTGACAGGCAAAGTTCGCAATAAATCTTGAAAATTTTGTCAATGATTATAGCTAGAAATTTATTTAAATCTAATAATTTACAGTTTTTAAATCAATCAATTTCTAGAAGTGCAATTCCATCCAGTACTTTATTATTCAATAGATCTTTAAGTCAATCCATTAAAATGTCTGCTCCTGCTACCACTCAAATTGAAATCATCCAACAAGGGGATGGTAAGACCTTCCCAAAAGTTGGTGATACCGTTACTATTCATTACACTGGTACTTTAGAAAACGGTAAAAAATTCGACAGTTCCAGAGACAGAGGTTCTCCATTCCAATGTAGCATTGGTGTTGGCCAAGTCATTGTCGGTTGGGATACTGGTATTCCAAAGTTATCTGTTGGTTCCAGAGCCAAGTTAACTATTCCAGGTAACGAAGCCTACGGACCACGTGGATTCCCAGGTTTAATCCCACCCAACGCTACGTTAATCTTTGATGTTGAGTTATTAGGTGTTAATTGATTGAGAATATAATTAAGTCGATTAAATATATACTGTTTGATTTCTACTGCAAAATTGTCCCATCTTCGATGTCCACTCTCCACGGATGATTGTCGCACCAACCCCAAATTCAACCCCCCATCGTTGGTCGGTACCAGTTTCTACCGCATCGTGGTAGGATTGGTGCGAATTACCTCCCTGTGGCATCGTAACCACCACAATTAAACCATCTAATGTTGTGCCACTCCTAGTATCTTTGCTCAACGGTGACATCCTTGGTGGTTCTCCAAAATAATATATTTTCTTTTATAATAATATCGTTATTAACTGGTAAAGCGGGTAACATTACTTTGTATTGCAAATCAAACACTTTTAATTGAGGTAATTCAATTACATCATTATTTGAGTTATAAGTTGCAAAGTATTCAATTAAAAATTTATTAAATGGTAAAACCGGAAATTTATTCATTATCAACGGTGATAAATTTAAATCGTTTTCAAAATTCCAAACAAATCGTTCATTTTCATCAATTAATTTTGTTTGAAACTGAAATATACGAGGCGTGGGGTTTTCAATGATGTATTTTAATTTAACCAAATTTTTGGCAACGTCGACATTTTCAACATTTAAAAGAACCCTAGGGTCCGCTAATGGTAAAAGGATCTCCCATTCCTGAGTTTTATAAACATTCCAAACGTCCGTCAAGGGCCGTCTCCAGTTGATGTCAGCATTGATGATCATCGATACATTTCTTTGGCTTATACCATTTTTACTCTTGGTGGTGAAATATTGTTGATATTTGCTGCTTTCCTCTAATACTTTGATATTTATCTCTGGAGATTTTGATTTTATCGAATAATTAATTTCTCCTATTTCGAAATCCTTTTCAGAAAGTGTTAATTTACCTTGCCAAACTCTGGTAACTATCGGCATACTTGAATTATTATTATCATGCAATATAAACGGATTTGGCATATCGTGATGAATATCTCTGTACCTTGGACTTATAGCAAATTTACAAATAAACGGCTCATTGATTAAATCAAGAACATAAGTAGCCGAATCATAAATTACAACATTTACATCGGCACTTTCTTCCACCAAAGTTTTTAAATCAATCGTAACTTTATATTGTTTACCATTAGTCTTCAAAGATTCGGAGGATTGTAACGAACTACTTTTAATTGATAAGTTCAATTTACAATTTATAATTTCTTCGTTATCAACATTATTCAACGCCAATGATTCATCATCTTTCAAATTTTCCCAATTTATATTATTATTAATTAATTCATCATCATCAGTTATTTTAATTCTAGGATTTAATGAAACTTTATTGTAATTTAATCTACGATCATTCTTAAACAGAATTTTAAATGAAAGTTGGATCTTTTCACCAATGATTATCGAATCAATTGGGTTGACAAGGTTTATAATAATATTTGGTTTAATTGGAAGTACTTTAATCGAAGTTGTAAAAGCGTTCCGTAACTTAATTGGGATATTAATTAATTGATCATTATGGTTCTTTTTGGTATACCAATTATAAGGGGTAGTTGTGGGAGAAACCAGCTCCAGTAGGTTGATAATTAAGGTGTTTGCGGAATTTCTGATTTTTAAAGTTGTAGTTAATCCAATCGTTTCGATTTCATAAGTGCCTGATTTTTCAACAATTTTTGAAAATTCAATTATGCTGAATTTCTTAACATTAGAATCAAGTGCTTTAAAATTACCATCATTATACGAAATTTCACTTAATTGCTTCGAATCATCATGTGCAAATCCTAAATCTGGGAACTTAGACCCCTTAAACTTTATATTAATATCATTAATTATTAGATCAACATTAATATCGCCAAAATATCGTTTTAATACATCGATTGATAACTTAGGAGTGAACGTCAATTGACCAATTAACTTATCATATACTGAAACAACGATTGCTTTACCGTCAATTGAATGTTGATCAATAAATAAAGTATTTACTTCAAATAATGATGTTTTAAGTTCGATAGTTTCAGACGCAAGCGGCAACGGTGCAGTAATTGGGAATGGTAAAGCACTTGAATTAGAAAGCTTAAGGATTATTGGTAATGATTTCTCGAAATTGTTTGATTTTTTATAAGTATCAATTAGTTTATTAGCAATTAAATTATCAATAGTTTCACTACCTGATATGGATTTTTCAAAAAATTCTAAACTCTTTTCATCTCCTAGTCTATAGTACTCTTCACCAATTAAGTAATTGATATAATTTAAAATCTTTGGCTCCTTTTCTAATTTTGATGATTTCAAAAGCAATTGTAATTTCTTATTTCTTAATTGTTCATCACTCATATCACCCAAAAAATTCAATTGATTGATAACTTCTGGTTTCAAACAGTTTGCAGACTTTAAAAGTATCAAAGATACACTAGTTAAAACTTCATAATCGTCAAATTTAACCCCACCAAAGAACTTCTTACCCTTTTTAAAATTCCCCGTGCTGGAAATACCACCCGGTACAAGGCATAGTAATTCACATAACCATTCGTACTGTTTCGATTGCCATTGATTTATATTGATTTTACTATTGACAATTTCTTGGACATTTAAAATATGCGTTTGGTGTTTTTTAATCGCTACCATTGGTTCTTCAATTGACAAATAACCTCGTACTATATGGAAGGCCAGAATATCAACTAATGTTCGTAATTGCTGGTATAGCTGCAAATCGTGCTGCGATATCTTATCCTTGGTAAATTCAAAATAATTATCTCTTAAAATTTCTATTAAATTTGAGTATCCCAATTCAAAAAATTTAATACTATGTTCAAGGTTATTAGGATGGGAATATTGGGATATTATACCTTGTTTAAGCAAGTTTCTAGTTTCTAAAGTTTTGGGGGTCAATTCAATGGTGGTATCAATATTTGCTGATGATGGGATTGAATAGTACTTTTTATTTCTTTGCTTTATTTTATTTTCGATATTGGAATAAAATTCCAATGCTGGGTTTTTTAAATTTACCAATAAATTAGTAACTAACAATTCCATATCTCTTTCAATATTATCGGATTCATGGATATATATCAATCCAGCTAATCTTGTTAAACTAGTCAATTGTCTCAATCTATTAATTCTGTCTTCATCACCACTAAAATCTTTATTTTCAGATACGATCACCACCACCAATTTCGTACCTATTTTATCGTAACTGTTCTTTAAATCGTTAATCTTCGATGCTAAAGCTTCGTCGTCCAATGGATCCCCAGGTAATTTTAAAACATTAATGATTGCAAATGGTTTCCTCTCTAGGTATTTTTTAAACCAATTTATCGATAATATTCCATTAGGAAATAGGTCCAGACCTATATTAAACGGTGAGTTTATTGAATGCGATTCAGGATCCTTATTAAATTCTTGCAGTATTTGAAAATTTTCCATTCTTATAAGGTACTTATTATTATTTAAACGATTCCGTAAAATTGAATTATCCCATTTGACTCCCGATATGTCAAATGGCTTCATGTACTTGAAAAGAACATCGCTGTACTCATTGCCAGATTGAACTATAACCAACGGCGACAAGATCGGCAAGTAAGCTGCATCATAATTTTCCATCGTCTCTGTCTATATCCGCTTAATCTCAATATCTCAGTGTATTCTCAATAATTCCTCAGTCTCACTGATCTACGTGATAATTTTTTGTTCGCAATTAGACCTTTAGTCATCATGAGTGAAGATGTTATTAATGCAAATCCAACAGTTATTGATATCTCGGACTTGCCAACAAGATTAGACGTTAAAAAGTTTGATAGCAAAACTAAGAATGACTTATTACAGGATATTTCGTCCCTTTCGTTAACGTCCGCAATTTCTGATGCTGAATTGTCTGATGATATGGAAACTGATGATGAGGAAATCGATACATTTGAACAATGTGAAGAGATTGATTCACAGGAGATCTTTGATCTATTGGCGACCATGTCGGATCCTGAACATCCCTTGACGTTGGCCCAACTTGCGATCGTCAATTTACCTGATATTCGTGTTAAAAATGGTGGTGCCCATGAGTTATCAGAAGTACTTATTAAAATTACCCCAACGATTACTCATTGCTCATTAGCCACGCTTATTGGATTAGGCATAAGAGTCAGATTAGAAAGATGCTTACCACCAAGGTTTAGAATCAAGATTTTGTTAAAAGAGGGAACCCATCAAAGTGAAAATCAAGTTAATAAACAATTGAACGATAAAGAAAGAGTAGCTGCAGCTTGTGAAAACGACCAGCTATTAGGTGTTATACTGCAAATGTTGAGTACCTGTAAGTAGTGAAAACGACCGGCTATTGGTGTTACTGCAAAGGTTGAGTACCTGTGGGTAGTGGTATGAAGCGTAGTGGTATGAAGCATAGCGTTTGAATGAGCTACCGATAAAATTCAAATGGGTACTATAAGGGGGGTTATTATATATTAACAATATATTATACAAAAAGGCGTTATTCGCTCTCTATTATTGGATGATACAAAAAGTCCTTATTAAAAGGTTGACTATGATTTATTTAATCTATTATACAAACGATAAGCTTCCACGTCACCATAACTATTAACCATTTCTGAAGTGTCCAAGACAATAAATTTAAAAATGTAACGTTTTATAAAGTCAATTAATTTATAATTTTTTTCATTTCTGTTAGTACTAGTGTTCAAATTTTTAATGATTTTAGAAACGAACAAAACTAATTGCTTTATTTGAGCATAATATTCGAATTTATTTTTTTGAATTTCTTGTCTTTGATTCAATGAATAATTTGCAAAAATTGGGATATTTTGAAATGGTTGGTATTTGATTTCATTATTTTCAATTAATCCTTGACTATTACGCTTAACTTTTGAATTATTGGAACTGGTGGTTATTGATGTTGATATACTATTTCTATTACTGTTCGACGTTAAAGAACTTGTCAGTTCACGGTTTTTCTTCATTCTGTTATAAATTTTTGATTTAGAGAGTATGGAATTAAATGATTTTCTATGATCCTCTTCCTCTTCTATTTCACCGTTATTTGTACTATTCACACTATTCAAAGTGTTTCCTCTGCTCAAGGTGTTGTTGCTGTTGCTGTTGTGGGCATTGTTATTAACATTTCCATTATCATTTGTATTACTACCATTATTATTACCGTTATTGTTACCCATGATTGAAGAAAATCTCTTACGTGACAAAAGGTTCTCTCTTGAACTGGAATTTCTTTTGCCGTTACTTGAATTTAAGTTATTATAGTTATAATTGTTTGATTGTGTTGAATGGGATGAAACATTATTATTCGAACTATGTGAAAAATACGAATGTCTTGAAATAGTGGATGACTGGTTTGACACCGTTCTATTTAATGATTTACTATCGTCATAATCCTCTAATTCTTCATCCATTTCTTCTTTAACTGACAAATCAATACTGTTATGACTAGCATTTGTCAGGTTACTAAATGAATTTCTCGCCGTCAATTCATAAAATTTATAAGCCACCAATATCTTTTGATAATACATCAACAACGTATCATCTAAGTCCTCTAATTTGTCTAATTCCTTGCCAATCATGGAATTTATTTCCGTCAACATTGTTATTTTGATCTTAATGTCTTTTAAATTTATATTACTTCGTAACCAAATATCATTCGGCAATGAAATACCTGGCAATATTTCAAACGTACTCTCAACGTCATAATAATCTCCATTAGTGTCATTGCTTTGTAATATTTTCGTGGGATCACTTAAATTCAATAACCCATTTAAAAAGTCTTTGATATAATTAAACTGTGAACTATCAAACGGTATTGAAAGCTGCAATGATTGAAACTTGTCATAAGGTGGTTCATACCTTTGTGATGAATCGACTGACATTCTTATTATTGTTACTTTGTCACTTCAGCACTTCTATGGATCTGATTCTTTTGTGATCTTTTTACTCCTGACAGCTTTTAAAAACTGATGGTTTTTAGTCCTGACAGGTTTTAATAAAACTATTCCGTCTATCTCGTGGAAGGGAGTGGTAGCCAGTGATACTTATAATAGACACTTTCCCTAAGATAACTGTTTTATCTTTAATCTATCGTCTTAGGTGATAATCCAAAAAAGCAAAACCGTACCTCAACTTATCCTGTTTATTTTGGAGCAAATATTTCGTCTAAAAGCTGATGATAATTTTACTGTATGCGCGCAATAATTCTTTGTGGATTGAAGGGTTCTTGGTCTGCTGGTTATTTTAGAGCTATAGGATACTAAAGTGCTATAGGAGATACTGGGAGTGCTAGGTCATTGCATAGTTATTTGTCAACGGTTACAGTGCTAAGAAGTTATTAACCAGGTTTATTTGATTGAGATTAACAATTAAACGATGTTTCAAAGTAAAAAACCAAAATTCAAACTTGAATTGGGTGTTAATGAATTATCTAACATCCCACAAGTAAGCGGTAATTGCTATATTGATATTCAAATTAAAGATAATAAGCGACTTAAGTCATTGCAGTTTAATCCCTTTAAAGGTCATGACACTGATGATTCCTCCACTAGTTTGTCCCTCAATTCAGCAAGCTCAGGAAGCTCAGGAAATGTTTCCATTACAACATCAAATAAAAAAATTCACAATTTTAAATGTTCATTTAACTATAAAGTATCATGTAATTTAAGATTTGGATTCAAAAGAAGAGAAAACCTTATTAATGATAAATTTCTTTTAATGAGGATATATTATGTCAGTGATAATTCAACAAATGAAATTTTACATAATAATAAGTTAGAATTGGGTAAATTGGAAATTAATTTAGCAGAGTATTTAAACTTCAATGAACCGATTACATCGAAGTATTTATTAAAGGATTCCAAAGTTAATCTGATATTGAGTCTAACAATTCACTTATCAGAGTTACCAACTAATTTTGATTTCCATACTCAATTAACCATAACTGATAATACAAATCATTCAAGTAGTAGTCATCATGATACAAAGACCGATCAATCGACGTCGTTGTCCAATGCTAATACAAAGTACAACGTACCACAATTTGAACGTAAAAATATTTTTGGCGGATTAAATGAGGTTATAGGTTCAGAAAAAGGTCTGAAAGATAATTCCAATGTTAACTTAGACGCCCATGGTCAAAAACGCCATAACAATGGAACTAATAATGAGAAAAAAGCATCCAATTCTTTAAAACTGGATAATAATACATCAAATTCCCAGTCTCAACCCCAACCTCACAGGAATGATCCTGTTATTTTAGTGGATCCGATAATAAATGACTTATACAGGAAAATTTTAGAATCAACTTGGGATTCAAATTTACATGCTTTGTTGGATTTTACTCCTGAGGTTTGTGTTGATAGTATATTTGATGGTACATTTGACCAGTGGAAACACAGATTATTAACTGAAGTTTGTATCAAGCATGATGAAGATGATGAGGAAATCAGATGTATTCATGGTTTGGTTAACGAATTAAATTATAGAGACGATTTGAAGAGTTGGGCTATAAATGGGGAGGTTTAATTATAGGATTATGTATTACGCAAGGTCTTTATCATTTTGATTATCATTATCATTTTGATTATCATTATCATTATCATTATCATTATCATTCTCATTCTCATTCATCATTAATTGTCATTGATCTGGTATTGGCCCTAATTAGTTTTGAATTGGATTTTCTAAACATTTTTTTGGTTAATTTTGAAACCATATAGTTATAATTTTTGCAAAACCTTGATTTATTCAATGATAAATCTTGATTCATTTCATTATGTTCATTAAAATCTTTAAGTTCGGCTAATATGTTATTTAATTTACTACTATCAATTGTTAATCTTGTTGAATTAAAATTTGAAAATTTTTTAAAGTAATCACGATGATTAAATAATATTTCTGGTGAAGAAGATGTTTCTTGTTCAGTATAAGTTTGGTCATCATTGTTTTGATCATTGGTATTGCTGCTGTAATGGTTTTTATAATTAGGACGATTCTCATAGCTAGTATCAATGTTAGATCCATCTGATCCCGAAGAACTTGTTGATCCTAGATCGGAATCAGTGTCAGAACAAGCAGATGTATCTGAATAAGAGTCTGAACTTTTTGAACTAGGTTCCGAGCTTTGTGGACTAGGTTCCGAACTTGAACTTTGTGAGCCAGTTTCTGAAATCTGTGAATCGGGTACGGATATTTCATCATTTTCAGGGTTTTCTTCAACGAATGTTTGAAAATTTTCTAAAGTATCATATTCAGATTCCCAGTTATATTGGTCCAGTTCATTGGGATTGAATTCTTTAATTTCTGTTACATTTCTTAATGGTGAAGGAAACAATGGTAAACTTTTACAATAATGACAATAGGTAAAAATATGTAGTCGGCAATTTATATTATAACATTTCAATCTTCTGGTATCTTTATAACCTTTAAAGCAACCTAATTTAATCGTTGGAAATAGCTTGCTAGTTAATAAAACATCCGATTGTAAGCTTAAATTTGGCAGGTTTTTTATATTTAAATTTTTAGTACGTAATGAAGATAAACTTGATCGTGATTGGAAATGCATAATCCTATAAACCAAATCTAGTAAATAGTAATATAGCAAAGTAAACAACAACTCTACAAATATAACCAGCTTCTTAAAACCACAAATTAACAAATGTAAAAGGGAATCAATATAAATGTTTACAAAAAACTAGTGAGATTGTTAGATATGCAGACATTAGCCCAAAATTATAGCGAAAGGGAAAAATAGTTTATTAAATATTATACAAACCCTATTTATCAAGATTCATTAAACCGTAAAAAAAACTTTATCTAAGTATTAGAATTATGTTGATTGTTGTTAGTGTTACCGTTGTTGTTAAAACGACGATTGTTGAAATTTCTTTGATTTTGATGGTTATAATTATCATTACGTCTTCTATTAAAATTTCCGCTATTGTTATAATTACCAGTATTATTACCTCTTCTTCTTTGATTCTTGTTTCTTTGTTCCATGTTTATTAAATTTTGTTCTTTAGCTTGATCCATAGTCTAAAAATGTTAGTACAATTCTCCAACAGACAAAAGGCCCCAGGGAGGCAATAAAAAAGGATACATACTTGTTCAGGTAATCTTAAGTACTTGATATGGTTACCTCTGACATATATTTCAGGTATTTTAAGAAAATCATCACCATTTGGTGAAGTTTGAACTACTTCACTCAAGGTTAAATTCATCCATGAATCACAATTGGTTAATAATCCATTTAAAGTTTCACCATTTTTCAATTCAACTAATATTGGTTGGTTTTTAGCTGATGTTAATATGTATAATGGCAACTGCATTAGTTAGTATCGTGCTAATTTACATGGGTTCATCTCGAATATAACAATTTACATACCATCGTTGATAATACGTTGATGAAAATTTCGCACTGACTGAACCTGAGACTATAGAGGGTTGAGATTTCACCATTTTGAGAGTACAGAGTAGCATAGAGTAGCCTGTTAAGGGTTTTATAATGCGTATATTAAAACAATTATGGTAAACTAAACAAGTCACGTAAAACGGACAAAATAAACAAAAACGAATGAATACATAATGATGCCAAAAACGTTTAAACAAATTTAAAATTCAACAAATAAACAATGAAAACTTAACAAAACTACTTTTCATCTTCATTTTGCGGTGGTTCCAGAGTACCTCTTAAGGTTAAAGGATAATGATCCTGGTTGTCGTCGTTACCACCAACTTCGTCATTATGTTCACCCAATTTAAAACTAACATAATCTGTATTTAACCCTTGATTGGCATCTTGTAATGAACCCAAATCACCTGGGGTCATAATACCTACTTTCCTTGGACTACCTGGGACCGATAATGGTCTAGTTAATTTTAAATTGGAATTATCTTGTTGGAATGGATTGGCTCCATTTTTGAATTTATCAGGGTAAGCTCTTTTTAAACATAATTGTCTTGCTTTGATATATTCCAATCCCATTCTTTTCCAATCTAATAAATCACTTAATCTTTCAGTTCTATTTCTCTGATTAATTCTTTGTCTTCTGGTTTTTTGAGTAAATTCAAACATTTGTTCGGTTAATTGGTTAATTGATTCATCGACTGATTTCATTCTTCTATCGTTTATATAGATTCCATAATCACTAGTGTTTTCAATTAAATCTTCCATATAACAACCAAATCCTGATAAATTAGTGGTAATTGATGGTACTCCCATAACCGTACATTCGGCCGGGGTGTACCCCCAAGGTTCATAATACGATGGGAAAACCCCTAAATGACAACCTCTAACAAATTCATCATAATCTAATGATAAAATTGGGTTATTAGCGTTTAAAAATTCCGGATGGAAAATGATTTTAACTCTATCTTCAGGTTTATTAAATAACTGAATTCTTCTAATATGACTCAAAACAGGATCATTGCTATCATCAATCATATTATGGGTTACAATTGGTGGTAATCCTTCTCTTTTTAAAGCGAAAATTCTTCTTTTTAATAAAACTCTATCGGCAGGTTTAATTAACTCGTCAATTGATGGTACTTCATTACCTCCAGTGTTTGAAGTATTATGAGTATTTGGAAATCTTGCACAATGTTCAAATAATCTTTCACCAACCTTTTTTTGGACCTCTTCAATGGTGTTCTCTAATTGTTTAATAACGGCTTGACCTTTTAAAGTTTCAACCGTGTACGATTGAGTCTTACCTGGCATAATAATAAATGCCACAACGGTCATTTTGGAACCAGATTCTTTTAATTTATGATTTAATCTAGCTAAACTTTCAAGGAAAAAATCACAACCTTTATTTCTAAATTCGTATCTACCAGCAATGAAGAAATAAAGGGTGTTATCTAAATCAAAATCATAATGACCGTAAAAATGGCCCTTAACAAATTCATTAATTTTTGCCTTCTTCATGGCATGTAAATTTTGGAATTCATGAACGGCTTGAAATTTAACCACATTAAGACCATTTGGTAAAACCCCATCGGGCTTTCTTTTCAATAAATGTTCGGCTTCATAAGCAGTAATATGACTAACCGTGGTGAAAACATCAGCGGTATGAGCGGCAGATCTTTCGATGCAATATCTATGATAAATCCCCCTCTTTCCCGCTTCGGCATCAACATCGAAATTAGCTAAATTATTATAAAAATCTGTCGACCCAGCACATAAATATCTCCCTAATAACGTTGCATGAGTTGTAAAGATGGTACATACGTCCAATCTTCTTTCTCTACAAAGGGGTAACGCAATACCTGCTAACCATTCGTGACATTGTAAAATGACCGCACGTTCTCTGTCGTGATAAACCAATTCCCCCAAGAACCAAGTGACCAAATAACCTAACAAAATAGCTTCGTTTGACTCTTGATCATGATTTGGAGTAGGAATACCAGCAATGTTCCATAAATCTGATTTCCATTCGTTTAAATTGCTTTCCGCAGAATAAATATCAAACAACAACACCCTGGGGGCCCCTTCAATTAACCATCTGCCGTAAAGCCAACGAATTCCCCGGTCACTCATGCTTTGTAACGCCTTTTTGATATTTTCATCTTTAACCGGTAACTCTTCTACTTCGATCTGAGCAGACGTATAGTTCAATGGTCCAAGCAACGTATATCTTTCTCTATATTCAGCTACCGTGATAGGTGCCTTAGATTTCAAAACCGAATAAATCCCTCCAACTTTGTTGGCCACTTCTGTTGCTACTTCAAATAATAAATGATTGGAAATATCTCTGCCCATATTGCTGCTGTTTGTTTCGATGTTTTTGTTTTTAGTTGTGTATCATACACTGGAAGATCACAGTAATGGAACGAGAAGTAATGAAAGGAAATTAGACGCTTTACCACTGTTTTATCACTTTCGTTGGAAATATGAAACTGAAATTTGGGGTGACTAAAATTTCTGCGATAAGTACCCACTAAAAACCCCTAATTTTTATTTTTGGGGAAGAATTGGAGAATGTTGGAAAATACGAATTTGATCATAGATGACTTGACTAGTGGGTTTCGGGCAGTCGGTGTGAAGAGTGGGTCCACTATGGCACCAATGCAGAGGTATTATACTACTCATTATCCTTGGTGGACCATTCTCCATAATTACCCCCAGTTTTCCCTTTGAGCCTCACTACTATCAGTCCACTCTCACTGGAAAAATGCTGCAATGGTAACAATCCTAAATCTGGGGTCGTTTTGAATCAGGTATTTTTTGTGGCCACCATTGTCAAAAGGTGGCGACGGTGGTGACACCAGGACGACACCGTAGTAAGTAGTACGTAACCAACGTGAAGTAACTGATGATACAACTGATAATATGACTTGGTTATTGCTTCGGACTTCTGTCGTACCCTGTCAGGCGAGGCAGTTAAACGATGCTGGTACCAAAAAGGCTTCTATTGATGCACAAAGGGTAGAAGTTGAGATGTTTATAGTACGATGAAACACGACCTACGATATTATATTTCTATGATGCTATATACATTAATCATCCATTTCAACATCTGAATCGTTGAAATTGTCATTAGTGGTTTTGAGATTTGGTCCTAACCATTCCCCTTCACTTTCGTCATCGTCAATTTCTTCTTGTTCGTCTTCATCATCTTCATTTTGTGCCTGTTGTTCCTCGCTGAAGCCATTGAACCCATCCAATTCCACATCGTCATCTTGGTCTAGTTTATTGCCCACAGCAACTTGTAAAAAATCGGTAAATGAATCGTTATTCTTGCTGATTTTGACAATTTCTTTGACAGATTTGCTTAAAAACCTATTAATTAACTTGATTGAATGATTGAATTCATGTTTATGCGACATTATATATTGTCCATGGACCATTAATAAATTTTTTATCCAGATTAAGTTAAACTCCAAATGAATTGATTCCAATGATTTTTCACCAATAAATTTTAAGAATTTTTCTAAATAAACAATTGGTAAATCTTTTACCACCAAGTTAATATCTCTTAATGGGATGGATTCAAAAATCACATTAATCAATTTGGATTCATTTAATCTAAAACTCATGATTAATGCTTTCAAGTAGTCCTTTTCGTGATGTAACGTCTCCATAATTGATTGTGGTGTAATATCAATGTCTAATTCAAAGGGATCGAAATTAACTTCATTATTAATCGAGTAGACTAATAACCCTTCGGTTGATCCCGCTGAAAATGATGATACCGTGGGATTAAACTTAATCGAACTGACTTTAATCGTTGGCCTGGTACTTCTTAAACTTGCGTCTCCTTTAGAACTACCAGGTAATGACAAGTCTAACCTATCTTCTAAATCACTATTTTCACCATCCCTGTCAATTAGTTCAATTGATCCACCGTCTTTTAAATTCTGACTATTTAATTTATCTAACGTACCATCTAATTTCATATTTTGTGATACTTTAAATTTTTTCAATAAAACTTCGGTTTCAATATCATAAAGACAAATCGAGTTATTATTACCTCCGGCAATAATAAAGTTCCCGTCGAATGAATAATCAATCGTGGTAAAATACTTTGATCTGGCGGAATTTTTACTTTCAAATCTATCTTGTAAATGTCTACCACCAATTATATCTCTTTTACCGTCGATTAAATGAATTTGTTCAGCCTTGTCAACATCAAATATGGTGATTTGTCCATCTAATGTACTGATGGCAACGTTTTTTGAATCCGGTCTCATGCTAAGACTTAATACATCACTTTGAACTTCAATTGGTTCAACCGTTTGAGTCCTACTGAAAATATTCCAAATTCTAATTGTTTTGTCCCATGATGATGATGCCAAGATGGAGTTTTCAGTACCAAATGATAAACATGATATTGGCCCCTCGTGACCTGATAAACTATCTAATAATTGACCGGTTTGAACTGACCAAATAAAAATATCAAATTTATCTTGTGATCCAGCAACTACAATCTCACCACTTGGATCAACCGCTAAACAATTAAATTGAATTCTTTCCGTAGCTGTAAACGTTCTGAAATTTCTGTACCTTATTAAATCATATGCTCTAACCGTACCATCTAATGATGATGAAAATAATACTTGGCCACGTTTGCTATATTGCAACCCAGTAATACTTGATTTATGATCATCAAACGTCATTAAACAAAATCCTGATCTAATATCCCAAACTTTAATTTTACCATCGTCAGAACCAGTTACAACCCTTGAACCATCAGGAGAGTAACAGATATGATTAATTGTGTCAAAATGACCTTGTTGTCTTAAGATGTATGATTCACTTTGCCATTCATAGACTAATAATTGACCTAATTTTGTTGATCCAAATGCTAACCATTCCCCCGTTTTGTTAATGTTTACAGTATTAATTGAATTTTGTCCCATACTCAATTGCTGAACTAAGGTGAATTCCGGTAATTCATAAATTCTAAATTCTCCATTGCTTAATCCTACAACTAATAAATTTGATTTTGCATGATACGTTGAACACTTAACTTTACCATCCGCAAAGAGGAAATTCTTTGCAGTTATTCTCCAACTCATTGGTTTTTGTTTCTTGGTTTCGGTTTTTTCTTGTTGCTCATCTTCACTTTCTTCTTCTTCGCTATCTTCTTCCTCTTCACTTTCAGTGCCTGGTTTTTCAGTATACTCCCAAGTGAATAATGCCCCATCTTTACTCAAGGTATAAATGATTTCTTGGCTATCGTTAAAAAATGCATTGATGACATAATCTCTATGGCCACTCAATGTCATTGCAACATCACTTTCCTGGGAGTCTATGGAAAATAGTTTCGACGTCATATCTTTTGAAGTTGATATGAAAAATCTTGAATCATTTGACCATGAGATCGATATAACATCGCTATAATGACCTGAGTAAATTCTATGACGTACAAACGGTGCAAATTGTCTATCTTCTTGGAAATCAGGAGTTTTCCAAATTTGAATAAACCTTGAACAGGCAATACCAAAGTACTTCCCACAAGGACTAAATTTCAAATCCTTGACGTGATCTTTAAAATTGAAATGATGCAACACGGTTCTGGCAACAAAGTTGACCAATATGGCTCTACCGTCTTCGTCTATACTTAACAATAACGTGCCTTGTTTATTTAATGCAATTCTAACAATATCTTTTCTATGTTCATAATTTAATGTGTATGATTTATTATTCACCAAGTCAAATACACTTACACGGTTCCCCACAGGACTTAACAATTTTGTGCCATCTTCGGTGAATTGTAGATTCCCTTGTCTATAAACTGTACCTAAAAGATTAGAGAATTTGAAGTCTGATTTCATAATTTGTCACTACTTAAACAACAGTTATTTTAGGAGATGAGATTTGAAAAATTTCGCATCCTTTAGCTGCAAACGTTACCCGCCATCTGGGCAGAGAAGAGATTCTCATTTTTGTATCGATTAAATTTGTTGCAGATATTAACAGTTACCGTTAAAAATATCCTAAGATCCACCAATTTAAACCTTTCATAGATAGCTTTGTCAATATGAGTGGTTTATCAGACAGAGTGAAGAACATGAAGTTCATGAGATCAGGCGAAACAACTGAAGCTCTGAAGTCGGATTCTAATGATGCCCATCAAGCGTCAACTAGCATTACTGATCCATCACAATGGTCATTATCAAGTCAAGAATATAAGAAAACGATCAATAATAATAAAATTAAAGTGCAATCTGTAGGGTATGGGAATATCAACGCATTTGATGATTCTGATCCTGAAGGTGAAGATGAGGATACTGACAGTGCTGTAAAGCCTAATACTGTGAAAAGAACTTGGGGGATCGATACAACAGCAGCAATGGAAACTGATGACACACCACCACCCCAAGAAGAGTTTAATGGGTTTCAAAAAGTATGTATTTTCTTTAGCTGTCCCCGTATCTAGTACTCTGACGAAGGTTTCTAGTGGTGATAAGGTTGGTTATATTTACAAGTCCAAATCACAAGTTCAATTACTAACTTTCTAGAAACAACAAAAAGATTTGCCAAAAAACCTACCAAGAGCAGAGCGTATACAACAAGATGACTTAAATTCATTCGTTTCGTCAGACCCAACGGAATTCTTAACCAATATGTTTCCGGACAAAAAAAGAGATCATGAGGAATCCAATCAAAATAATGCAAAACCTAAAAAGAACAAAAAAAGAAAGACTAAGCATTAGGTATATTATTTCTTGCGCTTCTTCCCACTTGTATTATTAGCCTTTTCGTCATTTGTAGCATTAAAATTTCCTTTCATTATTGCATTCCTACCAGCTGTATTAATATGTTTAAATCTATCCGATCCTAATAATGTACCACCAAACCATCTACTTACCACCACCACTACATCCCACACATCCATCATCTACATCAACATGTTAGTATTCCCGTCTCATAAACATATGTTTTATTATCAAATGTAGTTTTAAATCAATGTACAATACATACCGTTAATAAATGTAGTAATCTCCCACCGGCTGCGGTTTCTCCATCATCATCACAATCTTGATATTGAGCTTCTCCTGTTCCTTTTATCCTCCAAGCACTAATATTATGAGTAGCTTTGGCTATTTTCTTATCGGTTACTAAAAGGTCTAAGCAGTCTTGAGCTTCTTGTAATGAGTTAACTTTTCTAGCAAATCCTATGAATGTAGAACCTCGATCAACAACGGGGTCCGACTGGATCCAGCCTTCAAATGGGTCTCTCTTCTGTGCTTCTGGCGTAGGAGAGGCCTTTTTCACTGGTTTTAATTCAGGTTCTGGAGTTTGATCTTTTATGGTTAAATTTTGATCTCTTGATTTATATTGTTCTAAAATGACTTCTAATTCAGTTATCAATTCAAAAACACAAACTTCACCCACTCTATAAACTTCAGTTAGTTTTGATAGAAACGTTCTTTCAAGATAATTAACATCACTATATTTAACTGAATCATGAGCAACAACTTGAATCACACTTGGGCTTTCATCAGGGTAAGATTCCGGGAAATTTAATTGAACTTCTAGATCGTCATGATTAGGGATCATAAAGCTATAGACTTGTGGTGCTACATTTTTGGCACTGCCAGGGTAAATAGCATCAATAGCACTAATTTCATCTTGTAGTTCTTCCGTAGTCATAAAGATCGTTGCAAAAATTGGTTGAAAAATCTCACATCTACAAATTCTACAGAACTATTGAGATAATGGATGTTGAATCATTAAAGAACTTGGGTAATGTTGCTTTCTCTCATAAGAAATATGACGATGCTGTAGAATTATATACTAAAGCTTTGGAGTTGGATGAAGGTAATCCTGTGGTGTTTTCAAATCGAGCAATGGGACAGTTGAAGTTAGAAAATTGGGATAAAGCATTACAAGATTGTGATTCTGGTTTGAGTTTAAATTGTGATGACAAGACGAAGATTAAACTACTTTTCAGAAAGGCAAGTGCATTTAAAGGTATGAAATCAAGTAAATTGTCCAAGCAATATTTTGAAAAAGTACTTGATTTAGATCCTTCAAATCAATCTGCTAAAAAAGAATTATCATTAATAACTATTGTCTTGAACAATATCAATTCCAATAGAGTACCGATCCCAATTGAAAAAGTTGATAGATTGCCACAAGAATACGAATCATTGATTTATGATAAACTAACGCCAAGAGCAGTTCCAACAATTCATGAAGTTGAAAACCCTAGTGTTGTATCTCAAGAAATCAATGAATTATTTGGTTCTAAACAGCCAAAATCAGCTGAGTCTGATGCAACTCCATTCGTTGAACGATCAGCTACATCGCCTTTATTGGCGCTAAAATCAATTCCTGGTGCTAACCGTGATAAAGCTTATACCTATATCATCCAGTTACCAATTTCCTCGTTGCTTGATGATTTCTCATATGGGATAGAGCCCGAATTTTTATCATTTTATATAGAGTCTGCCGCTTATGTATCTTCAAAAAACGCTGTGGACAATTGGGATACATTAATACTAAATAATCTAAAACAGTTATCAACGTTGAAAAGATTTGACATTACTAAAAATTTTATAAATAATCCAGACTTGGATACTTTACTAAAAAACGTTGAACTTAAGAACAGTCAATTGGTGGAGAGTTATAAATCTATTTTGTTATAAATCCATAATAATCACGTACATACATATCTATAAATATAAATATAATAACAAAAACTACAATACTAATTTATCATTAACATTCTAATAATTTTTCACTAACCCTTTCCGTAAACCTTTCCTTAATTTATTAATTGGGTGAGGTTGAATTAAACCCCTAATACTATCTGGAACTAATTCTTCAACATCAACATGTAACACTTTAGTGACCACCATTGGTAATACAAATATACTACCAGAAATCATCATTATCATAATGAAAATTAAAAAATATGAGTGAACGGTTACTCTAACTTTACGCCTTTGCTTTTTACTTAATAACCTAGGGCGGCTCTGACTGGCCGGTGCTAACCAGAATAACATTAATGTATGCCATTTATCAATAAATGGAATAAATAATAATGGGAATTGAACAAATAAAATTAGATGGCCAATCACAAAATCGGCAACAAAATAACTTAACTCTCCAATTTTACAAATATATTCTCTAAATGGTTGCGTTAATATATAGAATCCAAGTCCTGATCCAAACCATTTGCCTGACCACCATGCTCTATTGGCTTTATCGTGCCTGAATTCTCTTGATACAGCAAATGTTGTAACCGTCTTTAACAACCAATTTTGAATTAATATAGCCAAAGCTAACCCTAAAATGGTTCTTGAAAAATCCCAATTCTGCAAAAACCATAAAACTTCAAAGAAAAATAAATGATTGACAATCGCTAACGAATGTACAATAAAAGCAATAAAACTTGGAAATTTACCACACAATAATGAACAAAATGGACCAAGCGTAAGCGATACCACAAAGAAAATTAACAAGATTACCAGATTAACTGCAATAGGACCCAAAATAACAATTATAATTCTTAAAAGACTTGATGTTGGTGCAGCAGATCTTGTATCATTTAATGAATTTGCAAATAAATAAGCAACTAATAAAAATGCAATTTCAATAAATTCAAATATTGATCGTGAAACTAAAATATTGAACTTTGATGGTTTGACATTACTAATTGCTCTCACTTCATCGAATTCGAATACTGTCATTTTTTTAACCCCGGTTATTCTACTTCTACTTAATCTAATATACCCAATCCATGAGCTAGGTCTGGATCTACTATTACCCATTGATAACCATTTTAGAAAATTTTTATAATCAATGAAAAAATCATTGAAACTAAATTGATTTGGATTATAAATAAATGGACAAAGTAATAATCCAATAATTGTAACCCAAAAATAAAGTAAAGGTACTTTCCACATTGTAATTGATGTATATAAAATCAATAAACCTGACATCGAACCAAAATAAAGACTAGCCGTGGCAAATCTTGAATATAAAATTGCAAATGGTACTCTCACAGTTGCAAACCCCCTACCAGTTGCAATGTATCTTGCCCCACCAATGAACATATCACTAACTAAAGATTCTGCATAAACCCTACAAACGAAAATTTCAAATAATGGTGAAAGTGATATAAAATGTTTACCCAATCTGGTAATTGATCTATAAAAACCTCTTTCAATTAATTCTTGTACAAAAAGTGGTAAAAATGCAATAGCGAAAACAACAAAGATTGATAAAATTGATCTTTCCAACCATTGAACAACAGGGATTAAATTATAACACCCGGCGGGGCGATGGGGATCAGTAATTGGTCTATTTCTACTATATTCACAAATAGTACTTTCATTGGTTAATGCTGCAATATTTACCCCAACAATCAAAAATAATTTAATCGATAATATGATAAATGCATTATTTAAATGGAAACCTGGATGGGCATAATAATATGATAAAAACCTATCTAATGGTAATTTTGAGCTTAAATAATATTGTTCTCTTGATAGCATTTGTTCACCCATACCAGCACCAATTTTGGTGGTGAAATTTAAAATTGATCCAAATCCCAAATCTCTACCTTTACCACATTGCATATATTCACAGTGTTTAATTCTACCACCTCTGCATAATACATTCATACCTGCATAAACATCTTCATTTAAATGTAAACCCTTTTGAGCCTTAGAAACACCACCTCTCGTAGTCATAAAAATTGCATTTAAAAAGTCTGGATGACCATAATGTAATTTACCACCAATATGAGCTAATGTTCTAGCAAATAATGTACCAAAAGTTTTTTCTTTTCCAGCTGCAACATCACCTAATATACCTATATTTTCCAGGAAAATATATTCTCTAGTACCAATAATGGCAACAGGATTAGCATAATCTTTATTTTTCAATTCTAACAAGTAAGGATCTAGCGGTGGTGAAGTTTCTTCAAATTCAACTAAAACACTTCTTACTTTAAGGCATTCTTCTAGATAATTATCTTGATTGGCATCTACTAATTGAATATATTCACCTCTTGTAAAAACGATGGCATGATTTTGATTATCTGACTTACCATCACCTAAAATTGGGTTACCTGACAATCTTATTTTATATTTTGGGATTCTCCCACCACAATCCAGAATTGAACATGTTCCATCAATTAACGCAGAATAATAAATAATTTCATCGGTGATTGGATCCACCTCTTCATCTAAATAAGCAATTTGTAATTCAGGATAAGCTCTTAATAAGACTTCAACATTTTCCTTCTCTTCAGCAGTAAAATATTTTAATCTTTGCATAGTAACCACTAGTCTAAATTTTCTTAAAGCCATTAATGAAGCAGCTTCTAATTTATCATTTTCAGTTTCAAAATTTGCAGTTGCATTTTCAACATCAAATAAAAGCTTAACAGCTCTTGAGTAATTCATAAACCCTGAAATTGTACGATACAAAGTTTGAGCTCTTAATGATGCCCAAATTCTAGTTCTTAAAATATATTCAGGAGTTGCAACTTTAAATCCAACGGAATAATAAGGGAAATCATCACCCTTTTCATTAATTCCATCACTATATTCAGGTGATGTTTTATCATCATCAAATTCTTCAGCTAATAATCTGGTATCTTTGACAAAACATGACCATTCCAAAGGATGGAGTTTTTTCAAATACTCCAACAATGTAATATTTGAATACTGATCTTCTTCACGAATTATTTCAGGAAGTGATAAAGTAATTTTTTCACTATAATGTGGAACTAAAACCGTAAATGATGGCATTGAACTAGTTGGACCAATTTCTCTCATAGGAGTCGATAATGATTGTGCAAAAAAGGTAATTCTACGTTGAGCTTCAGATTGCTCATGAAATAATGTAAATTGCATGGTCATATCTTCTTGTGATACAAAAAAAGTAGGCTCTTTTAAAGTAATTGCATCACCATTAGTTGTCCCCTGATTAATCATTTGTTTATAAATTAATTTTTGGACATGTTCAAGTGATATTAAATGCTCCCTATACATTGAAATGATAATGGAATTCCAAACCTGTGAAACAAGATACTTTGAATTAATTGTACCATTATCAGGTGCTGCAATAATTTTTGTAAATATTCTTTTAGGTAATCTCGAAAAAATATTTCTCCAAGGGGTCCAAATAGATACTCCAATGTAAAACGATCTAATTACTGAAAATACTGTGTTAGCTACAATATACCAAAGATAAGTATCCAAGAAATATAAGATCAAATCCGTTAATAATATTAAAAATAAAACAATTTTAGAATGGTATTTACAAATTGTTGAACCAATCCAAATATCCCCAGCACATCTTGTCATCCTCATAACATTCAATTCTCTAATAGGATCTCTAATTGATAAAGTAAAGTAGTAATAGGATTCAATGGATTTAAACAAGAAAATCCCAAACCATAAACCAATTGATGCAGCTTGTTCATTACCTTTTAATTTATGGAAATTCAGGGTAAAATATTCATTGGGTAAAAAGCGTCTACTTTCAAAAATTGCTGGTTTAAATAATTTACCTAATGGAACAAATGATAAATAAATAACTGTTATTAACGATATCGTAAACTGAACTGAAGTAATCGTAACCCCCAAGACGGTTTGATAATTTAATGGTGTGAAAAATAAATAATAAACTGTAGGGCCCATATTAATAATTAAAAGGAATAGTAACATGTAAAACCTTCTAAATAACGGTTCTGCTCCAGCATACTTCCTAGGTATAAACGTTAATTCAAATACTGAAGAAATTAAACAAATTAAACATGCAATACCCCCAGCGACCGAAATGACAGTAAGACGAGCTTGAGTTGTTGGTTGATTATCTAATAAAGGGTTATAACGATGAGTGTATAATGAAGGAGCATTATAGCTGGTATAATACCAAAACATCGAAATATGGATAATCCAAATTCTATTAAAATTGGTCAATACATGAGACCAACTTCTTGATTCTTTAAAAGTTTTAAAAAATGCCTTTTTCCAATTAATCCGATTTAAATTAACATAACGTTGTTCTGGTGGTAAATCAATTAATCTCATTTTATCATCGAGAACAATTCTTTCTAATCCTTTGCCATACCAAAATAATTGATTCATATCATCATATCCAATGATTTGTTTATGATCTTTATCTACACGAACAAAGTTCCCATCAATTTTATTGAAACATTGATCTCTATAAAAATTATAAAGTGGAGTGATGGTATGGTCTAAAAAACTTTTAGTTACATTAGCAACAGAAACATCAGGATCTAAAGAATAATAAAAATCATTACAACATTTGAAAATAAAACATAAGCATTCTGGCATAAATCTAATATTATTTGCTTCACCCCAGATAAGAAGGTATAACCCAACTTGGATAACACAATCATTCGGTGATAATGCGTTCATATTATTATACCATTTTTCTTCTGATTCTAAAATACTATTAATGGTAATAGCTTTATCTCTAGGTTTACCATTATGCTTTAAGTTAGCAAATCCAATTGTATCATCAATATCTAATTGAGCGGCAAAATACCATTTACGGAAATTTGCATTAATGCCCCCAATATAATCACCATGAATGGATCTTAAAGCTCTGACGGGGCCAATCCTTGAAGCTCTTGAATCAATCATTCTTAAAAAATAATCAAACATATTTCTAGTATTATCATATTGGAAACCAAAAACTTCAGTCAATTGAATGAAAATAGCTTCAATATCTTCAATAGTTATAGGAACTAATTCTTGTGGCCCCCAACCAGGATAAGGATCATGGCCCCGTCTTGGTGAATCTTCCCCTAAGTCAGTTAATTTCTCTTGTTGGAACTGCCCAACGCTGGGACTTAAAAATGGGCTTCCTAAGTTCCCCATGGCAGCTAACCTTTCGGGGCTGATCTTGGGTGTTTTGAACCCACTTAGTGGTAAGGGAGCAATGAATTCTTCACTTTGTACAGTTGTTAACCGTTCTCTTCGACCAGCTAAACAAAATTTGAAGTTAGTATACTAGTTTTTCCATCTTATTGAATTAAGACAATGAAAAAAAAGTCAGGTAAACCATACTAGGAGCAGTAGTTGGTTCCTTTAATTTCCTCTCCTTATGGACAGAATTGGCTGAAAAGAATCCCTCTAACATGCTTGTTAACCGCTACAATCCACAAAATCACAATATCAATTTTGAGATTAAAAACATTTGATCTGAGATTTAACCCAAAAGAATTTAGTAGAGGATTCTGGGGAATGAGAAAGAGGACAGCCAAAATAACACTGTATATTTGAACCTAATAATCTTCTTCATCTTCTTCATCTTCTCTATCTTCTCCGTCAGTATTATAGCTTTCTTGACCGTCATCATCATCATCATCATCATCGTCTATGCCATCAGGCGGTTCTACTCCTAAATATGCAATTTTATTAGGAGTTTTACCTTTTAAAACTAATGAAACCTTTTTGACTTTATTATCAGTTGCTAAGGTAAGTAATGTTTGTCTGATATCAATTGGATGAATACCTTCACTCAATAGATTTGCAACAATACCACTAACTATGGGACTTGACATTGAAGTACCACTTAAGGACTTTGGGTAATTCATATCCCCAAAATCTACACTTTCCACCATTACACCAGGAGCTAAAATATCAACACAAGGACCATAATTTGAAAAGGATGCAAATTTATCAGTTCTATCATCGATACTACCCACCGTAATTGCATTTTCAGCACTTCCGGGGCTGGTTTTACAAGCATTGATGCCTGCATTACCAGCAGCGACCACCAAAACTAGTCCATTATTAACTGCAGCATTTAGTGCTTTATTTAATATTATGTTTCTCTCAGCTCCTAATGATAAATTTGCAACTGAAAGCCTGCCACTTGATTTAGCATCATTTACACAAAATTCTAAAGCAGCAATAATTCTACTTAAACTACCCATCCCATTACGAGATAATGCTTTAACTTCAACAATACTAACCTGCTTGGAAACCCCATAAGTGGATGAACCAATTAGACCTGCAACATGAGTGCCATGGCCATTGTGATCACCCTGTCCTTCATTAGTAAAATCTTTGCCAAATCTCACTCTACCACCAAATTCTGGGTGTCCAACTTCAATGCCTGAATCAATGACATAGGCATTTACATTGTAACCTGATGCATTTTCATCGTAAACAAACTTAACCTTCTTCTTTAATTTCTTTCTTTGTGAAATTCTACCTAAATGGCGTGGGGCATGTTTCTGAACAGCCGATTTCAATGCATGAATTTTAATATCGGGTGTGATTTCAGATACGTATGGACAACTTTTCAATCTAGTCAAAGCTCTTTTAGTAAAATTTCCAACAAATCCTTTAAAAGTTCCAATTGAAAATGTTTTTTTAATATGATGTCTAACTCTTAGATCTTCGGGGTATTTTGAATCACTGACGTAGAAACGTTCAAAGTCTTCGCCATCTTTTAAAGTGACAAAATATTCATTAGCGTAGATTGGGCTGATGAAAAGTAATACAATAATAAAATAATACAGTAACATTGAGTTTGTGAAGAATTGTTTTTGCACCCAAAAGTTGAGATTACAGCGCAAAAATCGCACTTATTAGCCCAAACGAAGGAGAGTTATAATAAAACAAATATATATATAATAAAACAATGTACAGGTCTATAAAGTGAAACTATTAAAATTCCACTTTATCTATTTAAGAGATTTTAAAACTTTTTCTCTTTCTTCAACCGAAAGAGTAGTCATAAAATCTTGAATAACGGCAACAGCGTTATTTGAATCTTGTTTTAATAATTTTCTCAAATTATTAAAAGTACTTTCAGATTTCAATTCATCCATCTTTTCACCTAATTTGGTATGATTACTTTCGATCCAGTCACTGACTTGAGCATCATTATCATAATCAGTAGTTGGCATCCAAGATTTCAATCTTGAAACTCTTTCTAATTTATTGGATTCTGGTAATTCATCTTTGATTAATCTTAAAACGTATTCTTCATTTAATCTTCTTCTTAATCTCCAGAAGAAGAACCTTCTGGCATCTTTCCAAGTTAATTCTTTTCTAATCACACCTTTGGCCAACATTCTACCAGATCTATCGTGTAAATCAGCAAATTGAACAGAAATTTGTTGGTAAATTGGTAACAAATCTTTTTCACGTTTAACTAATTCACTTGATAATTTTGAATGTTCATCGGACGATAAAGCAGCGTCTTTCAATTTGTTTTTCAATTCAGCATATTTAGGATCTAATCTTTCCATGGTAGCTAATAATTTATCACGTCTGTATTTAATACCGACCATTCCTTCAGGTTCTAAAACACCAGCTCTTGAGTCAACATCAGCATACATTTCCATCATTTCTTCATTGATAGTTGGATCAACAACGACCCATGAACCACCTCTTAATTCACCGGTTGGTGGGATATAGGTGAAAATGGGTTGTTTAAAATCAACTAACGAATCAACAATAAATGAACCATATTTTAAAACTTCATTATACATATCACGTTGACCACCTGAAAAACCTCTCCAGTTAGCTAAAATCATCAATGGTAAGTTTTCACCATTATTGAAATCATTAATTGCTTGTGCGGTTTTAAACGCAGAATTTGGATACCAAACTTGACCAGCTTCTTGAATTTTAAATTCGGTTGAATCAGGGTTAGCAGGATCAGCAGGTAATAAATTATCGACGGTTCTAGTTTCAACACCTATAACCCCAATTGGAATACCACCTAATCTTGCTCTACCAACAACAACCCCCTTGGCCCAACCTGATAAAGTTTCTTGGAATGAATTTTTATCAAATAAACCAGCTTCAAAATCTCCATTATCCAATTCTTTACCTTGAATCATCCATCTAACATCATAAGGTTCACTACTTGGTGGATAATAATCGATATCTCTATCCCAACTATCATTATTTTCTAAAATTGGTACAGGTAACCCTCTTTTAGCTGGAATATAACTCATCCAATCCATAATTTTTAAAACACCAGCGTAATCATCGGATGCAGTTAAATGTGAAACCCCATTATTGTACATGATTTGAGTACCTCCTAATTGTAAATTAGATGAATAAACTTCTCTACCTAATAATTTATTAATAGCTGGAGCACCAGTTAAAATAATTGGTTGGCCTTCTATTTGAATAGCTCTTTGACCTAATCTAACTAAATAAGCACCGATACCAACTGATCTACAAGTAACCAAGGTGATGGTGAAAATATCCTTATAAGCTCTTGAAGTGGCACCAGCAATTAAACCAGAACCTCTTAAACATTCAACACCTAAACCATCTTCCATACCAACAATAGATTTAATGACAAATCTAACTTCACCATTAATGACTTCTCTTTCGGTAACTACTGAATCTGATTTACCTGCTTGAGCTAATGCTTCTTTATCATCTTTTGATAAGTATAAGTATTGGAACCCTTTTGATTGGTCATTTTCTTCATTCCAACAAACTTTGAATAATGGTAATAATTCTTCAGCAACACCAATTCTAGCACCAGAATTAGCCGATAAATAGATTCTTGGAATACCTAATTTTCTTGCTAATTCAGTACATTTATTAAAGTATTCATCTTCTTCAGGACCAAATGAACCGATTTTATGAGTGATATCATTAGCAATAATGATAAATTGTCTACCTCTTGGGTATTCAGGCGTTTTAGCAACTACTTTAAACCCAACCATACCAATCTTATTGGCACCAGGATCTCTGTCAACGGCAGTTAATTCTCCATTATCATCTTCAATTAATTCTAAACTAACGAAAACATCCTTTGGCACTTTATTATTAGCATTAGAAGTTTTCCATTGAGCAATGGTGGCTTGACGGAATAATTCTGGGAAATCATAAACATAGGTGGTACCCATATTGTGAGCTTTATATCTTTTGGGTTGTAACGATTCTTTAACAGGATATGGAGTGGAAATTGGTCTTAAATGCATTGAACCAGGTTGGCCAATTGATTTAAACACCCATTGGTCTTTGGGGTTTTTAACTTCCATGTATAATTCAGATTTAACCACATAACCAGAAACATTATTAATGATGGCTCTTAATGGGAATGAATTACCAGTGGTTGGATCAGTACAAGAAATTCTAATTTCGGCACCAGTGACTCTTAATCTCCATAATCTTCTACCGAATCTTTCTAAGAATGAACCAAAGGCTGCTTCAACTTCTTCAGGAACAATATTGAATACCGTTGAAAAATTAATGAAAATATGATTCAAATCAGAATTTGAAGTATCGATAATTTCTAAAGCATCTAAAATATCCGACATTAATCTATTTGATTCGGAAATTAAATACTCAGAGATACTGATATCATCTCTAATAATACCAGTTCTAATAATACCTCTGGTGAAAAATCTTTTATCAGATGGAGCATTCTTACCAACACCTTCATAAACATGGATGTTTCTATTATCGGTGAAAATTGGTTTAATGTCGAAATTATCTAATCTTCCTAATTCTAATTGGAACGCTAAGGCAGGTTCAATATGTCTAATAACCTTATTTTCAACAAAATCTGGGGCAGTGAAAGTATAATAAGTTGGGTAAGAACCAATGATATGAGCAAACACAAATGTAATTCTACGAATTGAACAGTTGACTAAATCATCTCTTAAATAATCCAAGATTTCTTGAACTTTAACTAAAATTGCATCTTCTGATTCATAACCATCAACATTATTGATGATAACATTAAAAACATTCATGTAATTTTGTTTATCATTAATGGCATCACCAACATTAATACTTACACCTGGAGTATGTAAAATATCTAAACCAGCACTAATCATATCTTCAGCATCATCCAAATGTTTAACAGGAACTAAAATACCATGTCTAATTTGATCTTGATTTTTAGAATCAACGACAAATGATAAATCAGAAATTGATGCGGTTCTGTTCATTGATTCATCTTTGGAAGTATCAGAATTCTTAACATGATTAACAGCATTAAAGTTTGATGCAGTATTTGGTAAAGTAAAATTCCAGTGAATTATTGGTAACTTATCGTTAAAATGATAGAAGATTGAACTTAATGAATAAGCTCTATAAGCTCTTCTAATATATACTTCAGCAGCTGCCATGGCAACCCATTCATCAGTATTGATTAAAAATTGAGGCAAAACATCGAAAACAATATGTTTTGAATCAACTACTTCTTGAATAATTTCCAAATTAGGTTCACGATGTTTGGCATAAATTTCACCATACGACGTTTGCAAAACTGAAGATCTTAAAATATGTTCTAATTGGTCGGATCTTTCTTGAATTGATGGTAATGATGACTGAATCAAAATTTCTCTGGCTTTCAAGGTAACTTTAGTGGTTCCCTTAGTATCTAATTCAACGATATTTTTTAAAGATTCTCTAATCTCATTAGCAATGTTGGAAGATTGCTGTAATAATGGTTGATATTGATTTAAAATTGCTAAAATTAAATTATTTTTGGCACTAACTCTGGAATGTGATAAAATGATTGAAATCACTTTATTTAAATCTGATTTATTTTCATCTCTTAACTTTAAAACAATTTCATCTTCTCTAATATTTGAACCACTGAATAAATTTTCAACTTCAAAATAATTATTAATCAATGTAGCAAAGAAATTATATTCATGTTCAACTAATCCATTAACATATCTATTAGCAATTTCAATCAAAGGTAATAAAACATCTTGTAAGCCCATATCTTTAAATTCATCATCAATAAGGAATTTATTAAATAATTTTAAGATTTGTCTACTTGGGAACTCGCCATTTCTTGATTGAGTTCTCTCAATTAATGATGATAAAGATTCATCTAATTTTGGTGGTAATCTTGAATGCAATGCACTGATTTGTAAAGTCCATTCAGAATAAGGTAATTCATTATCTTTTAAAACCTCAATGATATTCTTCAAGGTGCTATTCAAAATAACTTGATTATCAAACCCGTCTAAAATGTTTTTCAAAATGTTTGTACAATTTTGAAATCTATGAACGGGTTTTGTACCTTGAACGACAGGATCACCGAATTCTGGTAAAGTTCCTTCATAAGGTAATGCGTGTTTAACTTTAGAAGGATCATCTAACGATAAGATAGCTAAAATATCCCCAGCATTAACGGTTGAACCAGGTTGTTTAATCAATTGAACGACCCCATTTTCTTGAGCAATTAATGGCATGCACATTTTCATGACTTCCACTTCGGCATAAGCTTGACCACTTACAACATGATCGCCGGAATCAACTAAATATTTAACCAATTTACCTGGTGAAGGAGTTCTTAATTGAGTTGGATCATTTTCAATTTCTAATAAACAAGTTTTACCATCGACTGATAATCTTGTGGCACTAGCTTCTTCTTTCCAATAAATTGAGTGAGATTTACCACCAATGGTAATTAATAATCCACCATCACTTAATAATCTGATACCAGCAATAATTCTTGTACCATTTAAAAAGACGGTATATGATTCATTGGATGATTTAGTAGCGGTAAATTTATATCTATAACCTTCATAAATAAAATCAACTGGGAAAATAGTCTTCAATAAATTTTTATTTGGTACTTGACCCTTTTCTAAAGATTGGGTATAGTCTAATTTATCTTCTTCACTTTGAATATGGGCTTTGGTAACGGCACCACAAATGACGGCAATTATTGGATCAGGTCTCTCAGCAGTTAATTTTTTACTAATTAATTCATCCAACCAACCGGTTGTAATAGTATTCTCTTCAAAATCAGGAGTTTCCAACAATTTAATTAAATATTCCACGGTGGTTCTAAAATCACCTCTAATACTTAATTCTTTCAATGCCACCACCATATGTTTCCTGGAAGCTTGTCTATTTTCACCAAAGGCAAAAATATGACCAAATTGAGAATCTGAAAATGAATGAATTGAGGATTGATTACTTACTGAGAAGTACCCCCAAACATTGGATGATGATCTGAAATTTAATTCGTGCAAATTACCACCACTTGGTTTGAAACCTTCACCTGGATCTTCACTGGTAATTCTACAAGCTGTTGTATGACCTTTAGGTTTTGGTCTACGTTGAGTGGTTAAACTATTTTCATTTTTGAATTCAAAATCAATTTCTGTAGAAGTATGAGGATCAACACCATATAAAGTTCTAATATCTCTAATTCTATGCATTGGTATACCCATGGCAATTTGTAATTGAGCAGCAGGTAAATTAACTCCGGTGACCATTTCAGTGGTTGGATGTTCAACTTGTAATCTTGGATTCAATTCTAAAAAGTAAAATTTATCATCCAGATGACTATATAAATATTCAACCGTACCAGCGCTTACATACCCAACTAATTTACCTAATCTGACGGCGGCGTTTTCCATTTCATGGAAGGTTTGATCTCTGGCAATAGTAACGGGAGCTTCTTCGATAATCTTTTGATGTCTTCTTTGCACGGAACAATCTCTACCAAATAATGAAATATTTGTACCATATTGATCAGCTAATAATTGAACTTCTAAATGTCTTGCACTACCAGCTAATTTCATAATAAAAATCGGTGACCCAGGAATTTCATTGGCAGCTTGTTTATATAAAGTTGTAAAATCCTTTTCATTATCAACTTTTCTGATACCTTTACCACCACCACCTTCAGAAGCTTTAACCATTACGGGGAACCCAATTTGTTTGGCTTTAACTAAACCATCTTCGGCATTTTTGCAACAACCTTTGGCATAAACCTCATCGGAAACTGAAACCAAATTAGTTTTAGCATCGATCTGAACATCATCAACACCGGTACCAGACCAAGGAATACAAGGAACTTTTGCATGTTGCGCCACGATGGTACTAGAGATTTTATCACCTAATGATCTCATGGCATTACCAGGGGGACCAATGAAGACGATTCTTTTAGGAGATGCAGCTAATCTTTCTGGTAAATCGGGGTTTTCTGAAGCATGACCCCAACCAGCCCAAACTGCGTGAACATTGGTTCTTTCAGCAATTTCAACAATTAATTCAACATTAGCATAATTATTATTATTGGTACTACCAGGTACTTCAACATATTGATCAGCCATTCTTATGTATTCAGCATTGGCCTCCAAATCTTCTGGGGTGGCCATTACCGTGAATTGAATCGCTCTTTCGTCTCCAAAAGTTTCATAAGCCCATTTTCTAATCGATCTAATTTCCTTCACCGCAGCGATACCATTATTAGCAATTAAAACCTTAGAAATCACAGTGTGGCCTTGATTGTCTTTGACGAAATCGGTTATTTTACTTGGTTCGGCATTTTCAACCGAATTTAATCCTATAAAATGTGAAGGTAAAGATTTTTGTAAATGTAAAAAATCAGTATTAGTTGACATTTTTCTATAAACCTGGTGATGATTGTTGTGGATATTATGGATATGATAAAATGGTTTCAAATTAAATGAAGATTGACTTGAAGTATAATATAATGATCTAAATGGGAATTTATTTACAAATCTAAAAACATTAGTATACGTGCTTGTAGCACTCTTCATTAAAAAATTGGGCTCCTCAACTTTTGAGACTTTTGTGCAGGGTGAGAACGAGATGAACTGTTACAAACCCTACCATTCCAGCTGGTCTATTACCAAGCTTGATTCTTGACATCTCTCCTGGACTATGACCACCACTGTCGTGACAATTGCCCTCTACTACCATCTAGAAACCTTCAATGTTGTTAATGAAAAGAATTGCAATAAATACATACTTGATCAATATTAACCGCTGTTAAAAAAATCTCTCTCTCACTTTTTTTCTACTGTAGTCAAACAGTTGAATAATTAACAATGTAATGTGATTGATCTATAGACCGTTTAATATATACACCCTTGTTATTGTTTCAAATAATACTTAAAAAAACAGAATCTTGTTAAAATCTGAATTTACAGGTAGTTTATGAATTCGCAGTAAAATCGTGTAATATATAACCAGTCCACCTTAGATCGAAAACCGTTATATACAGTTCCCAACAATTTTTTGATTGGGTTTTTTGCAGTGTAAAAAGGAGAATTTTGGTTCAAGTCTTCTGGTGTGCCGTGCCACCAGTGCGGCAGGAAGTTAGTGCCAGATGGTGGTAGCCTATGCTCAGCACATCAGTCCCACCGCTCGTTGTAATTTCTTGCGGTGTCAATGCAGAACGATTGACGTAACCACAGACTCTTTTAAATGGTTGGGTAAATAAGCATTAGGGATAGATATTAGATAAACAGTTACTTTTGGTAGTGATATCACCACACGTCCTGTGTCCTGTCCTAGGCAGGTTTTGATATGGGTCTACTGGTAACTATTTAACGATGGTCGAATTGGTGGTCTATTGACGTCAAATAGGGCCTTTGTTTGCGATAGGTTTAACTATGGTGAGGGAGCAATTAGGTGTTTTCGACCCAGTATTTCCAAAGAATTTCTTCGTATCGTAGGGTCTAGAATGCTACATGATGCTATTTCATATATCGACTCTGGGGTTGCAAGAAGTTAGGGACGTGATGGCCATAGTGTAAATATCTGGGTTGTCACGTGATTCTCGCGTGACGGAAATACTATAGCGATCTCTAACATTTTAGTGGCAACAGCGCGAAACTGTGAACTGGTAATTGAGCGGTGAATCTTGAATACTAACTACAACATGTCAAGAGAAGACCCAATTAAAGCTGAAAAAGATTTATCATCTGTTTTGGATGAACAGCTTCCCCAGATTGCCAAGTTGCCTTATAAAGAAGCCATCGAAAAATACTTGAACTTAGAAAAACAAACTAGACAATCGTCCGACTTGATTTCCAGCAAAAGAGTCTTACATGAAATAATTGACACGTTAGTTAATAAAGATTGGGAATACTTGAATGAGTTGATTCCTATTTTAGCTAAAAAACATGGACAAATGAAAAGTAGTATCCAGGATTTCATTCAAGCAATTATTGCACATTTGGATGATTTAAATGATGAGGTTAAAAATGAATTGGATTTGAAAATCAAGATTATTGAAACGATTAGAACGGTTGGAGATAAGAAGATTTTCGTTGAAGTCGAAAGAGCTATTGTTTCTAAAAAATTGAGTGAAATTTACTTGAATAAATTCAATGATTTAGATAAAGCGGTGGAAATTTTATGTGACTTACAAGTGGAAACTTATTCCATGATGAAATTCCCCACCAAAATCGAATATATTTTAAAGCAAATCGAATTAACGTTATTGAAACAAGATTTCAGCCAAGCGAAAATTTTAAGCAGAAAGATTTTATTGAAGACTTTGGCCAATTTTGACCAAGCCGATGAATTCAAAATCACCTATTTAAAATTCTTGATCAAAATTAACGAATTTGACAATGATTATATTTTGATTGTTCAAAATTACTTGAAATTGATTGAAATTGACGATGTTAAAACTAGCAAACAATTTGATGAAATTTTAACTTCAGTTATTTACTATATCATTTTATCACCATTTGATAATTTACAACTGGATTTGATTTTAAAAATCAAAAATAACTCAGTGTTTAATAAAAATGTTGATGCTAAAATCTACAAATTATTAGAAATTTTCACTACTCATGAATTAATCCACTGGTCAAATATTGAACATTTATATGCCGCTGACTTTAAAGCCTCCGCCATTTTACAAAACAAGGAAAATTTTCAAAACTTACAAAAAAGGACCATTGAGCATAATTTAAGAATCATCAACAAGTACTATACTTTTATAAAATTAAATAGATTATCGTATTTGTTGCAATTATCCAATGATGAAACTGAAAAATATATCAGTGAGTTGGTAAATTCCGGGATGATTATGGCCAAAATAAATAGACCTCAAGGTTTAGTTAAATTTGAAAAATTAGGTACCAAAAATGACTTCAATAGTTTATTAAATGACTGGTGTTATGACGTTGATAAATTATTAGAAGAAGTTGATCAAATTGGTCATTTAATTAATAAAGAAGAAATGATGTATGGGATTAAGCAAAAGAATTAAAGCCAAAGATCGAGCAAAGAATTGATATAGAAAAGAATTATACGCCTTCCCCCGTGGTTAACTCTTCCTCCTGGACTCCTCTTTGCTGTAGTTGTAGTAGACATTAAAATTTACTACCATTGTCTATATAAAGAAATCAATGTAAAGTTAGAGAGAAATTCAAGAAAAATTGGACCATAAATTATTTATAATTATACATTTTAGTACGTCTAGTAAAGAACCATACCTAAAACTAAACTAATGATTGAAATTACACCAACTTCAATATTAGCAGCACCGGATCCAGATGAAGTTGAACTATCACCATCGCCATCATCCTTGGAACCAGAGCTACTAGATTTTGAGCTTGAACTGGATGACGAACCACTGGAACCAGTTGGCAAGGAACCAGTTGAACTGTAATCATCAGAATCATCATTGTTGTTACCTTTGGCAACACAGGCCCATTGGGTGGAAGCATCAAACCCATTACCACTTGGTTCGGCATCAGCAACAATATATTTCAAGGCCCCTTTTGGAGTATCAGGAATATCATTTGAGGCCGCCCATTTTTTCGATGAAGCAGGACATTCACTATGATCTAAATCACTTTGATAATCACCATCACCAGTTGGGTTAGCAACTTTATCAAACATGGATTTCAAATTATCAAAATCTTCATTAGTAGAAACACTGGAGCCACTAATTTCAACTAATCCATATTCATTGGCTTCTTCACTATATTCGTAAACTAACCCACCACTGAAAACATGGGTCATCTTAGTAGAGTAAATTGATTCGACTTCGGTAAATGGTCTTGGCCTAACTTTATTACAACCGTACTCGGAAAGGAATAAAGGAATGGAGTAATTGGAGTAATCTGCAACTTTCTGATCATAACCACTGCCAGTAAAACTTGATTTACCACACCATGAATAATCATTGAACCCAAACATATCGACTCTAGCCATAGCATCATCCCCACAGTTGAAATAATGAGCAGTTTCTAATCTATTTTCTTCAACATCAGCGGCACTATAACCAACAGGAATACTTCTTAACCCTCTATTTTTGATAAAATGTTTCATATCTCTAACAACGGCTTTAACGTAAGTAGCAGCGGCGGTACTCTCATCGTCATTGATAACCTCATTAGCAGCGAAAAATCCCAAAGTATTATTATAATCAGCAACTTTTAATATTGAGGCAAACACTTCATTAAGATACATGGTATTATAACTACACTCTGAATCATTACCTCTGGTGATGGAAGCATAAGGAGTGTTGACATCAAAGATAACATAAATTCCTGCATCAGCCAACTTGTTCATACATTCTTTGTGATCTTTCGTGTTATCAATAGAATAGATTCTAACGGTATTAATTCCCAAATCTTTAAAATATTCAATATCTCGTTCACATAATTCAGGTTCAGCAATTGGATCAGTTAAGTTGGAAGATCCCCCAGGTTGATAATCTAACCCTCTAATGTAAAATCTCTCATTCGTATCTTTAACAAATAAACCGTTACCTTTAACTTCAATAGGACTGATGGCCATAACCGAGGTTACCAAAACCAACATAGAGACTAACAGTTTCATAGCGAATGTAGTCATAGCGAACGTAAAAAATAAAAGTTAGAACGGTTTTACAGTGCTAGTTTTTTTTTATGCCAACGGATATATATCAATATTTATATTTATATTAATAAATTCGTGATATTGCCCTGGACAAGAAATTTCAAATCAGTAAACAAATTGTTATTGAAATTTTCCAACACAAAGGTTAATCGAAAAGGTTAATAATAAATAGAGAGATTCTGGATTATATAATGTAGTCAGAGTCCTTAATCAAACGACATCTGCCACTTCCAGCTAGTTTGACCTATACGTAGTGGAATTGCACGTTGGACGGATTCCCCACGAAATGCAACTTACTGCTAGTGTTACTCGTGGCGGTTGTCTCACATTAAAAAAGTGAACTAGACTTGCAATGCCGTCACCGACCAGAGGCTTTGACGGTTCTACATCAAATTCTCATACCTTGGCTAACGCTAAGAATTCATACCAAGAATTGACAATCGTGATGGTTGCCAAAACAATCGTACTACCCTTCGTCTATCACCAGCTATAGTAACAGTAATATTGGCTTATAAGTTCACCGCTATCTAAATTTAGTTGCAACCATGGTGAGATGGTGATTTTTTGGGGCCTGCAAGTGAATACATCGAGCTGCACAGCATGGTAAAAATATACATCCCCTGGTTGTGGGCTCTATGAGAACAACACGATAAGAATAAGGGCTTTGAAGTTACGATGGGTCAACTGTTCCTAAGCCCCTTGATACCGAACACTGATAATTGATTGAGAAAATTAAGAGCATTAAAAGCCCACAGTGTGTAAAATCTTATACGCCCCCCATGATATGATTTTGTCCCAATGGTGGATCCATCCTGAAACATGTCGCGGACATTGTGAAATCAATGTTTATTTTTAACTTGCTCGCGACATCAGACGAAGACAACCCCCGAAACTCGCGGCAGGTGGAGTTGAGGTGAACCGAGGGTTATGGCGGGTAACAGCAGATAGATCAGTAATCGACATTGACCGACATTAGCCGACATTAGCATAGACATCCAACAGAGTATTGGCAGACATTGGCGTAGACATACAACAGAGTAGGAATAGTTGACAGTCGGAACGTTTATTTAGTTCTAACAGTATAATCTTCACCCGACTGAGTGATGTACCTAACCCATGGGTAAGATTGATATTGCAATTTTGGTTCATTAATTCTTAAATATCTAACTTGAATCCCCGAAGTGGTGAAATAAGGAATTTGAAAATTAACCTTGATAGGTTTTTTCAAGATAATTTCATCATTATTATCCACTGCTGGTAATCCTAATTCTGCCTTCATATGATACTGTTTTCCCCCTGGGAAGGTTTTCAATTTCCAAATAATACATGACTTTTCAGGCACCCATTTAACCGTACCGTATTCAGGGAAGAATTTGGGAGTATCAGCATCATCAGGAATAGGGATTATGATTTCTACATTATTAGCGGTGGATTTTTTCTTGATTTGCGTCTTGGTGGAACACAAGATCTCAATTCTTGAATGCTTGTGGATCTTCGTCTTGCAATTCACCGCAATTAATGGTTTCATTAAAAATTGCGTTGATGATAATCGATAAGACATTAAATTAAATTCACCATCCGGTGGGATAAACGTGATGATTCGTTCATTTTCAAATTTCGATAACCTCACACATTGATGGAACTTTATATCTTCCATTTCGATACCTTTGGAGTTAGTCTCGTCCTGATTGAAAATCCCTTTATCGTTTAATCCTAGTCTTAAATCGGGCATACCACTTAAATGTGACTTGATTTTAACTTCTCCCAAGATCTCACTATTCAATACTTGTCCATTAGCGTTAATTAACATGTTTATGCTTTCAATAACATCTAAAAATGCTTCGTTTTTATTATAAAAAATGCCATCTTTTCTCCAACTAACTGAATTGGTAACAGCATTTGGTGGTTGAACTATTCTTGATGGGGTATTTTTAATCAATTTATAGTAATTTTGAGTGATATATTCTTTTAAGATCTTGGTATCGGTGGTTTGTGGTATACCATAATCCATCATTTCATCTAATAGTTCGTAAATTATAACAAAATTATCTCTAATGGACTCTTCCTCCAAATGTTTGAAATACTGAGTCAACACTTCAATTAATTTTGATAAAAATATAATTATCGACATGATATTTTCATTCTTATTAGTTAATCCACATAAGTATAAGTTTTTATGTTGGATGAAAATATAATTAATTCCCTTATGATTAATAAACGGTTTATAATTTGATTCATCTTCGTCATTCTCCATTTCTAATAACAACAACGGGAAATCATCAATCGCGCTAGATGGTATATCCCCTTTATAATCCCTTGACAAAAGGGACTTCCCCTTGATATCTAAAAAATGAATCTGGGATGCCATTTTCCAATCTATTTATATATTTCGTTTGGATCAAATCTAACAACAACACAATTTTTTAATACCTGCGCGCTGTCGACCTGTCACAAGCCCTATCAAAATCTCACAGATATCACATCTCTTGTCACATCGATGAACTTACAAAAGTCAGTAGAGGAAGAAATAAGACAATACCAATTGGTATCGAAATCCAAATCATTGAGGAATCTAAATCCCAAAAATATCGGGAAAATCGCTAAATCAATTGATGAAAAACAGTTCAAAGACGTAATCATTAAGAAACATCAGGTACTACAAAAATTATATAAATTACTAAATAATTCAATTAATGATGGATCAATCGATAATTTAAATGTAGACTCTCTGGTAATAACAAATCGATATTTGGCGGAAAAATATATTATGGAACACATATATAATGATGACGACAAGTGCCAGCGAATTAAAGATTTAATCGTTAATCATAACAATTATCGTGATAGTATGAAACAAAAGAGGGAAACACTTAGTAGTGATGATGATTTACGACAACTAGATTTGGAAATATGGCATCAATGTCAAAAATTTGAAATTGAAGCTTCAGAAGCGTTGAAAGAGATTCGAATACCGTTTTTTTGCATCGATGATAATTACACTTATCCTGATTTACACCACGATGAAAAATGGCTAATTAAGAAATTAAATGAATTATTTATTCCTTGATCCTCCTTCGGGTTATCTTAGAATCTATATAAGTCGTTCAAATGACCATTAATAAATACTTACCAGTTATTTTGCTATTTTGCTATTTTGCTATTTTTCTATTTTTTTATCATTTTATTATATTTTTCTTCTTCATCCCTTACGTGATTATAAATCAGTAACACAACCTTTTGAGGCATCGGTAACTAATTTATAATACTTCAACATAGTACCCCTTTTGTATCTTAACTCAGGTGCAACCCATTTTTTCCTTCTTTCAGCTAATACTTCTTCGGAAACGATTAAATCAATCGAATTTTTATCAGCATCGATAATAATTTCATCACCGTCTTCGACTAAACCAATTGGACCACCAACGGCGGCTTCTGGGACAACGTGACCGATTAAAAATCCATGAGATCCACCACTGAATCTACCATCGGTAATTAATGCCGCATCTTGACCTAAGCCGTAACCCATTAATAAACTGGAAGGTTTTAACATTTCTGGCATACCTGGACCACCTTTTGGTCCTTCGTATCTAATAACACATACGGTTTTTTCACCCTTTTTGATTTCACCATTTTCAATGGCAGCAACAAAATTGTCTTCTTTATTGAACACTTTAGCTTTACCTTTAAAATAAGTACCTTCCTTACCAGTGATTTTGGCAACTGCACCTTCAGGAGCTAATGTACCTTTTAAGATTTGTAAATGACCGCTTGGCTTTAATGGATTGGATAATGGTCTAACGATATCTTGACCCTTTGGTAAACCTGGCAATTTTGATAAATTTTCTTTAATAGTTTTACCAGTAACAGTTAATTGATCACCATCAATTAAACCTTCTTCTAATAATAACTTCATGATTGCTGGAGTACCACCGAATTCGTGTAAATCAGCCATGACATATTTACCACTTGGTCTGAAATCAGTCAATAATGGTGTGGAGTCACTAATTTTTTGGAAATCATCAATGGTGATACTAATGTCAACCGACGAGGCAATCGCAATGATGTGTAACACAGCATTAGTTGAACCACCAGTGGCAATAATATATCTAATTGCGTTTTCAAATGCGGTTCTGGTCATAATATCTCTTGGTTTTAAATCCAATTGTAACAAGTTTTTCACCGCTTCACCAACATTGTCACATTCTTGAGCTTTTAAGCTTGACACGGCAGGAGCTGATGATGAATAAGGCAAAGACATACCTAAAACTTCAGCGGCCGATGCCATGGTGTTGGCGGTGTACATACCACCACAAGCACCAGGACCAGGACATGAGTTTTTAACAATATCGACTCTTTCTTCTTCGTTAATTTGCTTCGATAAATATTGACCTAAACTTTGAAATGCTGAAACAATATCGACCTTCTTCGGCATATTTGGATTATTTGCTCCACAACTGGTGGACCCTGGTAAAATTGTACCACCATAAACCATAATTGATGGTCTATTGTGTCTACCCATGGCCATTAAAGTACCTGGCATGTTCTTGTCACAAGATGGGATAGCAACCCCACCGTCATACATTTGAGCTAACATCATCGTTTCGAAAGAGTCAGCAATGATTTCTCTGGATTGTAATGAAAACTTCATACCTTCTGTACCGTTAGTGATACCATCACTAACTCCAATGGTATTGAATTGCATAGCTTTCAACCCTGCTTTATTGACGGAATCGGTACATCTATGGTTCATATCCATCAAATGCATGTTACATGGGTTACCTGACCACCAAACTGATCCAACCCCGATTTGTGCTTTATGGAAATCTTCTTCATTAAACCCCGTAGCATATAACATGGCCTGAGATGCACCTTGAGTACGATCTTCAGTGACAATCGAGGAAAACTTGTTTAATTTGTTTTCCCATCGTCTAGCACTTTGACTAAATGGTCTATTAATTTGTTTTAACATGTTTATGTTGAGTTTTCAAATTAGTATTGTTAATTCTTTGAAGATTTGATAATTTTTCCACTTGACTCACCATAGGGCCTGAATCGCAATTTTTTCCAGTCTGAATCCATTTTGACTGGGCCAATAATATTACACCTGAATGTAATATCAGAGAGGGGGGTATGTAATGGGTTTAAATGATTCATATCAGTGGCCACACTGAAACGATCATGTAAGTAATGTTGAAATCGTTAAAATACCCAAAATAAACGGAGGTTTATCTATGAGTGATGCGTCACGTGACAAAAGGACCAATGGAGTCCTTTAACAGATGACAATGATGACGATGACGATGGCATTTAATATACTAAGACCATTATAGTATCGTTGACACATTTACACTGTCTTTAGTCAACATAACTCTATCGTTCATCGTCTTTTCATACTCTGATGTAATGTTCCAAAGACTGGGTGCGAATAAAAAATCACAGTCATTCAGGAACAGAAGAGGTAGAAGTGGAAGTATCGTTAAACATGGCAGAGAAGAGGTTATTCAAAGAATATAGCCAACTAAATAAGACACCTGCTCATGTAAATAATCATCAAATCGTTTCCCTCGAACCGCTAGACGTTGATAATGTTTTTGCATGGGAAGCTACAATCTGTAAGCCGAGTAAGATGGATTCGCCATACTATTATAATGGTAAATGGAAGTTAGATATTAACGTAACATCATCATACCCTATTCAACCACCAAGTATTAGATTTAATCGTAAAACACCCATTTCACATCCTAATATTAACATTGATACGGGAGAAATTTGCTTGGATATTTTAAAACTGGAGAACTGGTCACCGGCATGGAATTTGGAACATTTAGTAGGGGCAATATTAATGTTGCTTGATGATCCTGAGCCTGACTCTCCGTTAAACATTGACCTGGCTAATTTATTTAGAGCTGACAAATTAGGATTTGAAAGTTTTGTGCAATTTATCATTTGGAGATATAATACGTTTTTGGATGTAGTCAAAGATGTCAAGGGACTTAAAATAGGTGGACAAGAGGAAGACGATGAAGAAGAGGAACAAGAGGGAGACTATGAAGAAGAAGAAGAAGAAGAAGACGAACATGACGAAGAACATGACGAAGAACAAAAAGAACAAGACGCAAAAGAAGAAGAAGAAGAAGAAGAAGAAGACTCGATGTTGCAAGCCAATAATAACATAATCAAAGATGTAGGCATGCAAGTGACTCAAAATTTCATCAATAAAGTCGATGAAATTAAACATTCGAAAGATAATTCCCTTGATTCAACGAAAGACTACGATGGCGCAAAACGTCAGATTGTAGAAAATGTAAATAAGCAAGTTAGTGAACTTTGTCTGAAATCAACATCGCCAATCAGTGAAGATGAGGCTCCCGTAGGTGAAACGTTGATCGATTCAAATATCGATCCAAAGGTTGAAGACGAAAAAAAGAAATTTTTAGAAGAAATCGATAAGAAGATCAATGAATTCCACGAGAATATCAGTGTAACAGGAAGTGTTTCGACCACCAGTAGTAAAAATTCAAAAAATTCAAAAAAATTCAAAAAATCAAAAAGAGAAAAATTAAAAGCACTAATTAAGAGTGTTAGAGATGATTGAATGAAAAATTAGACACGAGTTACATAAAATGTATATTTATTTGATATGTTTCTGCAAACCATCTCTACTTGCCATCTAATGGACCTTTATGAATAACTCCTGAGCCTGCTTGATGAGTTGGAAATACTAACGTTTCAGCAATCACGGTTTTCTGCTTTCTTGAAACACCAAACACAATTACTTCAGCAATGTCCTCGGCTTGTAATGGATCCATCTCTTCGTAGACTTTATCAGCTTGTCCTTTATCACCATGAAATCTAACTACACTAAAATTGGTTTCAACTTGGCCAGGATCAACTTCTAATACTCTGATTTTGGTATTAATAAGTTCCTTTCTTAATGAAGTTGTGAAAAACTTAACAGCAGCTTTAGACGCACAATAAACTGATCCTCCAGGGTAAGCATCTCTACCAGCAATCGAACCGATATTAACAATATCACCGGAATTTTTTTTCTTAAAAATTGGTAAAATATTATTAGTTAAATTGATTAATCCCACTACGTTAGTTTGAATCATCCCTTCTATATCAGCATCATCGATTTCTCCGACTTTGCTCCTACCTAAAGCTTTACCAGCATTGTTAACCAATACATCAATATCAGCAAAATCTAGAGGTAAATTTTTAACAAAATCTTTGATCGATTTATTGATGCTAACGTCTAAAACTGATGAATGAACTTTGATTTCAGGAAACTGCTTAATTAAATCGTTCTTCAAAGTGGTTAATTTATCTTCACTTCTAGCTGCTAAAATCAATGAAACTTTACCGCTAGTTGCCAGAGCAAATTCTTTGGCAGTTGCTTCACCAATACCGGATGATGCCCCCGTAATTAAGATGATCTTGTTAGCCAATCTTGCTGCAGCTTTAGTTCCAAAGGACATTATTAATGAGAGTTGGAATGGAAAATTGTGGTTAAAGTAGGAACAGTGCGATTGCGGAATCGATAAGATCTGATCCAGGTTCACATGACAGGTGATTAACGAAAAACAATAGTACAAATGTTAGTGAATTATTGCGATGGCTTAGATGAACCAAGGTTGTTTGAACGTTGTATAATTATCAGATAATTGACTCATGGCAGCAAGAAAAAACTCCTTAATTTCGGACGACCCTTCCCAGTAATTCTCACCACCAGTGTAGCTGCAAAATTTATAAAAATTCATAATAAATAATCATCAAATTTCTTTTGTCCCCTAATTATCACTAATTAGAGGTTGCAACATCACATACTTACAATCTACTATAACCACGATAGCTAGTATACCCCCGGGTCCTATCAAGGGGCCACCACCATAGCTCTAGCTTAATACCAACGGATAACGAGCAGTTCAGTAATCACAGGCAGAAGTAAAATGCGAAAAGTGGAGCGGGAACCTAACTCCTAACTATTTTGATCTTTGGAAAATTATATAAGTGGATCAATTATCTGCATTGATAAAAAGCAAAACGCATCACATTTTTCACATTTATCATGATTTCAAGGTCCATTAGATCATTTGGACAGTCAAGTTCCAAAAATTTCGTCAAATGTTTGTCGTTAAATTCCACCACTTCTAATTACCCCAGATCTCACACCACTGATAAATATATCACACCGAGCTTTGTGAATAATGAATTTTTCAAATCTGAAAGTTCTACATGGTATGATATTCACGATCCTGCTACTAATGACGTAATCAGTCAGGTTCCTCAATCAACTGAAAAGGAATTAGAGGACGCTATTAAAGGTGCTGATGAAGCATTCAATACCTGGAAGAATTATAGTATTATCAAAAGACAAGGTATTGCCTTCAAATTTGTTGAATTATTAAAAGCTAATTGGGACAGATTAGCAGGTATGATTGTTTTAGAACAAGGTAAGACGTTTGCTGATGCGAAGGGTGATGTTTTAAGAGGGTTACAAGTTGCTGAAGCTGCATGTAATGTAACTAACGATATGATGGGTTCAACATTGGAAGTTGCCACTGATATGGAAACTAAAATGGTTAGAGAACCATTAGGGGTGGTTGCCTCCATTTGTCCGTTTAATTTCCCTGCCATGGTTCCATTATGGTCCATTCCATTAATTTTAGTTACTGGTAATACCGCCGTCATTAAACCAAGTGAAAGAGTTCCAGGTGCTGCCATGATTATTTGTGAATTATTGAAAGAAGCTGGGGTTCCACCAGGTGTTTTAAACATTGTTCATGGTAAACACGATACCGTCAATAAATTGATTGACGATCCAAGAATTAAAGCTTTGACCTTTGTTGGTGGTGATAAAGCTGGTAAATATATTTACGAAAGAGGTACCGCTTTAGGCAAAAGAGTTCAATCCAATTTAGGTGCAAAAAATCATTTAATTGTGTTGCCTGACGCCGATAAAAACCAATTTGTCAATGCGGTCAACGGTGCAGCATTTGGTGCAGCAGGTCAAAGATGTATGGCCATTTCAGTTTTAGTCACGGTGGGCAAATCACAAGAATGGATCAAAGACATCGTTGAAGATGCTAAAAAATTAAAAGTTGGTAGTGGATTTGATCAATCAAGTGATTTGGGTCCATTAATTAATCCAGCTAGTTTAACTAAAGCTAATGAAATCATTGAAGATAGTGTTAATCAAGGGGCTGAACTTTTATTAGATGGTAGAAACCCTACCATGCCAGAAAAATTCTCCAAAGGTAATTTCTTATTCCCAACCATTATCAACGGTGTTAAACCAGGTATGAGATGTTACGATGAAGAAATCTTTGCCCCAGTGTTAAGTATCGTTAACGTTGATACTTTTGATGAAGCTATTAGTTTAGTCAATTCAAACAGATACGGTAATGGTGTTTCATTATTTACTAAATCAGGTAACCAATCACAAAAATTCGTTAAAAATATTGCATGTGGTCAAGTTGGGGTTAATGTTCCAATTCCTGTTCCATTACCAATGTTTTCATTCACCGGTAATAAAGGTTCGTTCTTGGGTGATTTAAATTTCTACGGTAAAGCAGGTATCACTTTCTTGACCCAACCAAAAACTATTACTACTTTATGGAGAACAGACGAGTTTGAATACGTTACTCCTTCAACTTCAATGCCAGTTCATCATTAATTATATAGGAATATACTGACGTTCATATTTTCTCCTAATAGCTATATATACGGACACACTGTTTATTAGAAGGAGTTAATGTATCACTCAAAAGGAGTATAATAAACATAACAAGCTTTAAAAAAAGAAGTAAATATTCAAAAAAAAATTGAAAAATAATGAAGGAAGCGAGGTTCGAACTCGCGCGGACACTGTCCAACAGATCTTAAGTCTGCCGCCTTAGACCACTCGGCCATCCCTCCAATTCTTAATCTTTTATAAGGGGAATAAGTGATACGGTAAAAGATGTAAAAATAATCACTTAGTACTCTAAGTTTAAACGGATTAGCAAGTTATTACAGTCCGAAATAACCTAAAATAGATAACAAATCGGATAAAAAGTAAATTAATTTAACTACAAAATCAAATCAAATTTACTGTTATCCACATAGAATTGCAGCAGATTTGAGAAAAAAAAAGATAAAACATCGATGTCTAGTGTTACATGTTGCACATGTCAACTAACAAGTACTGTAGATGAAATATCTAAACATTTATCGAGTACCAGACATAAGAAAGTTAAGTATGATCCCCTTGACGAGGTTATAGAGTGTGAAGAATGTGACGATACGAATATCCATCAATTACAAATTTTAAGATTTGGATTAAACGATATGACATTATTATGTCAAAGCTGTTTGAGTAAAGAAGACAAACCTTCAATTCAATACTCATTATCTAATGGGTCATTGTTTAAAAAAATTGAACAATATTATACGGTTAGAGATTTAGAGTGTAAAATTTGTTCTAATGAAAGGAAGTTGTTCATTACCAAACATAATAATGAAAATTTTATAATTTGTCGTAATTGTATACCAGATTTTAAAGAAAAGTTCCCGAATTTAGAGTTTGTTAGTGAAGATGATGATTATTTTTTATCAGAATTATTCGGATTAACCGAATTTAGACCAAATAATAAATTTAAGTCAAAAAGAAGAGGTATAAAAGCTATTAAAGGTGGTAAAAGGAAACCTAAGCAAGTTAATGAAAAACAACAGCAGGAGGCCGACGAAAGAAGGGACTATTATTTTAGTAAATTAGCTCAATCCAAAGAATTGAAAAGTGGAACCACTGTTAAAGCAGTTGGTTATGAACAGGGCAAAGGAAAATCTGGCGCCAATTCTAAAACCAATAATAACAGGGATAGCGGTAGGCAATCGATGAACAATTCACCGAGAGATACTCCCAGAAATTCAAAACCAAATAGCGCTAGACAATCAAGATCGTCAACCCCTGTTCCTAAGTCAGCTCCAAAGAGCATAGGTTCGAAAGGATCAGCTCCAAAGCCAACCAAATCAACTCCAAAATTAGACAGCAAACCACGTAAAAATAATTCGAAACCTAATAGTTTACCTGAAAAGCCTGAAAAACCAACACCATCAAGTTTACCTAGTAAACCTGAATCGTGTTTACCTAAACCTTTAAGTAAAGAACAGAAGGAGAATAAGGATCATAAGCCAACCAAAGGTAAACCTGAAAAAATCAAGGGAGTACGTGATAGTAAACCAAAGGATAATGGGCCAAAGGATAATAAGCCAAAGGAGAATAAGCCAAAGGAGAATAAGCCAAAGGAGAATAAGCCAAAGGAGAATAAATCAAAAGACAATGGAAAACAAAAGGAGAATAAAGCAAAAGACAATGGAAAATCAAAGGAAAATAAGTTAAAAGATAAACCAGTTGATAACTCAAAGAATGGTAAAAGTAAAGATCAAAATAAAGAAAATATGACAGGCAACCAACAAGAACCAAAAACAAATAAAATTCCATTGCCATCAGGGATTAACAAATACATGCCTGCCAAAACTCCACCATTAAATTATGAATCAATGAATAAATATTATCAAGAAATGAGTTATAACTTATTTTTAGAAGAAAAATTAAGTATGTCATCAGCTAACAATTCATATATTGAAAATGATGAGCTGGTATTATTATGGTATCAAGATCAAGATAAAAAGCATAAGCAATATAAAATTGAAATTGAATTGACTCAAAAGTTTAAGGATAAATTTTTAAGAAAAAATATTCAAAAATTTAGGAAAGAGCCATTCTCAGTTGATCAAACGATGTTCCTTATATTAAATGATGAAATTGCCTGGTACGGTAAAATTGTATTGTGTGAAGTCAATAAAGTTGGTAAAGGTAGGAAAAAAGATGAAGTTTTAGAAATTATTGTTGAAAATTTCGATTGGAACTATCAAACGTTACCAATTAATGTTAACATTAAATATTTAAAACTATTACCCGCATCAATACCAGTTTCAAGAGTGTTTTTAGCAATGTCAAGAATTGATAATTCCAAGTTTATTAAAATGTTATTAGGTAAAGATCCTATTAGACAAATTGAATTTAAAAATTATGTTAAATTTTCTGATGAAACTAAATTTAATGAATCACAAAAAATTGCATTACAATCAGTGTTAAATAATTCAATTACCGTATTACAAGGGCCACCAGGTACAGGTAAAACTTCAACAATTCACGAAATTATTTTGCAATTATTAAACAATTTAAATACCTATCCAATTTTAGTTGTTGCCGCTTCAAATATTGCCATTGATAATATCGCTGAAAAATTATTAGACACTCATGGAAGATCATTATTAAGAATTGTTGCTAATGAAAAGGAACTGGATTATAATAGACTGCATGATTTAAGTTCGATTTGTTTACATCATAAAATGAATGATATGTTACCACAAAGTATGAAGGATGATTTAATTAAATTAAGAGGTCCCAGAGCAAAGGAAGTTAGTATCAATCAATACAAGAAGATTAAAAGTAAGCAATTTGAATTATCAAATATATTAATTGCTCAAGCCAGAGTCATATTTACCACCACCGTGGTTGCAGGAGGTAATCAATTGAAATCAGTTAAAAAGTTCCCCGTAGTTATCATGGATGAATCGACGCAAAGTTCCGAACCCATTACGTTAATTCCATTATCAATGCCAGGGGTTGATAAATTTGTTTTTGTTGGTGATCAAAATCAATTGAGTAGCTTTACTCAAGTGCCAAATTTATCATTATCGTTATTTGAAAGAGTTTTAATCAATGGTACTTATAAAAAGGCTCACATGTTGGATACTCAATATAGAATGCATCCAATGATTAGTGAGTTCCCCCGTAATAAGTTTTATGGGGGTTTATTAAAAGATGGTATTACCGAACAACAGAGATTGATTGAAAACGTTGACAAACCAGTTAATTTCTGGAATACCAATAATAAATGTAAAGAAGAAAGGGTTAGAATTAGAATGAGAGAAGATAATGGTTATACTTACACAAACCCCGGGGAGATTAAATATATCACTGAAATATTAAACGATTTGATATTTGATAAAAAAATCGACAAAAAGGATATTGGTATAATCACCCCCTATAGAGGGCAAAGAGATTTGATTTCAAGTGAATTGCTGAACAATGAATTAATCAATCCAACCAAAGAAGATATTAAGATTGAAATCGATAGAGATGATATCTATAACGAATCAAAACCATTGACAATTCATACCGTATCAGATATCATGATTGCATCCATCGATGCATTTCAAGGTAGAGAGAAAAATTTTATATTATTTTCATGTGTTAGAAGTAATAGTGAAGGTAAAATTGGGTTTTTAAACGATGCCAGAAGATTAAATGTTGCGTTAACAAGAGCAAAGTATGGATTGATATTAGTTGGAGATTATAATTGTTTAGTCAAAGACGAACTATGGAAAGACTACTTGACGCATTTGAACGATAAAGCGTTAGTTAATCATGGTGAGAAGTTTAGCTATTGAACGGTGGCAGAATTATGTGGTGAGAAGTTTAGCCAGTGAATGATGAAGAAGTGCGAGGGATGTAGTTAACCAATTTAACGTGCAACCCATAGTATCCCTTAAAGCACAGCGTTGTATAATACGCTGCACCCTCGATCCCATTGTCATCCAAAACACACTTATTCTGCCTTGACTACTAAAATTCAAATCCAGAATTTTCTCGCGTATCGTTAAAGGGGGAGGTTTTACAATTTATAGACAAAATTAGAGTAATATATAACCACTTTCTATTTAACAATCACTGTTTGGCAATTCGACATAACCGTTTCGAAGACATCCACCATTGGTACTGTAAACATACCAATTTCATTAAAAGTGTCTATCAGTTAAATTGTGGTTTTTTTGTTTCAAAGATCTGAAACAATCACTTACACGACTCCAATCTCGAAAAAAACTTCACGCTATAAGGACTTGAAAATTTTCAATCTTCCTAAATCAGATTATATTAGCTACATTATATTTTTATAGAAAATTATTTATTTGGCAGCGTAAAGATCAATCAGTTGGTAGTTTTCTTTTGTCGTTAGGTAAGTTGCATCGAGGCTATTAGCATTCATTCCATTGAAACAATCACACCATATTTGTGATAGATAACTTGTTGTAGCAGGGTTATATTTTAAATACTCAATTATAGCGGTCAATAAACAACATGATCAAATCTTTTAGAAGAAACAAAAGACTGTCAAGCTCATCAGATTCAATTAAACATCAGATCTCAAGAGTTCCGTCGGGCGCTACGTTTAGTGATTCAATTTTACAGGCCCCCAAATTAGTTATTAGAGCGTTGTATGATTATCAACCTCAAGGACCTGATGAATTGACGTTCCAAAAGGGGGATTTTTTCCATGTTATGAGTGAAGTTAATGAAGCAGAAGATTCTAACGGCTGGTATGAAGCGATAAATCCAATGACAAACGCAAAAGGTATGGTGCCCATGTCGTATTTTGAAAAAATTGATAGAACAAGACCAAGAACGAACTCTACTAATAATACTAGTCACTCAACGCCAATAAGTAATGGCAGTAGCTATGCATTTTCCAATAATAACGGCAATAATAGTAATAACCATAATAATCATAATAATAATAATCATAAATTTAGTCCAAAAAAAGCATCAATATCATCCACTTCAACTGCATCATCGCATAGGAATAGCAGTCCAACGTTGTATGCTATAGTATTATACGAATTTAAAGCTGAAAGAGAAGATGAATTGGGTATTTCGCCTGGTGAAAGTTTGATAATCTGCGCACATCATGATTACGAGTGGTTTATTGCTAAACCAATTAATAGGACTGGTGGACCGGGGTTAGTTCCAGTTACTTACGTTAAAATCGTCGATTTAATCAATCCTCATAATACAATTCTTCATAACGATGAAAAAGATTTAATCAAGATTATAAATACTTTTAAAATCCCCTCGGTTGAACAATGGAAAGCTCAAACTGCAAGATATCAAGCGTCATCGAGACCGGTGGAACCAGTTGACAATGATCTCGTCAATAATTACGGTCATACTAATAGTCTTCACAATAATAATAATCATGGATCTCATATAATATCAGGACCTATTGGACCGGGACAAATAGGTAGTCATAAACATTACGATGAAAATGGTGAATATTCGACCTCCAACAGATCGTCGTTATCATCGTCAAACATTTCAATTTTGGAAGCAGGAGTTGATTCGTATCATTTGGACGCTAATAAATATCAATATTTAATTATTGCAAAATTAAGTAATGGCAAATCAAGATATTTATACAGATATTATGATGATTTTTATCAATTGCAAGTTAGTTTATTAGAATTATTTCCATTTGAAGCGGGTAAAATTGAAAATTCAAAAAGAACCATACCATCAATACCAGGTCCCCTTTTCACAGTAAATGATAACATTTCAAGATTAAGAAGAGAAAAATTAGATAGATACATAAGAGAATTAATTCAATTGCCCAGTCATATTTCAAGATGTGAAGAAGTTTTGAGATTATTTGAAGTTTTAGAAAACGGTTACGATAGAGAAATCGACGATTCAATAAATAACTCAAAAGAGAGACAACTGAAACCAATTAGCCAAAAATCAATTTATCAACAAGACAGAATGTCACAATATTCCAATTTGCATAACCAAGTTAATGATGGTAGACAATCGACAACCCCAATATCATCAGATTCGAATTTAAATCGATTATCATCATCTTCAGGTAATCTTTTAAACAATATTGACCACCAACCTCAACGTCAACCGTCACAAACTTCAGATATCCTAGGTAAAGACGTTGGGAATTCTACCACTGGTGTAGCTGCTACCAATGGCGTAACCGCTACCAATGGCGCAACCGCTACCAATGGTGTAGCCGCTACGTCGGCGCCAACTGCTTCTACCGATGCATCTGCCCCATCATCATCATCTTCTGATAAACCACCAACCACTAAAGTTAAAGTTAAATTTTACTATCAAGATGATATTTTTGTATTATTATTACCAATTGGGTTAAGATTAAATGATTTAAAAGCTAAACTATTTAAAAGATTGAATCTAAATGAAAACGCTTCAGAATTCAACTCGGATTTGATTTCAATTTACTTGAAGAATGATTTAGATAATTTCCAATCTGAAAATAGCACAACTGATTATAATTTTAATGATAATCAATTACTTAGTTTAAAAACATTTGAAATTGATAATGATGATAAGTTCCATACTGTATTGTATGACAAATGTAAATTATGTATTTTAGCTTAGGAATACAAGGTGTATAAAGATTATTCTCGTCTCTTCTCGTACTTTTGTTACACAAAAAAAAATACGTATCGCACAAAAATTTGTTCCATTAATAACGAGATAAATAAATGATAAATTCAATATCTAATGTTTCAGGTCGATTTTATAGTAGTGTAGTGTCCATGATACGCTCCACCACATCCAGTAATAAGGAAATCGAAATCATTGAAATTGACCTGGACTCAGATTCTGATCTGGAAGAATTATTACCAATTATAACCACGCCAGTTGTGCCAAAATATGAACTAGATAAGAATTATAAATCATCACCATCATCACTTTCAAATAATTATACCCCTTCAAAGAGGCGAAAAGCAGTATTAAATGAATTGAGAACATCACCAGTTGATCCAGTTAAAAGATCACCCTTTGAAGAGACCAAGTCCCCATTTCATCGAGTTAGTAAACCACCACCATGTTCAATATCATCACCTTCAAAGTTATCTCCATTTAATGCAAACCCACAGGATGCAAAATTTACAGGTAACCCACAAAGGCATAGACCAGATGATTCAAGTTCAAAGGAATCGCTGGGATCATCATTTAATCTATCAGCGGCTAATGTAAATAATCAACCACAAGATTCAAGGGCTAAAACAATACCACAAATATCAAGTGAGAATACATCATATACAAAAGTGCCTATTAGTTCATTGATAAATTCAAATGGCTCAGTTAGTCAGAGCCCTATAAATCCATATAAGGAGAGATCAAAACCATTACCATTTAGCGAAAAGTCTAAATCGTCACTTTTCATAGATCCAAATACTTCGTTTAATCAACAATGGACGGCTATGAGTGACTCTTCAACTTCAAAAAAGTTGCCATCATCACCTAGTCCTAACGAATTCATAATAACTAACGTTATTTCAACACCGTCCAAGAATAGACCAACTTCCAATGGTAGACCTCAATCATTAACATCAACTCTTGGAAAACCAAAGACTCAAAGACCTGGAACCTCAATGCAAACGGCAAACCCCAATAAGACGAAACAAAATAACGATAATAATGATAATGATAATAATAATGATAATGATAATAATAATGATAATGATAATAATAATGATAATGATAATAATAATGATAATAAAGAAAATAATGATAACTATGATAGAAATAGAAATTTGTCAATAATTGGCGATAAATGTATACCAGATGCTAAACCAAGAAAATTTACCAAACGTGGCTATAGGAAACATAAAGATGATAAATTAAAACATAATTTAAATGGTAAGCCAACAGTATCAGATGAATTAATTAAATTTGTAAGAATAAATCCTTCAGATAGTGACGACGATGATCTGTTTAATGAACCAAGACGTGTAGCAAGCAATGAATTAAATCGTGAATCAAAGGATAGATCAAGTGTTAAATTTAAAAGTACACCAATCGAAGGAAAACGTACCCTTTCTGAAAATGTCAAAGATCTTGAATCACCTCATAATCAACCTGATGATGATATAGCACATGAGGAAGTTGGTGATAAAATTCAAGATGTCCATAAAGGACCACTTGAAGTTAAACGTAAAAAAAGGAAATCACCTAGTCCGGATGATTCTAAATCAAAATCATTCGATAAAACAACAAGCGAAAGACGCAAATCTAAAAAGACAAGAAGAGAGGAAAGAAGAAAACAAAGACGTAAGGAATCAAAATCAATCCCGACGGAAGATAATAATCATAAAGAAGTTATTGATGATAACGAACCACCTCATATAACTCAAACTAAATCATCAAGTCCAACACAAGAAAATTTACCAGAATATCGAGAAGGTAGAGAAAAGGGAGTACGAAGCAATCGTGGTCAAGAAAAAATCTTAAGAGCATTCGCTGAAAAGAGAGAACAACGGAGACAAATTAACATTTTAAGAGGTATCATTGAAGATTCTTCTGATAGCGATATCTCAATGGGTGAGTCATGGCCCAACGTATTTAATAAACCAAAGGATGAAGAGGATAAAGGAGATGATGATGAAGATAAAGTAGATGATGATGAAGATAAAGTAGATGATGATGAAGGTAAAGTAGATGATGATGAAGGTAAAGTAGATGATGACGAAGGTAAGGATGACGAAGATAAGGAAGATGAAGAAATGAAGAGCGAATCGGTTGTGACCGGACTACCAACTGAGGAGGGTGTAGTGGAACAGAATGCAATTCTGGAAAGGAAGACAAAATTTTCATTTAAACATCCTAAAGAACCGCCAAGTATAAGGAACTCCCAGGGATTATTCGTTGATGATTCGGATGAAGACGAAAATTCAACCCTTGGAGAAGGTGAAAAAATCCTATCTGGAACAATCGAAGCACCAGATACAAATGACAATTCAAACAGCGTTGACGAGGAGAGAGCTAACAAAGAATATGACGAAGCAGTTCGAAGTGTAATGGATATTATAGCTCCAGCATTTCGGACGTTTTATTATAGTTCACGATTGAGAATGCGTAACGAAGATATGGTTGATAGTGATGATACATCGTACAGTAATTTGGGTAGTACTGAATCAGAGAGAGACGATATAATTGAAGAACCAACTTCAACTCCAACTAAAATAGGTGATAACTTAGCTGAAGATCAAGTATTGATTGATGTTGAATCTGACGATGAAATTGACGTTAAGTCTGACGATGTAATTGACGTTAAGTCTGACGATGAATATGATGGTCTAACTACGAGAACTTTTTTCCAACTGCTAAGATAATTAATCGCGTGTAATGTTACCAGTGTGAAATTGTGTAGTAATTGCGTGCAATGTTAATTGTGTAAAATTGTGTAGTATAAAAATGTATTTTTGCGATAGGAAATCTCTTGAATATTAATAATCATGGTTTCTCCAAAATACAGCTCAACCCATGCATTTTATCCATTGAGTCATTTTAAGTCCAGTCCAACTATAATCAACTTATACTTGGATTATAATTGTCCCTATAGTGGTAAAATTTTCTTTAAATTTAAAGACACCGTTATTCCAAAACTTGAAACTAACCATCCTGGTAAATTCCAATTTAATTTTTTGAACGTCGTTCAACCGTGGCACTCCAATTCAGTTTACTTACATGAGTTTTCGTTATCGATTGCTAAATTAATTAGAGAAAAAGGCTTGAGCTCTGAAGTATTCTGGAATGTTTCTGAATCACTTTTCAAAAACATTCGAAAATTTTGTGACAATGCCAATTCAGATATTGGACGTAATGAAATTTATTCCATTATTTACGAAAAAGTAGACAATGATATTAAGTTACCTTTCACCAAAGATGAAGTCTTGGATAATTTAGTAGTTAAACAAGTTTCTGATGAACAAGAGTATAGCAATGATGGTAATGCTGTTACGGTTGATGTTAAATATTTCACAAGGTTTCACAGAACTGTGGGAGTTCATATTACCCCTACTGTAAGTATCAATGGTATTGAAAATAGCTCGATCAGTAGTGGTGATGAACCTGATGAGTTGGTTAAGATTTTTGAAGGCGCCCTTTAGTGTTTTAGGAAGCTTTGAATAGTGTATGATTTTAGAAAGCTCGTTGAATAGTGCTTTAGAATAGTATGCTTATTATTTTTCTATACCCTATAGGTGGGATGTGAATCCTACTAACCTCTAATATTTCCTAGAAAGAAGGATACAGATCCTAGTACTTAAGTCTCAGAATTACTGGGGAAAAATGAGACTTAAGTATGGAGCAGTACATCGAATTATCGAATTTTGAAGAACCTTCAACTTCAAAGCTTTCAGAAGATCAAATAAGGCTAATACTTATTCGTCTTGGATCCATTAATCATGACGAGTATCATTCGAAATCAGCGTTTCATATCGATCCCAACTGCCAATATATTATCAGTAAAATCGAGTCGGTAAACATCGATGAAGCAATTACTATTCTTCGAAATACGTTGGTTGAACACAGAGGTGATGTTAATTATCCACTTGAGGATTACAGGTTAGTCGAGCGGTTGATTAAATCCCAACCTTTGGACAGGGATAGTGAAGCTGACGAAATAAACGATCAACAAGAGGAATCAGAGGAGTCAGAGGAACCAGAGGAAATATTTAAAAAGATTTACCTAAACATAATAGACTGGCCGCTTCAAGTTAAACTCGAAGCATGCTTAATCAATTTTCATTCGCCATATCCAGAGATCAGAGCATTGACCGATGCGTTTGACGATCCTTTTGTACCAGTCGATACTTTGAGAGTTTATATAATTGGGTTATTTTGGACGTTTATTGGATCAGTTATAAACAATTTTTTTGTGCATAGAATGCCGTCTATTCAACTCGGTGGCCATACAATTCAATTGTTGCTTTTACCGTCAGGAAAAATGTGGGAAAAACTTATACCGTTAAATTATACCGTGACATTTATGGGTAAAAATTATAATTTAAATCCTGGGCCTTGGAACTATAAAGAGATGATGCTAAGCTCCATAATTTATAGTTGCTCGAGTGGTACCCCATATGCAATCTATAATATATTTGTTATGAAGCTAGATAAATTTTATGGTCTTAAATGGGTTACATTGACTTACCAAATATTATTAACTTTACTGACACAATTCCTTGGGTTTGGTTTTGCTGGTATCATGAGGAAGGTTTGCATTTATCCCGTCAAGTCGTTATGGCCCACAATATTACCCACGATCGCCTTGAACAGGGCATTAATCAATCAAGATTCAAATAATAAACATAATATCAATGGTTGGAAAATTTCACAATATTCATTTTTTTTCATTGTGTTTACGGCAAGTTTTTTTTATAACTGGGTGCCTAGTTTTTTTTTCAAAGCTTTATCCACTTTCAACTGGCCAACGTGGTTTAATCCTCAACTGTTATTATTATCCAATATCACAGGTTCTAATATTGGATTAGGATTAAATCCGTTACCAAGTTTTGATTGGAATGTTTTAAATTCTGGTGGATGTCTTACTGTACCGTTTTTCACGTACGTAAATCAATATATTGGTTCATTATTGGGATTAGTTACCATTCTTATCTTATATTATACCAATAATAAATGGACAGGATATTTACCAATTAATACCAATGAGTTATTTAATAATAAAGGCGAAATTTATCAGGTTCAGAATATTTTGAATAATGATAATAAATTTGACCATACCAAATATCAAGAAATTGGGCCACCATATTTCACAGCAGCAAACCTTGTAGTTTACGGGGCATATTTTGCATTGTATCCATTTGCGGTATTGTATCATTTTATCAGTGAGTGGGACTCTGTTAAAGCAAGTTTTAAAAACGTTGGGGAAACGTTGTATGATTCGTTCACATTAAGATCCACCGGCGTGTATGGGAAATTTATAAATGATCCACATTGTAAGATGATGAATAAATATGATGAAGTGCCAGATTGGTGGTTCAGTGTGATCTTGTTAGGTAGTACTGTATTAGGATTATTAAGTATTTGGTGGTATCCTGTTGAAACTCCAACCTGGGGGATTTTCTTTACCATCTGTATTAATTTTGTATTTTTGATTCCCTTGACCGCCATAGCTTCTGTTACTGGGTTTTCATTTGGTCTTAATGTTTTGGTCGAATTAATTGTCGGTTACGCCATACCAAATTCAGGATTAGCATTGATTACCTTGAAATCTTATGGTACCAACATCGATCACCAAGCAGCAAATTATATCACTGATCAAAAATTAGCTCATTACAGTAAGATCCCACCAAGGGCGATTTTTAAAGGTCAAATATTGTCAACGTTATTAAGTGTTGTTATATCATTAATTATTGCTAACTGGCAAATAAATAATATTGACGATATCTGTGATCATCATCAGGAGAATAAATTGATTTGTCCTGGGGCAACAACATTTTTTTATTCCAGTGTTCAGTATGGTGTGATTGGTCCTTATAAGGTATTCAATGGAGTTTATCCCATTTTAAAATATTGTTTTGTAATCGGAATCCTATTAGTTCCAGTTTGCTTAGCATTTAAGCATTATGGACCAAGTAAAGTAACTAGATATTTTAACCCTACCATCATAATTGGTGGATTTTTGTATTATGCACCGTATAATTTAAGTTACTATACCGGTGGACTTTATTTATCTTATTATTTTATGTACCATTTGAAAAACAATTATAGTCAATGGTGGGAAAAATATAATTATGTGTTAACTAGTGGATTATCAGCAGGGGTTGCATTTAGTGCATTAATGATTTTTATAACGGTTAAATATGAAGGCGTCAGTTTGGACTGGTGGGGGAACAGTATTATGAAAATGGGGATCGAAGGTGATAATGGTGGATTGAATTGGTTACATGCCAATGATGCACCTGGTGGGTATTTTGGATTACGGAAGGAACAGTTCCCATAAGTGAAAGAATCATTCAATGTGTTTCATTCATAAATTAGACATCATAGATATAGACCATAAATATACATTCAATTAATTATTTTCTATGTTATCCATACACATATAATAATAAGGTATAAGGGTACAGGTTTGAACTTGTACCTGATTATTTAACCAATTCATGTATTCCTATTTTTTCAGTTCAGATATTATGCTGCATTTATAAAAACTGATATTATAGAATCAGAAAACTAATATACATTAATGGCTATCTAACCAATCAATAACTAACTTACCCACAGCTTGGGGATTTTCACGATGCAAAAAGTGACCTGCACCATCAACAATGTCAACTTTGGTATTTTTCACACCCTTTAACTTGTTTTGTTCTAATTCGTATAATCGAACACTCATACATTGATCTTGTTTCCCACCAATTAAGTAGGTTGGAACTTTTGAAAAGTCTATATGCCATCGAACATTAGTAATATTTAATGGGTTTAATAGGCATCGATAATACGCTGTGGCATGATCAATCGTTTCACCAGATGATAATGTTTTTCTAACCGATTCAATATCATCATGGTCATAGTCCCATGTTGGTGACCAGTATTTCCAAATGCTATTTAAGTATGAACCACTTCCAATAGCAGTTAATTTTGAATACAACCACGACGACTGCATAGTTAAAAAGTATGAAGAATACCAAAATTGTTCGGGTACATGAAAAAGCAAATCATGTAAATGCAAGTTTGATAAATATGGGATGGCCAAGGTAATAATCAGCTTAATATCATTAGGGTATAAACTTGCAGCTTTAAAAGATGCTATGGCCCCCCAATCGTGGCCAATTAATGTCACGGGGCCGTTATCCAATTGTAATACCCAATTATGAATATCCAACGCTAAATCACTAGTCTTATATTCACTAAAATCATGATAACTGGATGGTTCGTAACCTCTCATTAAAGGAGCAAGAATCAATGCTTTGGGGTATTTGGCATTAAGAATATCACCTAATTGTTTAAAACTTGAATTGTTATCAGGGAATCCATGAAGGAGTAAAAAAGTTTGTTGATATTTCCCTCTGGTAGTTGCATGGTTGGATAATGTGGTATGAGAATAATCACCAGATTTCAATTTAACAGTATAATTCATCTTTAAATTAGTTCTTAATTGTTAATAAATGTAGTTAGAATGGATAATTGTTGATTTATAGTGAGATTTTTACCCTGTGCATGTGATGGCTGCAAATTTGTGAATCTGATTTTTTTTATTGAGAACAGAATATGTCAATGTAATTGAATATAGTAGATATACTTATAGATTAGTAGATATACTTATAGATTCATAGATATACTTATAGATTAATAGATCTACTTATAGATTAATAGATCTACTTATAGATTAATAGATCTACTTATAGATTAATAGATCTACTCATAGACTAATAGATATACTTATAGTTTAATAGATATACTTATAGATTCATAGATATAGATATATGTCAATCAGTACATTGGTAGGTAGAACAGAAGAAGCGAAGAGGTAGGAGAGAGAAGAAATACTGTAGGTGTTTATTAATATTCGTAATACCAGTCACCATTTCCAACACCATTATTGATATCATTAAAATAATCCCAAGCATCTTTCCGTGATAACCCTATATCATGCAACGGTTTAAAAATTGGGTTATCGATGTCTTTATCCAATAAATTATGGCGTTGAATCAGGTTATAGTTGATTCTGTACTCATCTTGCAAGACTTTTGAATCACAGGCACCTTCGAAAGATAATTTTTTATGAGATGCATCGTCAAACCTATCGTCGATATCTGGCCTATGAGGACATGTTTCATCAGGCACCCATAAATTGATATCGGGCTGGTAATTATAGTCTTGGAAGTGCAATTTTGTCGTGAACGAATCTTTGCCGTATTTTCTGGACAATATGGAGCTGATATTATGTGGGATATAAACTGATGAGCCTTCGAAAAACGTGTGACGAATGGGTAATATTTCCGATAACGAATGCCAGTTGTAATTCTTACAGTGAACTAAAATTTGCTTATCGAATTCATGGTTATCTTCAAATTCTTGCGGTGGTTTAAAATTTGTGTGACTTAAAGCACTGATATCGATATAAAGACCAGAGTTGATATCGATGAATCTGGCGTCGATGAAATTTCTACCATTACCTTGTTTGATATAGGTGGGACTAATATCAAGGAAGAATTTTGCATTACCGAATTTTGGGTTTTCGATGATCAATGAGTTATTAAAATGCTGAGCTAAATAATTTAAATGCTTGATGGATAACTGAACATCGACATCAGTATCCCATGGCATATTAACCCCGTTATACGCCCACCCTAAAAGTGAACCGTAATTAATCCAGGTTGGAATATCAATGGATTCGGTAAACTGAAACCAAGCCTTAACCAAATGCTGAATTATACTTTGACGTTCTCTAATACTTATAAATCGTTTGAAAAATGGATAGGCTAAGTGATGACTATTCCCTTGAACCACGTCGGTTATAATCCATGGATATTTAAAATAACGATCGGAGTTATCCACGATATCATTAGCATATTTAAGGAAATCCAAATATTGCACTTGGTCAGGGGATAATTTATCTTGCTGGCTTAATTCGGTTAATTTCATGATTTCGTAATCAGGGTCAAAATAAAAATCATCGTTGTTGATGGTCTTAATTGATGTTAAATTTTTAATTTCAATGGTATTTAATTTGGTTTGAAGTTTAGGTTTATTAATTTTTTTGAAGTCGGATAAATCGTCCGACGATAATAACGATCCTAATCTTTTTTTACCTTTGATGGGTATCTCAATGTAATTATAATCAGTGGTTAAAAATAGCTTCGATGGGATTTCTTTAATACAGAAAACATTGGTCATACCACGAAGCACTTTTTTATTGTAACTTTCCATCCAATATCCATTGACGTTACCAAACGCAATCATATCATTGGAGCAACTGCATGGAGAATTGTCGACCTTATAGCTATCTAGTATTGAGTTGGCGGGATAGGTATCTAACCAATCGTCCCAGTGAAACCAAATTCCTTCGGAATTACCGAGGGCACTAGGTACCACTGCCCCATCGTCGCGTTGTTGTCTATCTTGTCCTTCTACCTCTCCTTCGTCCTGTTGTCTATGCTGTCCTTCTCCTTCTACGTCTGATTCTTCTCCTTCTCCGTCTGATTCTTCTCCTTCTACACCGTCTTGCTCATTGACCAAGATTCGCAATATCTCGCTGGTGGTGTATTTTGGGTTGAACTTTGAAAATTTTATCAAATTAAACCCATTTTTGTCCAATTCCAACTGATTGACTTTCGTCAACAATACGCTCTGAATCGAATAAATGATGCATACGATGACCGCTAAAATCGGCAAGTAAAGTTTCAACCTCTTATTGTAATATTTTAGCATCATGAAAACAATCGCAAACTAGGTGAATGTATGAAATGCCTCAATATCTAACAGTGGAAACCTTGAAATGTAGCGATGCCTCTATCTATATGGCAAACACTCGATCTATGATGGTAAAGAATGGAAATAAAATCTAAGTAATGAAAAACTATAATACAAAGGTGTTAAAAAAACAATGCAATGAAAGTGGTCCAGTGTCAAAGAAAGCGTTCACTCCAAAACACAAATGATACAAATGATTAAACGATCTGTGATAAACTTTAGTACCGAATGCAACGTTAATAATGGTACCAAGCTAACTGAAAATCCTTGAAATTATGTCTGTCGACGACTTGATGCTACTTATATACTTCTGAGTGATTTGCAGAGAAAAAAATCAATAAAAAATATCATCATCAATTTCGTCCTGCTTAGGTAAGCACAATCCCAGAGCGGCTTAGGTAAGCGACGCAATCGACAAAAAAGAAATAGCGGAAACCGTCACAAGACTAGTGCTCAGTCACAAGAGGACTAGTGCTCAGGGAAGGTGCGACAGAGTACGGCGAGGAGATGTAACAGCAAACCTCCAGTGAATAGCCAGTAGCCATGGTCAGAATGTGCTATGGAGGTGGCTTTATCGTTGCAGTATGAAGTTGGGTCTATGTTGATAAGCGCCCATAATGTGTCACAAACCTCTGCGCGATAATATCTCCGAGTGTAATCACTGCTGCCACATGAGGCTGAATCAAGGCTAAAGAAAGGGCTAAGCAGGCTATGGGGGATTGACATTTTTTAAATATTTTAGGTCGGGATAGATCTTGCATGTTGTATTATAGATGATGTTCAGGGGTTCAGATACAACGTAGGTAGTCACACGAGGAAGAGAACCCAGCAGCGATGGGCAATCGTATAATAGATTATGTAGATTATTTGTTTGACCATGGCAGTTTACCAGTCATTTGTTTTCCGAGGGGGAGGCTACCCCTTTACAATTTCATCGAGTAAATTCCAACCCTGACGAGCGCTAGCACCGCAGCGTTTAACCCTGACGACGTCTGACAGCGCAGGTGTTACCCTGACCACTGGCGCACGCCCTTTCGCGGTGTTTACCACTGCGGTGGTGTCAGGATTTACCTCGTCTGACCAGTGTCGCTGTGGGACGCGGGGTGCTGTATTCGAATCCGTAGGGCGGTTATATTTTGCAGTCGCAATGACCTAGCGTTTACAATTAGAAAACAGATGGATGATATGTGTTGTAAAGGAGTGTTAACGATGGGTAAGCAAATAGATTATTAGTCATATATATGTAGTACGTATGCAAATGTTGGTGGAATAAATAATAGATATGGCCCAGCTAGCTTTTGAACTAGGAGACGGTGGACAATATCTTGAAGAGTGTACATGGGTCTCTTGACCGATGTACATGGGCCTCTTTATGGATGTACATGGGCCCCTTGATGGATGTACATAGGTCTCTTGAAGAATGTACATAGGTCTCCTAATGAATGAAGAATGGTGATACATGGGTCTCTTGATGGATGTACATAGGTCTCCTAATGAATGTGCAAGGGCCTCTTGATGGATGTACATAGGCCTCTTGACCGATGTACATAGGTATAATGCATGTACACAGGTCTGCTAATGAAACGCAATGGCCCCTTGAGGAATAGCACTACATTGGATTAAAATACCTTTCAAACTTTGTATTAATAAACAACCTCATCCCCATAGTTGTACCATTATAATTGATCTTATAATTTTTTATAAATCTTTCGTTCAAGTCGTCTAAATCTTGTTTGATCATTAGGAAAAATCCACTTGAACTAATAATCGACACTAAAATATCTAACTTCCAATGGTGTTCCAAGTAAATACTCGACCAAAATTGCAAAAATAAACATACGAGTAACGATAGTTTGATTATATTAGATTTAGTCAAATAACTTTGGAACAATATGATCAATATGGCGATTGATGAATGTAAAGACGGTATAATTCCAAATTCAATCGATTTGACATAAATTATGAGGTAATTTAATATAAAATTAAACTTTGAATCAATTCTGGTTAATCCTTCACTATACCCGGGGGAATCATAACTTGGCACTTTATTCTCTCCATAATATTGGATGTATAATGGCGGAACATTGGGGAATATCAAATGAATTAAAAAAATCGTAATATTTTGTAGTCCAAGAATTAAAATGAATTTTTTTAATACTCCTGGCAGCTGAAACAAGTATAAATAGTCAATCATTAGTGGAATGATTAAAAAATGCCCAAATATATAGATAACCACCGCTAATACGTTTTTAAACTTGGTTATTGGCTCCTTAAACCCATCGATTAGTTTAAGGACAAACCAGCTTAACGATATTAGTATTATGGGTAAATATCTCCAATTAGACTTATTAAGGTTTTTATGGCTATGGACATTATTATAATCATTAACATCATTAATATCTAAGTTTTTGTCGTAGGGGTGCATTACCGTTATATTTATATTATTATGCGATTTAAAGCATTTATCCAATATTAGGTAACTGATTAAAATTAAACACATTATCGTAGTGATGCATCCAATGATATTATTGAACATATAATCATCCAATCGCATGGCAAACCGAACATTTATCTTGGGTTTCAAACTATTAGGAATCAAATGAACTGAGTTAAATAAAATTAGCCATATTATGATGGGGAAGCTGTTGAGAATGATATCAAGTATAACCAAATTTATCGATCGATTATTTATCCAGCATTTATACATATGAGATATTAGTCGATGCACTTGGACAAACGGTGTCATTAGTCTGCCTGATCTTGTCATTCTGCAACTTTTGAAATGATATTAACCTAAAGGTACCTTTTTACCTTAGTTTATTTTTTATGCGAATCTGCCGCCAGTTATTGAACCATGGTCAGGTTGAAAAATCGTGAATTTTTGGTTTGCAGTGATGAGACAAATGGCAGTGTTGACGATGAGACTGGGGAGCGTGGAGCGAGAGCGTGGAGCGAGCGCGGAATAATCGAGACGCGGAATATATCACTGAGGTTGATTGTTTAGGAAGGTTGGTGATGGCAGAGTATGATGAGGACAGTTTGATAGGGCAGCTCTATAGTGTCGACAGTGCAGACAGTGCAGTTCGATAGTGCAGATAGTGCAGATAGTGCAGTGCAGATAGTGAAGTTCAAGAGCACAGTTCAATAGTGCAGTTCAATAGCGCAGTTCAATAGCGTTCGAAAGGGCAGTTCGATAGTTACTGATTAGTTGACGACTATAACATTAGGTTAGGCATTCTTATCTACCATGTATAAGTATATAAATCTCTTGTAGAACCGCTAGTAGAATATCTTAAGAATGGTCCATTGCGTAGTCTATTAAACAATTCAATTTCATCCAACCTTTAAGATAATAACACCTGCCGAAAATTAAACAAGAGTGATCAATATTACATGATACCTGATATTACTAACATTTCCTGGTGCTGTCAACATTAACTGGAGCTACCAACATTACCTGATCATAATTTCATGAATAAAACTCACAGTAGAAAATCACTGAGGTTGAGACTGAGATACCTGAAATACTATTGTAATCATAATTTACAAGTAAACAAGGAGCTGCTGATACATAGAGCGTCTGATATATAAAGCCCTTATTATAAATACATAGAAAACAGGTAAGAAATTAATCCCAACAAACCACTACATGATAAACATACCAGTGCATGATAAATAAACCGTTAATCGAACTTTTTAAAGTACCAATAAAATCAATTAGTTTGCAAAACTTGACCCTAAGCAATGAAATTTATCAAATAGCTTTCAACTCGACCCAAGATAAACTTTGGTTTTTCAAACCTATTGAACACAATCCCAATTGTTTAATAATTGATACCGTTGATCCCTTGACTGATAATATTTATATAAAGAATTTCCAAGATTTGATCAGCTATCTAAATAATTTACTAAATTCCACCACTGCTTTTAATTACTCGGTCAACTGTTTAGTAATTAACGATATTTCACGGTTTTATTGGTCGCTTAAATTTGAAAATAATTTATCAAAATTATCAATACTATCATCCATCGTCGAAAAAATAATGGCAAAATTTAAATGCAATGTTATTTTATGTTCCTGGGATTATAAATTCGATAGAGGGGTTAAAAATTTTAAACAGTTAAAATTTCAAGAATTAGATGAAAACAATATTAGTTACTTAAAAAATTACCTAAAGTTAAATATTTTGTATATTTATAATTGTAAAATTTTTAAATTTGTAGATCATTGGATTGAAATATAAATATATTGAAGTCATTCCTTTCACTATATTTATACTACATTTGATACCTTGAAATATAAAATATTTTGCAATATAAAATATTTCAAAATATAAAATGCTCAATAAAATAATCAACATATATGAATGATGACTCGTTAATAATTCTTTAATGTATAATGTATCATGAAAACAAACTTATCACTCTTACATAACAGTCATATCACCGAATTTTTCCTTATAAGTTGGAACTTCCCATTTACCGTTTTTAACCATGTAAACAACTTTATCTTCGATGTCTGGTTTGGCTTTAACAACGTCGTCAACGGTTAATTGACTAAATGGTCTGGCACTTTCCATATCCTTTAATGATTGTTGTAATTGGTTGATTTCATCAATAACTGATTTTTCAGTTAATTTAGCGTTTTCAATGGCTTTTGATTCAAACATTTCAATGGTTTTCAAGGTTTTGGACACGTCGTAAGTTAATGGTTGAAATGATTTAACTTGAGATTCAATTTCTTCAATAATTTTACTGTTAGTTAACTTACCTCTGTAGGCTTCAAAATCGATTTCGGCAGGTTTTTCACTCAATGATAAGTATTCCTTTTTGGCTTCGTCGTGTCTCTTTTTGAACGCAGTTAAGGAGCTGGCAGTTTGACCTGTTAAGCCTAAGGTGCTGATGATCTTGGCCCAATCTAATTTTGTGCTAATAGCTTTACCAACTGATGACATGTTCACTGAAAGTATAGTTTATTTCGGATTCGTTGAGTGCGATTCTGAAGATATTCATTGGGTGAGAATTTTTAGTCGATGGCTGCACGACTCAGTCAATGAGATTGGATGGAGCCCACTGTTTAGGGGTCTTCATGGGGTGGTTTGGAGGTGGCCAGTCGTCGGCCATGGTCTTAGCAATATAATGTCCGTTGTGTGTGTCTCGCTGTTCTTTTTCCCTTGTTTTATCGTTGTTTTCCAATTCTGTCTCGATAATCACGTGAAATACACATGACCAAAGTAAATAATTATTAGAATCCACCCTTTTGCTCTAATTAAGTACCAGAGGATACACAACATCCTGCAATACTATTTGACACGCTATCGTCACGCTGAACGAACACCAACCCCAATAGAACGTCTGTAAACGCAGATTACCTGGTACTATGTCAGATCGATGCGCGAATAAACCTTTACCATTACCAGCCCATATACCATGAAAGGATTAACTCAGTTCATCGTTGATATACGTAATTCGCAAGACCAACAAGAAGAACGTAAACGGATAAATCTAGAGATCAACAACATTCAAAGCAAATTCAACGCAGGATTGAACAATTACCAACGAAAAAAATACATTTGTAAATTGATTTATATTTACTTACTTGGATACGATAAATTGATTGATTTTGGTAGGAAAGAATGCTTGAACTTAATTATGTCAAATAGAATAAATGAAAAGCAGTTGGGGTATTTGTACATGTCGGTGATGATCCATAACAAGGGAGATGGGGAACAATACTTAAATGAGATATTTGGACTAATTTCAGGGCAATTGATTAGCGACTTGAAAATCGATAATGAAGAGATCAATGTGTTGGCGTTACAATTTATTGCCAACAACTTCCATGTTAATTTTAAAATCGATGACCATTATCCAGATTCCATCAACTGGGTCGAATTGATCGATAATATCTATTCCATCATCATCTCACCGGTGAACTCGATTATATTGAAGAAAAAATCAATTTTGGCATTTAAAACTATGATTAGTTTATACCCTGATATCATTTTGAAAAATGTCAATTGGATTCCGAGATTGCTCAATTTAATTGACACCAATCAAGATATTTCAATTATTCTTAACAGTATTAAGTTGATTGAATTGTTGATTAATTTAAAACCAAATTACATTAGTAGTATCATCCCGTCAGTCACGACGAATTTATTCGATATCATAATAAATAACAAATGTCCGGACAACTACTATTATTTTAAAATCCCAGCGCCTTGGCTAATTGTTAAATTGTTCCAATTATTGCAATCGTGCTTTTTAATCAATCCCGACTTAAAAATTGATGAAAAAAATTTAAATAATTTGAGGATCATAATTTCAAAATCAATTCAAAATGCTTCAAAGCCCATGCAAGGTTCAACCAATCGTAATAGTCAAAGTTCCATCCTTTTTGAAGCTGTTTCGTTGGCAATTTTTTTACAAGCGTCCGATGATGCAATTAATGGGGCTATCAAAGCATTAATTGATTTGTTAACTAATAATGAAACCAATACTAGATATCTCTCGTTGGATGTATTGATTAAACTAATTGGTCGATCGATTAATAATAAATTAATCATAAATTATCAGAATCTAATGATTAATAATAATAATTTTAAGATCTTTTTATATTTATTAAATGATAAAGATATAAGTATCAAACGGAAAACTTTGGATTTATTATATATTATCACCAATGATGATAACTATCAAGATATTATCAATAAATTGATCGATTATTACCCAAGTTGTGATATTCAATTAAAACTGGAATTATCGATTAAGATTGCAGTGTTGTGTGAAAAATTTACCAAACAATCCGATTGGTACGTTAATATCATGATCAAATTAATCTCCATACCCACCACCAATGAAATCTTAAATAACGAAATTTGGGAAAGAATTTGTCAAATTTTAGTTAATAATCAATCATTGCATAAATCTACCACAAAATTAATCATTATGAAATTATCCAATTTATTATCCAAGGGTGGGTTGATATCGGATAATTTAATTAAATTATCAAGTTTTATCATCGGTGAATTTGGTCCATTAGTGGTAAATGACTATTCCCCATCATTTCAATTTAAAATTTTATATGACGTTTACTTAAAAGTTAATGTCATTTCAAGATGCATCATATTATCGAGTTTCATGAAAATGTTGAAAAACTTCCCCAATGATGATTTTGTTGCCAATATTATTGATTTATTGGAAATCGAAACTAATTCACTAGATTTAGAAATTCAAACTAGAGCTCACGAGTATCTTCATATTTTCACGTCGGGTAATTTACAATTAATTAGAAATTTACCCCCATTTGAAACAAAGCACAATCATTTACTATCAAGAATAGGTAATGTAGATAAAATCGTGGGAGGCGTGGTTAATGTGAACAATATCCAGAAACCTGTGGAAAGTGTTGATAATCCATTTGATGAAGATAAGACTATTAATGGCCCTGCAACTGTCAATGGTGCCAAGGGTAGTCATGGTAGTCATGGTAGTCATGGTACCGTTAATAGCACTAATGCCACTAATCGTGGTGTTAAAAGTAACGGTACCGATACTGGTAATGCCATGGCATTATCACCAAATTGGTATAATGGCTACATTAGAATGTTTCACTTTGATGCTGGTATTTTCTTTGAAAATCAACTAATTAAGTTAACTTATCGTGTTATAAAAGATAATTTTAATCTAACCTATAAATTTACAATCATTAATAATGCTTATAAAACTACCAAAAATAACTTAACCAACTTTAAAATTTTGGATATTAAAAAATTAACAAACTCCGTTAATCCAACTTATATCATTGATATTAGTTCATTACCTGACCAATTGATCACTGATAAATCAACATTGGAATTGCTGGTTAAAATTAGAAACATCGTGGAAATTAAAGAATCTCCCATCATCTCAATTACGTTTAATGTGGGAGGATCATTTAATCAATTGAATTTAAAGATTCCCATCAATTTGTTGAAAACGATCACTCCTACGGCGTTATCCATCGACGAGTTTAAGAATAGGTGGATTCAAATCAACCAGTTATTGCCAGACAATCAAGGAGAATTCCAATCCAACACTGTAACCAATGTTCATTATAGCTCATCTAACATTGTAAGATTATTACAGAGATTAAATTTTTCAATTATTCATGAAAATCTGAACAACGACGGGATTCTAATCCTTGCAGCTGGTATATTACATACCCAGAGTGGGAAATATGGTGGATTGATCTCGGTTAAAAGTTTAGGAGACGTTGGTAAAGAATTTGAGATTATTGTGAAATGTACTGGAGGTGGAGTATCTCAAATTATAGGCTCATCGATGATTGAAATTTTTCAAGCAGGCTTTTAGCGTTTCTTTTTCAACAAATCTTACTTAAATGGGGTGTGTTGATCTTATAATCCCCATCTTGTGATAACGTAACAACCTTTCACTTGAACATTTTACTTAAACGTTTTACCTATTAAAGGCATTGTTGGGGTTCTCAGAATGTTTACATTTCAATTACTATTCCTAATTGGGTAATTTTCGTGCGCGAACTTTTTGCAGCTACTTCCTTAAACAGCAGTAGGTTAAAATATATATCTTGAACAATTTTCCAAATCTACAGAAAAAATTATCCTTTCCTTAGATCTAATAGCATTAGATAGACTAGATAGATACCAGATATTAGATACCATATCAGTGAGACGTTAAAATATGAGGATGAGAATATCTTTGGTAGTATTAATTTCGATAATTAACTATTCTAATGCTGCACCTGCACCATTAGTTGAAACCGTTTGGCAAACTGCAACCCAAGTGATGAATGAAGATGGTTCAGTGTTTACATTCCTTAATGGTTTATTTGATTCACATCCTACCACTGCTGCGGCAGTGTCCACCATTGCAACCCAATCAGCTCCGGTTGCAGCTGCTACGTTACCTGCAACCACGGCTGGTGCAGCTGCAACTTCAGGCTCAGGTTCATCTTCTGGTTCAAGTGGGTTTAGTTTAGATACTTTATTAAATTCAAATCTTAGTAAATGGCTTAGTTATTTTGGTATTAGTGGTGATGATGATAGTGGTTCCGCGACTTCTGCTGCACCTGCGGCTCCTGCTGCCCCTACTGGTGCTGCACCAGCTTCCTCGGCCAACAATATATTCCCATCGTTTACCTGGGGAAATAAAGCCTCAACCGCCCAAGCAGCTTCAACTCCAGTTTATACCCCATCTTCAACCCCAGCTACTACTTCAACCTCAACTTCAAGTACTTCAGCATCCACCGATGTTGGTGGATCAGACCCCAGCTTTGCTCTGGCAATTTTAGAATCCCATAACCAATACCGTGCTCAACATGATACCCCATCATTATCCTGGGACGAAGGTGCGTATCAATATGCTCAAAATAATGCTGATAACTACGACTGTTCCGGGGTTTTGACTCATACCCATGGTCAATATGGGGAAAATTTAGCTGCTGGATTCAAAGATGGTCCATCAGCTGTTCAAGCTTGGTACGACGAAGGTGAAAGTTACAGTTACTCTGAAGCTAATACTTATGATCATTTCACTCAGGTCATTTGGAAAGGTAGTACAGGAGTTGGTTGTGCTTATAAGGATTGTACTGCTGAAAATTGGGGGTTATACGTTGTTTGTGAATACAATCCTCCTGGTAATATCATTGGGAAAAATCGTGCAAATGTTTTACCAGCTAGTTAATCTTATGGTTGAATTTAAACCCTTTTGTAATTGTAGCTTAAAAATGCAAGTAAATATAATGCATAATGATTTTTCGTTTACTCTCTGAGTTCTTAATGGTTATACATAAGCTTTTAAACATATTAATATTCTTCTATATGCTGTGGGAAATTTTATGGAAAAGAATACTGAAAGATAAGCTTTCAAAGATCGCATCGACTGCGATGACATACATAATTGAAAATGGTCTAAGAAAGGTTCTACCCTATTATCAGATTTATAATACTCATATTAAAACCCGCTGGGAAAATCGTACTATCTTGGATGTATTCATTAATGAATTGGGGCAACTGGAGGACATTGTACGACAAGAAATCAAGGATTCTAGATTATTTATTGTTGCAAAATTTGGGTTTAAAGCCCAATCAGAGATTAAAGGTGCTGAACTTTATGATAGATTAATTGTTAAGCATGATGTAATTTATAACTCGAGACATATTCATGAACCTGTAGTGGTGATAGATGATAGCGTCTTGTCTAACGATCCTCGTACAATGCTCAATATTGTTTATGAAGATAATGATTTAATCGTGGTTAATAAGCCATCAGGATTGCCAACTCACCCAACTTCAAGTTATAGATATAATTCGGTACTGGAAATATTGAAACATGATTTGGGGATTGATGTTTGGACAACTCATAGATTAGATAAGGTTACGTCAGGAGTGTTAATATTTAGTAAGAATAAATTATCGGCAAATAAACTAATGGGCATAATAACCAATAAATCGGTGACCATGAAACAATATTTTGCCAGAGTTAAAGGGGAGTTTCCTCAAGGTATAAAAAAGTTAGTGTGTCCAATTTTTTTAGTCAATGCTAATGGTGGATATTTAATGCCTTCAAACATTAATGAATTACCGTTGTCAACAACAGTGTTTGAAAGGATGGAATATAATTCACAATTAGATCAATCAGTGGTTAAATGTACCCCGATTTCTGGAAAAATGCATCAAATAAGAATTCATTTGAGAAATTTAGGGTTCCCTATAGTGAATGATTTCTTCTATAATACTTCAGGATTAGTCCCAGTAAATAAATTGAAAAATGAGATTGAATTAGAGATTTATAATTCTATTTACCAGGTCTACCCACAATTTAATCGTCTTGTTGATGAGCTGGAGAATTTTGATGTGCAAAATATTAATGTCAGTAGCAATTTAAACGACGAAATTAACACGAAATTGGAAAATATTAAACAGCTTTCAATTGAAAAGATTGAAAGTTATAAAAACGGAAAATGTTGTGAGTGTGGAAGAGAATTATTTGGCATTAATCATGAATTATCATCTATTTGGCTACATGCGTTTAGATACAAATTTAACCATGGTGATTTTAAATTTGACTTTCAGACTGATCTTCCAAAATGGTGTAGTTTTCGTTAAGCGGGGACCAGTGGATAAACGATCTATGATTCTTCATAACTTTGATCAAACTATGAAATTGGTAAAGCGTTTAAATTATTAATAAGTTTGATACTTTTAACCCATATTACCATATCCCACCGGATACCATTTCATAATTCCAAGAAACGAAAGCATCATTAGTTTACTTTCTAAATGGTGTTTTAATATGGCTCAACGGTAGTACCCATTCATTATAAGTATTGTACGGTTTCAAATCAAGTTTACCTTTGAATTCCTTACATATTTTCCTTAAATTTTTATGCAACTTCATCTTTTTCATACCTGCTTGCACACTTTTCTTTTCTTCCTCAGTGATTGGTAATTTATTTAGTTTTACAAAATAAATCCCTCGGAAATCATTGACATTCTTATCCTTCAATGCCTCAATGAGCCAATATTTAAACATTTTTCTAAACTTTGACCTCCCTACCGCAGTGGTCAAAGGGTTCAGTCTTTCTTGGAAAAAATTATGTGATTTATGTCTACCTTGGTACTGGATGATATTCTTTTCTACGATTGGATTATTTAATATCGGTAAGGAAGTATTAAAACTAGCAATTGCAATATTGGACTTTCTAGCTGCTGACAAAAAATGATAATCTGGATAAAAGGTAACCTGAATGAATTTATCGTCGTAAATCTTTGGCATCTTGACTTTGGCTCTCTTCTGGTTAAACCATCTGTAGGCTGAAGCGTCTATACCTTTAATATCTAACGGTGATTCAGGTAGTTCATTTCTCAAGTACCTTGGCCTTTCATAATTTGAATAAAAATCTTGAGTTGTAGTGAATTTTGAAGGTTTAAACGTATTTAGTATATTAATACATGATCTTGGGAGGGTCAACTTAGGAAGCTCCTGATTCAAGCCGGAGCTGGGCACTCGGATGGTCGATGAATGTTTTAGAAACTGTTTTATCATAGATCGAGATGTTGCGAATTTTTTTATCAATACAAATGCTATATCTATTTTTATCTTACAAATGCTATATCTTCAATTTCTGATCTACAAATCTACAAATCTATAGACAATTACTATGGCTGCCAAAGACTCACAGAATTATCAGCGGTTGCCAAGGTAAATAATTTAGGATTAAATGATAATATTTTTGGAATACCTTGATTCGTCGGTATAGTTTTCAAAGGTAATAATTTCTTAGGATTATCTGTATCTTTCACAGTGTTCGACCCGTTAGTGGTTTTTAAATTAGACAAATCAAATATCAGAATCGTTGAATTTGAGGATCCAACAATGACAAATTTCCCATCCGGAGTGAAACATGAGCTACCATAATTAGGGTAATTTGAGTTAATTTCGGGAACATTTGATGCCGTAGATAATATCGTAATAAATTGACCCAGAAATGCGTCAATCATATACTGCTCATTACCGTTGGTCGATATAAGTAGCAATTTCCCAGTATTGGAAAATTCAATTTTAGTCCATTTAAAAGTTGACGTAATCGGCACTTCAACTTTCAAAAATGGTGTTAACAATGATTTCATATCATAAAATTCCAACTCTCCACATGCGCCATTTATAGGGATTTTCGCAACTGCAATAACAATTCCATGAGGATCATACGCAATTAAACTTGTTTGACCAATTTCAAGATTCCCAATACTATTCGACGTTTTAAAATCCCAAACTTTCACCGTACCATCCACACTTGAACTGCTAAACATATCATGAACCGGGTCGACTTCCAATGAAACCACCTGATCTTCATGGCCCTTGAAATACCGTATATATTTTTTGTCGCCTAATGATAGGTATCGTATAGCGTTATCGATTTTAACCTCATCATCATTTGAAGGAGTCGACACATAAAGACAGTCTAAATCCTTATGCGTAAATTTTGCTAAATGACTGCCATATTTTTGCGATTGGATACTTTTCAAGTGAATCCCTTTATGTATATCATATAATTGAATGGATTTATCCACACCTGAAGAAATCAAATATTGACCCGAATCATCAAAATCTAGCGAGGTTATGCTACTACCTTTATGATAGTTGAACGTCTTGGTGGTCTTTAAACTGGATAGTAATTTATCTGAAATCAGAACTGTTGATGACGACGAATTGCTCATGTACCACTTGATGTTTAACCTGTCCCTCTATAAAATATTTTTACCAGTGCGAACCTCAGATTTTACAGCGCAGTTTTATCGTCACTCAAATCATGAGTTAGGGGAACTTGTATCGCATTTTTTTGATTAGACTCCATCATATTAGAATAAATCAACCTATAAACTACAGATTATTATCACGTCAATCAGATATCAATGTCCCAACCCAAGGCTCCTTTTAAAGTTAAAGCGATATTTGACTATACTTCCGACCATGATGAGGATTTATCGTTTAAAACTGGTCAAATTATAACTGTTCAAGTGATTGAAGATGAAGATTGGTACAATGGTGGCTATGATGGTAAATCAGGAATGTTTCCCAAGAACTTTGTTCAATTGATTCCTAAAAGAGAGGTGCCACAACCTCCATCCCACCCAGGCATTGATGCTAAATCGACTGAACCTGAATCACGGGCAGGGCCAGATTCCAAGCTCCAGCCTGAACCTGCAAATGAATCTAAGTTACCGGTGGAATCAAACACAAATCATGACAAAGCAAACGATGGCTCACCACCAGTGAAAAGCGTTAATCCTATATTCCCAAATCAGAAAAGAGACGATCCGTATGCAATTAATAAAGGATTCATAGCCAGTTCAAAATCGTCTTATGTCCCTCAAATTAAACCGAGAGATGATTCGTTTTTAATTGGCGGTGGACACCATCATGAACCCACCCCAGCAAACGTTGTTAAAGCGACTGATGTTAATGATCATGGTGATAACAATGGTGATGATGAACCTGAGGAAGCGAAGTTAAGTTTACATGAACGTATTGCGTTGTTACAAAAACGTCAACAAGAAGAAGCCGAAAGAGAAAAAGCTGCTTTAGAAAGACAGCAATTAAGGAAAAAAAAGGCGGCGGAAGAAAGAGAGAGAGTAAAAAAACAACGTGAAGAAACTGCGGCTTCTAATGCTGCTGCCGCCAATGAAGACGGCGAAGAACAAGATAACGAATCAGTTGAAGCACACTCCCCACTTGAAAGATCAAACACTGGTAAGTCTTTAGAAGCCAGTCATACTGGTAGTTCAAGAAAATCTTTAGAAGCAAGTCATACTGGTAGTTCAAGAAAATCTTTAGAAACAAGTCATACTGGTAATTCTTATGCCGGTGGTGCAACTCAAGCGAAGGTACCAATTGAAGATAATTCAATCGATGAAGAACAATCTAACGATCAAGAAGAAGGTGACGACGATGAAGATTTAAGAAGACGTAAATTAGTGGAAAGAATGGCAAAAATGTCAGGCGGGAGAAATATGTTTGGTATGGTTGGTATGTCACCATTTGGAGCACCAGCACCTGCACCATCGTCAAATCCACCCAGTAAGTCTAGAGAAGTTGGTGTAGAGTCTGAAAGCGAACAAGAAGAAACAGAAAAATTAGAAGAGGAAGACGAATCATCAACCCCTGGAACCGCAATTCCAATCCCAATTATGCCATTTGCAGATCCTAATGCATTAGCAAATTTAAAGAGAAAGTCTCAATCCGAACCTGAACCTCAACCCAAATTAGAATTAGAATCGGGTGATAAAGATATCGAGGCCGATAAAAATTTTGAAGATGAACCATCAATGGGTGAAGATGATCAACCTAATTCTGAAATTGCAAAATCTTTAGATCCTCGTAATCATAATCCATTAAAATCAAAATTAGAGCCAGAAGTTCAAACTGATAGCGGGTTTGAGGATAATAAAATTGATGAATTGCCAATTAAAACAGATAAAACAAATAAGGTGGAAAATGAAACAACTGGCTATGAAGCTGATGAAGATATTTCCGATAGAAAACTCGAATCATCCCCTGAGCCAATTATGGCAACCTCAACGGCTAATTCTCATCCAATTTCAGCTCCCCCAGTTCCTCCCGTACCTGCGGTTCCATCAGTTCCAAAACTATCAACTAGGCCTCCGCCACCTCCACCTCCAGCACCGGTTGTTGATGATGAAGATGCATATGAAGATTCAAGTGATGAAGATTATGATGATGCTAATGCTACTAATGTTGTCGAAGATGAAAATGATGATGAAAATGATGATGAATTTGAATTTGGCGCTCCTCAACGTTCACGTACGTTACCACCGAATATGCCACCACCAATCCCATCATCAATCCCAAGTGGGGCTCCACAAGTTCCACAAGTTCCAACATCATCCGTCCCACCACCAGCACCAAATTCTGGAATTTCAAGATCAGTAACTGATTCAGGGTTAACCCATTCACATACTGGGTCATCAATTGGATCAGTTAGAAGATCTTCGACTGATTTATCAAAAAATCAAGCAGTTCAGAATTTTGTAGCATTACAAAATGAAATTAATGACTTTTCAAATAGTAATTGGTGGTTAAAAGATTTATTACCTGAATTTTTAACATCAAAAATTGGAAGTGAACTAATTTATGAAGTTGATAGTAATCAATTAATTAAAAGAGGTAATAGAACACAAATTTATAAAGATTATTATATATTATTTTATGATTTAAGTCAAATAACAGTGGAATTAGAATATGAATTACAAGATCCAAGATCAACTATTAAAGTTACCAATTTTGAAATTAAAAATATCCCAATCATTAGAAAAGATTTATTAGATAAATATTATACAACTTTTAATGGAGAAATTTTAAAAATTATTAATAACAGTTTAACTCAACAGCGTATTGAAGGTAATTCATTAATTGATTTAATTTTTGGTAAATTGATGAAAACTTCAAAAATTCTACCACCAATTGGTAATAAATCATTTGGAGTTAATATTTATAAAAATGTTAATAATCATAATGTTTCAAAACTTGGTGAAATCAAACCTGGTGATATTTTATGTATCAAAAATGGTAAATTTCAAGTTCACAAAGGTTTAAGTTCAAAAACGTTAATTATTGGTGACGAAGAAATTTATTCATCAGTTATTTCAGAGTTTGATTCAAAAAAGGAAAAATTTAAAGTACTTGAATTAGTTGGTGGACAAATCAAACAAACAAGTTATAAATTAAGTGAAATGAAGAGTGGACAAATAAGGGTTTTCAGAGTTGTTGGTAAAGATTATGTAGATTGGTAGTTGAATGTATGTTATGTATCTCAAGCTATAACTGACAACTAACTAAACTATGAACCGATACCTACAAAGTAACTGCAAAGTAAACAGTAACTAAACAGTAACTAAACGGTAACTAAACGGTGACTAAACAGTAACTAAACAGTAACTAAACAGTAACTAAACAGTAACTAAACAGTAACTAAACAGTAACTAAACAGTAACTAAACAGTAACTAAACAGTAACTAAACAGTAACTAAACAGTAACTAAACAGTAACTAAACTATAACTAAACAGTAACTAAACTATAACTAAACATAACTAAACATAACTAAACATAACTAAACATAACTAAACATAACTAAACTATAACTAAACATAACTAAACAAACATAAAGACACAAAAGTATATTAGACCAAAATAAGGAAACTTTAAATAAACCAGCAAATAATGAAATAATGGAGAGATTCCATTAAAAGAGTACCAGTTTAAAAAGATAATCAATGAATTTGGTTCATGAATAATGTTCATTTCTGATTGCGACCTTTAATCATAACTTAATGGAATCTCAGATCTTGGAACTGTAGCAATGGGGGGAGATAATCAATGAACAAAGTAAATAACTATGGAATTGACTAACATTAAATGGAATGAATCTAGGAACTAGGAATTAACTAGGAATGAACTAGGAACTAGGAACTTAAGGAATGATATGAATTCAAGAACAATCGAGCAACGCAAAGGTAACGAAATATTAACAGATGAATAACAACCAACAACTTGTGGAATAAATATTTAAGAAAATTTACCAGAATATATTCATATAGTATGCACTTAGACTTAAAATGAAAAAAAAGAATAACGTGATATATGTGATATGTAAAATATAAAAGGGTAAAATCTTCCAATATTTACTATAATTTATTTAAATCTGTTTCTCAATATAACTTACTTTGGTCTGATAATCTTTTATGTCTTTTGGAACGGCATCTATAATCTTGTAGTTAGTATTTGAAGTAGTCCAACATACCTTGATATGAAATGGTAAAATTAGATGACCTGGTGCGAGTCTTCCAAAAAAAAAAATTGAGGGAATCGCCATTTGTTTTATACTTTTCTGATTTCTCTGCTTACGTCAGCGGCCATTGGGGCGCTGGCCGGCGCCAGAACGTCGCTCCCCATCTTTTGGCGTAAGCGATGGTGGGGACGGTGACGGCTTTGGTGCCATATCCAGGCGACCAGGGAAAACTTTAGTGCCATATCCAGGCTGTCTAGCAGAAATTTGGTGCCATATCTAGGCAGAAATTTGGTGCCATGTCTAGACAGAGATTTGGTGACCTGTCCCGTAGCAATTAGTGACTTAGTGCCAATCTAGGCACAGACTTACTTGGGAGCAACTGAGGACCTTCTAAGCACCTGGTAAATTGTGCTAGACTTCATAATGAAGTTCAAGAAGGGGTCTATAAGTACACCCACCACCCTTACCTATTTAATCTACTGCAATCACTGATATTATGACAGTTTATGCATAATTACCTTCTTGATTATGGGTGTACCAAAGTACCAAGGCAGCAGCGCGGTCAGGTTGACATTTCACCATTCAGCAAAAAATAAACTAGTTGCTATTGAAAGTTTCAGGTGTTTTTTTTTGCTTTCCTTCAGTAGTTAAAGTTGGTTTGATAATACTTTTGATTAGGAATTGATCGTTTAACAATTCAATTGACCATTGACCACATTTAATCATGTCCATTAAAGAATTAGAAGCTGATTATGTCTTTGTCTATAATGATAAAAAGGATGCAGATTTAAGATCAGTCCTTGACTTATTATATGATAAAGGTATTTATACCCAAATTAGAGATTTCAATGAAAATTCAATTTTAGTTTTTTTAAAAGTTTCAAGCTATAAGTACGCTGAGTTGGCAGAAAAAGACTTGATTAAAAATTACGAATTTGGAATTACTTCATCAATTGATAATAAAGCTGATAAATTACGAATTATTTACGATTATTTAACTGGGTCCACCATTGATGATTTAAATTTAAATCATTTTATTAATAGTAAAAAGATTAAAAATTTAACCCCAATTACCTCAATTATTAAAGACTCGACAATTTATGAAGATATCACAAAGCATTTGTTTACTTCATCAAATCCTTCATCAAATTTTATTAAAGAAAATTTTGGTATACATATTGCAATTTATTTTGAGTTTTTAAAATATTTCATTAATTGGTTATTTTTTTTATCAATTTTTGGAATTATCAGCTATTTTAAGTCAAAACATATCTATTCGTTAACTTATTGTGTTGTCAATTTAGCTTGGGGAGTTTTGTTTATTTCATTTTGGAAAAAAAATGAAAAATATTTGGTCAATTATTGGGGCAATGCAAATTATCATAAAATTCAAAATCATAAATTAAGATTAGTAGATCTCAACGAATATTTTGAAACCAAATCTTCTTACAAACACAATTCAAATTATGAGGGTTATAAATTTTTAAAACAATTAACTTGGGTTCCCATTGCTTTAATTTTCGCTGGTATTTTAATTGGCTATCAATTACTTTGCTTTGTTTTAGAAATTTTTATTAATGAAATTTATGATGGTCCTGGTAAAAGTCTTATTGGCTTGGTTCCAACGATCATGATTTCAGTATTCGTACCAATTTTAACAATTTTTTATAATTTAGTTTCAGGTGTGTTGATCAAGTTTGAAAATCATAATAATTCTTATACAGAAAATAATTCAATCTTAATTAAACAGTTTGTTTTGAATTTTTTAACCAGTTATATGCCATTGATTATTACTTCATTTATTTATTTACCGTTTGCTCATTTAATTAAACCGAATTTAGTTAATATTAAATCAGTTTTATTATCAAATTTTAATAATGATGCATTTTATTATAAATATTTAACTCATTTAAAAAATCAAGAAGAGGTTAATATGAACCAAGATAGATTAAATTTACAGTTTTTTTATTTTACGGTAACTAATCAAGTAATTCAATTAGTTTTAAAATATGTTTTACCCCATATTATTGGCTTTGCTATGAAATTCATTTCAAAGAATGATTATAAACCAAAGGATAATGACGCTGAATCAGGCTATTTAACTAATGTTCGTAAATATGTTTTATTGCCAAGCTATAATGTTAATGATGATTTTAGATTTGTTTCAATTGTCTATGGTTATCTTATTTTATTTGGTCCTGTTTGGTCATTAGCTCCATTAATTAGTTTAATATTCTTAGTATTAACAATTAAATTAGATTATTTTAAATTATTAAATGGTAAATATTTTAAACCGCCAGTGCCTGAAAGAGTTGATTCAATTTATCCTTGGAATTATGCTTTATTTTTACTAACTTGGTTAGGGTCAATTATTTCACCAGCTATAACAACCTTTTATAGACATGGTAATTTACCTCCAAAAACCATGGGGCAATTTGCGTTAGATAAGGCTAGTGTTAATGTTAAAACTTCACATTTAGTTATAATTTTATTATTATCTGAACACTCATTTTTCATAATTTGGTTTATTTTCAATAGAATTTTTGAGTTATTTAAATCAACTATCGAATGGGAAAATGATTTTACTGATAATGATTTAAAATTAAGACATGATTATTATTCTGATAAAGTTAAAGGTAGTTTCAAAGTTGTTAATGATGGTGAATGGGGATTATCATCACCATCAACTTCACTTGAACAAAATAAATCAATTAACGAGGGAAATCCACCAACCATTTTAGAAATTAATTCATCTGGTAAATCTTCGGCTACAAAGCAACAAGAAGAATTATCAAATTTAAAGAAAATTAAACAACAATCTGATAATATTATAAAAATTCCAGGCGGTGGTTCGAATAAAGAGAAATATTCAATCATTGATACCGCACAACATATTGATCCGAAAAAGGATTATAATGAAGTTGAGGGAAAATACCAACAAGATTTTGAAGCAAAGCTCAATATTCCTCATGCTGAAGATATCGTTCAAGGTAATGTTGATGAGAAAGAAGGTGAAGCAGACGAGGTAGATGTCGAAGATATTAATGAAGATGATGATGATGATGCTTCTACTACTCCTCCGCCTGGTTCAAGTAAGCCAAAAAAGAGAAGTCCTCTAAAGAAATTATTAAAGAGAAATAAGTAGTTAGAAAATCTATACGTTTATACAAGATGTTTGAAATATAAGTAAAAGTTTTGAAGGGTTTCAAATGACCTCTCTAAATAAAGGCTAAGCATTAGATTTGGGGGGTCTTGAACCGAATATTGAACTGCCAACTCTTACACTTGAACTGCCTTGCTTAATCGCATCTACAAAATCATTACTCATCCCCATACTAGTTTGTAACTCAACATGATATTTCTCACTTAATTCATCTTTTAAAGCTACTAATCTCTTAAAATCTTGATTTTCGTCGTCTTTTGTACTTTCGCCTAATGATCCAATGGTCATTAAACCTTTGAAGTTTAAATGTGAACATCCATCGCTCATTAAAAATTCAATAGTTTCATAAATTAACTGTTTATCAGATTCTTCAGCTATCGCATACCCTGATTTTTGTGGCTCATTTGAAGTATTAATTTGCAAGAAAACATTTATAATATCCCCTCCTATTTCCTTTCTTAAACTGTTCAATTTCCTACACTTTTTGATCGAATCAACAGTTTCCACTGCATATAAATTTGGAATTTGTTTAGCTAATATTTTACATTTGTCAGTTTGTAAAGTTCCAATGAAATGCCATTTAATATCAGACGGTAATTCTTGTGATTTTGTAACTAATTCTTGAACGTAGTTTTCTCCAAAGTGTCTTACACCTTGGTTGTACAATGATAATATATCACTTGATGGCTTAAACTTCGACACTGCAACTAAATCAACTTGATGTTTCACATACTTCTTAGCAGTTTCACGGACTGTATTTGCGATATTCTCGTAGTTGGCTACGAGCTCCTTTTGTCTAACGATTGCAGGTAATGATGCCATTGTTAAATGAGACCTCTAAAGTGATATTTCCAATGTTGGAGATCTGACAGATTATACTGATAGCGATTTTTTGAGATCAGTTCTGCTCACTGTTTCGTCGTGTAGAATATAAATTGAGAGATGAGTAAAATCGACGAAAAGTTTTCAAATTGAACTGATATAAAACCGTTTAAACATCAGTCAGATTTATATAATATAGTCAATCTAGTATTAAACATGACGGAAAAGATTTACCAAGGTGAAGATTTTGATGAAAAAGTCAGAAGTCAAGTTGAGTTTTACTTCTCAGACAGTAATTTACAAACTGATAGATTTTTGTGGAAAATCTACGAATCCAATGACGGGTGGGTTGAATTGAAAACCATTTTAACTTTTGGTAGAATGAGACAATATAGACCTGAAGATAAGGTGATTGAAGCTTTGAAATCAAGTTCTAAAATAAAATTATCCGAAAATAACGAGATGATTAGTAGAACTGATCCTGTTAAAGATTTTAATGAATTGAAAAATCTCAGAAAGAGAAACACGGTTCATATTGAAGGATTACCAAAAAACTTAACACAAGAAGATTTAGAAGTTTTTTTCAGCGACAAAATTGCTCCGTTATTACCTGAAGAGAAAGCCGTAAGTTCAATTCGTAGAATTAGAAATAGAAAAACTAAAGAATTTTTTGGAGTGATTGATGTTGAATTTAAAACTTTAAAAGATTCTGAACACTTTTTAAATGATATGGAGATAAATTATCCCGTTGGTTTAATTACTGATGAAAATAAATCAAAGTTCGAAAGTAAAGATATTTTGAAAAAGATGTCGCTTTTAACATTTCAAGAAATGAAAGAAAATGGTAAAAGATTTGGCGTCAACGATGTGACTAAGAGAAAGAATAGTTTTAATAATAACAAGCAAGATTTAAAAAAGTTCCGTAAGAATAGCAAAAAAAGTGAAGACTTGAACGAAAATGAAGAACAACCAGTTGAAGACAAATCTGAACAAGCAGTTGAAGACAAACCTGAACAATCTAAGGCGGAACCAAAAGAAGATAAAGACGAACCAAAAGAGGAACCAAAAGATGAAGAATCAACTTAATTGTACCATAGTTAATAGATCTGTAATTAGTGCATAACCCTTTTTTCGAATACATCTCTACGCGTACGCGATCTTTTTGTATTTTGATATATTTTTATATATTTTAACTACCCCGAACATGACAGACTCTGAAAGAAAAGAAATCGTATCAGCTTTTGGTCCATCAGATTCTTTGACTGAGGAGGTGATTGATAAAATTTTAACCTTAAAACTGATTTTCCATCTTTCCACGGATGATATTTTCGTTCGTTGGGAAACTTATAATGTGAATGAAGTACAAACTGATCTTGAATTGAATAATGTTAATTTGGATGGATTTCAACAATATTTACAAAAGAATTTGTCCAACCAGTCGAGAGCCACCCCGTCCATTAAACGATCTAAAGATTTTGGCGGTTCAATAAAAAGAAAACCATTACTACCAATTAATTCATCGAGTCCAATTAACGAAACTCCTAATTTAAAATATAGAAAGTTAGATGCCACCCCGTTTAAGACTCCTGGTACTCATTTAAAGTTGGATTCGTCACCAGATGGTGGCGACTATCAAACTGCTAATAATACGTTCCAAAGATCTCCAATTCATAATAATAATCATCAAAATTCAAATTTAATTTCAAGTAGTCCTTCCAAACAGCCTGATGCAAATACAATCATTGAAAGCTTAAATGATCACATTGATGAAATTACTAATAATTACGATCAAGAATTTTCAAAATTCAAAATTTCAACCAATTTTGACCCTTCGAAATATAAATTTCGTACCATGTCAATGAAATTACTTGAAAGTGCTGATGTTTTAGATGAACAAATAGATGGCATGAGTCAGTTGTATCAAGATTCTCATAAGGACATTAATTTTGGTAACCCATGTTTATCGTCACAATTTGAAATTTATTGTTGTGGTAGAATGGTGCCTGATTCTCCATTATATGATAAATTAATTTCCCAAGATTTAAACTCAACTTCATTATATTTAGAAACTTCAAGATTATCGGGGATTGGTCAAAGAGTTCCGTTGGACTTATCAAACTTAAAAGAATATAGTTTCTTCCCAGGTCAAATTGTTTGTTTAAAAGGTAAAAATCCAACTGGTAAATCATTTATTATTGATGAGATTTTAGATTTACCAGAATTAGGTGCTCCCGTTTCAACAAAGGATGAATTGAAAACTTTTAATGAAAGCTTTAATCAAACTAGTGCTGGCTTAAAATTTGTTATTGCTTGTGGGCCATTTTCAAATCTGATGAATCTAAATTATTCAAAGTTTGAATCTTTTATTGATAGAATCAATCAAGAAATTAAACCAGATTTAGTTATATTATGTGGTCCGTTTATTGACTTAAATAATAAATCAGTTATTGATGGTGATATTGAATTGCCAAATGAAAAAATCCAACCTAATAATTTGGATGAAGTGTTCAAAAAAACTATTACACCAATTTTAAAAAAAATTAATCCAAAAATTCAAACAATTTTGATACCTTCGTTAAAAGATTCAACTATTAAGCATTGCTCATATCCTCAAGATTCATTTGATAGAAAGTTTTTAGGTTTACCGAAAAACATTAAAGTGTTCCCAAATCCTAATGGGTTTGCAATTAATGAAATATTATTTGGAATTTCAAACTTAGATGTTTTCAAAGATTTAAAAGATATTTCCAAAATTGACAACAATAATAAAATATTATCAAATCGTTTTGAAAGAATCATTAATCATATTTTCCAACAAAGGCGTTATTATCCAGCATTCCCTGGTTCAGTTTCTAGAAAAGTCTTACCACCAAAGGATTCTAAAGAACTTATAGAGAAATATGATGGTTTAATGGCTGACGAGATATCTGAAACCAAAATTGGTGGTTCTTCATTAGAAGTAAGTTATATGGGTCTTGCCGAATTAGGTGATTCATTGCCTGATGTGCTTATATCCCCTTCAGAATTGAAGTATTTTGCAAAAGTGGTCAAAAATGTGGTAGTGATTAATCCTGGTTCATTTATTAGACCTTATAAAGATGATTCAAAACAAGACGGTACTTACGTTGTAATGAATACTAAAAATCCTGATGTGGAGGAACCTGATAATGTTGAACCACTTGATGAAAATCTGGATTTGTGTTACCATAATGTTTTCAAAAGATCAAGAATCGATATTTATAAGAGTTAATTTCTTGTGTTAATATATGTATTTTTATAATTTTTTCGCATAATTTTTTCTGCTCTATAGAGATCTATCACTAAATCTTTTTATCTTATTTAACGTGTTTACCTGCGAGTCCCCAACATAGATCACCTTTGATCAAGATGATAAGAAGGCGAAGTCTTCAATTTTTGTCTTTTAGATTGTTCTCATATTCTCGCATACGGTATAATAATATAAAGTTAAGAGATTATCAACAAGAAGCTATAAATTCAATCACAAATGCATTTAAGAGAAACGTTAGAAGACCGTCATTTGTATTAGCTACTGGTGGAGGTAAAACTGTTGTATTTTCAAGTTTAATTCCTCAAATACCTAAGACGTCCCCTGAAAGAGGTGATAAAGTACTTGTGTTAGCTCATACCGAAGAATTAATTAGACAAGCATCATCAACGATATCAAAATTAAATCCAAACTTAAATGTTGAAATTGATATGAGAAGTTTAAAGCCTAGTTCTGAAGCTGATGTTATAGTTGGATCGGTTCAAACGTTAGTTAGAATGACAAGACTACAGAAATATAATCCTTTAGATTTTAAAGCAATAATTTTAGATGAATGTCATCATGCCACAGCTGGTTCTTGGGTTAAAATTTTAAAATATTTTGGTGCTGACAATCCACAACTGCCGATATATGTGATTGGATGCACAGCAACTATGGAAAGAAGTGATAATCAATCACTTGGCACGATCTTTGATGAAATAGTTTTTGAAAGAAATTTAATTACCATGATTCAAAATAAAGAATTAGTTGATGTCAAATTTACCAGTTTAAAAGCTAATCTTGATTTAAGTAATGTTGCAAGCACAAAAAGTGACTATGAGGTAAGTAGTTTATCAAAAGCTATTAATGAATCGGATGCAAATTTGGTGATAGTTTCTGCTTATAAAAGATTAAAAGAAAAATATGATTTCAAATCAACTTTAATGTTCTGTGTTGATATTGCTCATTGTAAAACATTATGTGGAATTTTCCAGCGACAAGGTATTAATGCTCAATATGTTACTGGTGATACAGTTAAGGATCAAAGATTTCAAATAATTGAAGATTTTAAAAATGGATTGATCGATGTACTCTGTAATGTTCAAGTCTTTACCGAAGGTACGGATATACCGAATATTGATTCGTTATTTTTAGTTAGACCAACCAAATCTAGACCTTTGTTAGTTCAAATGATTGGAAGAGGTTTAAGGCTACATAAAGGTAAAACAGTTTGTCATGTGGCGGACATTGCTGGTACAAGAGGTACTGGTATTCAATCAGTACCGACGTTGTTTTCATTACCGCTGGATTATTCAATTGAAGGCAAAAGTATTGAGCAATTAGAAGAAGAAAAAGATAAAGAAATAGAGAAGAACAAGGAAGAACTAATTGAAAAGGAAAAACAAAGAAGACTTAATGAAGTTAAAAGTTTTGAAAAATTACAACAAGTTGAAAAAGATTTGGTTATCAGCTTTACTACTATTGATGGGTTTATGGCATTGGAAGCAAAAGATATTGGTGAATTTCAACATTCAAAAAATGTTCATTCAAAATTATCTCAAAGCTTTTTGCATTGGATTAGATTAGAATATGATACATGGGGAGTTCAAGTTGACGAAAGATTTTTCATAATTAGACGATTATATGAAAAAGATACTGCGAGTTTCCAATTGGCTACAAATACCTTTACACCATCATTTGTTAAAGCTGCTGCAGGTTTTAAAATTGCAAAAGTTGGAACTGAAAAAGTTATTATGACTGACCATAATTTATCAGCAGTTATAACTAAGGCTGAAGTACTAGGTAATGACTTTGCTACTCCAAGATTTAAAAGACTTAATCACGACAGGTCTGCAATAACTCAAAAGCAAGGTGAATTTTTGAGAAGGAAAATTCCAACTATTATGAAACGGTATTATGATGTAACGCCTGAATTACAACAGAAGCTTTTCGATGCATTGGGCGATATGACTAAGTTAAGAGCTTCGCTTTTAATCTTTGCCCTCAAATATTCTGCAAAATCATTACATTTAAAATGGGAATTGCAAAAACTTTTGGGTCCAAATAAAAAAGCTGCAAAAACAATTCAAAAATTAGTTAAAAGTGAAGGGATTGATAAACAATTTTTAGAAAAGGAAGTAGACACTACGCCCACTAGTATTTTCCAATGATTTTGTAAGTGAATCAGCACATCTCTTGTAAGTATGTATAAATAGGTTAGATAAAGATAAAAGAAGGTAACACGAACATCTTTTGAATCAGATTACAAATTCGCAGAAAAAATATACACACAACAAAGATTTTTTCAACTAAAATTATGAATTTATTTTATCACTTATTGATATTGAGTAATGTACTCTTATCAGTCATGGGTCAAGTAGTAGATACTAATGATGCTGAGAAAATTATAAGTGAATCAGGACATACAAATAATTGGGCAGTTTTAGTGTCAACATCAAGATTTTGGTTCAATTATAGGCATATAGCTAATGTTCTTAGTCTCTATAGGACTGTCAAAAGAATGGGCATACCAGATTCACAAATCATTCTTATGTTACCTGATGATATAGCGTGTAATCCAAGAAATGCTGCACCTGGTACAATATTTAATAATATGAATCAAGCAATCGATTTATATGGTGATCTGATCGAAGTTGATTACAGAGGTTATGAAGTAACAGTTGAAAATTTTATTAGATTATTAACTGATAGATGGGATGAGGACCATCCAAGAAGTAAAAGATTATTAACTGATGAAAATTCAAATGTTTTCATTTACATGACAGGTCATGGGGGTAATGAATTTTTAAAATTTCAAGATGCTGAAGAAATTGGATCTTACGATATAGCGGATGCGTTTGCTCAAATGCATGAAATGAAACGTTATAACGAAATTTTTTTCATGATTGACACTTGTCAAGCTAATTCCATGTATCTGAAATTCTATTCACCAAATATTTTAGCCGTTGGATCGTCAGAAATTGATCAATCATCATACTCGCATCATTCTGATTTAGAAATTGGTGTGGCAGTTATTGATAGATTCACTTATTATACGTTGGAATTTTTAGAAAGTATTGATCCAAGTTCAAATGCTACAATAGATAAATTATTTGATGTATATTCTTTTGATAATATCCATTCAACCGTAGGTTATAGAACGGATTTATTTCAACGAGACATTTCCACCGTTAAATTAACTGATTTCTTCGGTAATGTTCAAGATGTCATAGTCGACGAAATTGAAAACGATATTCTTTATGTTGCAAATCATGATGAGCAAGGTAATTTATTACCAATCCAAGAAAATATAACAAGTAATAATAATGTTAAGCGTTCAGATATTGATTTTGAAAGTTATAATAAAGAAAATCAAATTAATTTAGTTAACTTAACACCTCAACAATCGAAAATTATTGGTTTAGTATCTTTTGCAGCAATTTTTGGGTTATGGATAGTAGCATAATAGATGTATATTTTTTATTGTTTCCTCTGCTTTATTTCTTTGGGTTTTGTGATCCTCCTGCCCACCTAGAAAGCTGTAGCGTGGAATTTACAAACACTTCTTTTAAAAAATTTATTTTTGTAATTTTCACCTCTGTTCCTTTTTCACAATTTATTATTAAAGTAAAAAATCCGTAAGAAAAATAATCGATCAAAAAAATTGTAACTTTTGAAGAACGTTACATATTGACCACCACTGGTGGCTGTGGAAATATTTCGATACTTCTGAAGAGAGTTTTAAAAGTACTAGAGCTATAGATCATGCTATTGTGGTGGTGAGAGGGATAAACCCATTTTATAATTCACCCGTAGGGATGCAATAGTCCAAATTTCTATAATTAAAATAACAGAACTAGAAGAAGAGTCTACTAATACACCCGACAACCACTTTGGCCCCAGTAATTCCTTTTGAGCCAGTTTAAAATATGTGAAGTCCGCTTTTATAGATTCTATGGTTGCGAACCCCCATTCCATTTGTTTTGATTTTTCGCATACACAAAAAACATTTGAGTGGAATTTTTAATAGTGGTAATTAAGATGCAATCAAGATTGAGTTCATCGTCAGTTTCATCAGGAGATGATGTGTTCAATATCATTTCATCCAATAGCATCCCAACCTCCAAGAAGTTAGAAATCATTGTAGCATTAAAATCTCATTTCAAACGAGATAGAATTGATCTATCTCAAACGCCAAAATATTTTAATTCATTGACGCTTGCCCTTGATATAAAAGAAATACTGAATGAGAGCTTTAGTCTGATAAGTCATCTAGTGAAACGAGTAGCAACCCAAGATGGTGCTGAGTATTTGAAAAGATGTAGCTCGTCAATTGTACCAATATTAATAGAAAGATTAGGTGGTTCTAGTAGTACTATAAAATCTTCAAAGTCAGCACTAGAAGCATTTGTTTTATCAACTAACAAAAGCATGGAAAACCCAATCAATTATACTGGTTTAAATCATAGAGATCCTAAAGTTGTTATTGGAATTATTGAATTTTTAGATAGTCTTAGCCTTCAAAAAAAAGATTTTAATCTACAACCTTATTTATCATCAGTTGTTAAAGCAATCAATGATAATCAGTCAAATAATGCAGTAGTTGAGACAATTATAAATTTTTTAACGTCATATTATATCACGGGACTGCATAGATTTGATAAATTTGATTTATCAAAAGAATTAAATAAACAAATGATTAATAATTCATTAAAGGACAGAATAATGTCAGGAATTAATATAACCAATTTAGAAAATACCAGATCAAGTAATCCAATCCGTCCAAAATCAAATCATGCCAATCATTCAATTCAACCATTAGCTCAACCAGTTGTAGAATCAGTTCATAGATCTGATATATATGTAACGAATGGTAAAATTAATGTTAATACATCCATAATGAGTGATAGTATAGATACTTCAAAGCAATTGGCTCAAAGGGAAAAGGACCAATCACCGCTACCACAAGAACAAGGAGAAGAAAATTATTACGTTCAAGAAGCAGATGATCTTGAATTAATAACTTCGAAATTAACAAATTATCAATTTGATAAGTTTATAAAACCAAAAAATGTTCATAGCTCAGAAGATCTACACCATATAGTTAATCGTTTATTACCCCCATTTTCTAGTAAAGAAACTGAATTTAATTGGAGTATAAGAGAAAAATCAATGATTACGCTTCGTGAATTAATTAGAGGTAATTCAATAACTGAATATTTAGAGGAATTCAAAGATTGTATGAGAGATTTAACTGAAGGAATTTGCAAATCAATTTCCTCTTTAAGAACCACTTTATCAAGTCATGGCTGTAACTTTATTAAAGAATTATCGATGAAGTTAGGTGATTCGTTTGATTCATTAGTCGAAACTTTTTTGCCAACATTATTAAAATCATGTATAGCAACGAAAAATATTGCATCAATTAATGCACATGTTACAATTTGTTCAATTTTTATCAATTGTTCATTTTCGTCAAGATATATTAATAGGATTTATTCATCAGCAAATGATAAAAACACAAAATTACGTTCATATAGTGCAACTTGGTTACAAATCATGATAATTAGATTTAATAATCATTTAAATCCTACATCATCATCACAACTTTCTTATTCACAACAAAGTCAATCAAATTCTCAATCGCAAGCTAATTATGATATTGCTTTCAAAGTCATTGTTAAATTATTATCAGATTCTAATCCCGCAGTTAGGCTGAGTTCAAAAGATGCTTATTGGACATTTGCTAAATATTTCCCAAATGAACTAGCCAATTTAACGTCAAAACTCGAACCTCATGTTTTAAAAGCTATTGGAAGATCACAACCTTCAAGATTATCAAATAAACCACCAACTGCAAATCATAAGAAATCTTCCTCATTTTCATATTCAAATAATTTATCAAATAATATTCATAGTAACAAGCATAATCCTGCCAATGCCAGCTCAACTAATTCATTAAGTCATTCCAACTCTTTACCATCATCATCAAAAATTCAAAATAAACCAAAATTATCTGTTAAAGAGAGTATTCTTGCGAAGAATAAAGAATTAAGAGAAAGACAAAGAGAACAACTTAGTCGTCCAGCTTCAAGAGTTCATTCTGGACCAAATTCAATAGATTTACAAGGTGGAGAAAGATCAAGTTCAAGATTATCAAAAAGTTTATCACATACTAGAAGTCTTCCAAGACCTGAACTTGAAAAAAAACCAGGAACGAATAGGGAATCATCTACTGTTAATGATAATACTAGAACAAATTCATCAGCATCAGCATCAGCATCTCCAGCTGTTTGGAAACCAACTATTCCAGTTGCACCCTTTCAAAGAATACCCACACCAACGCATAATAATAATAAAACTGCCACCATGACCACGACTAATACTAATACTAATACTAATACTAATACTAATAATTATAATTTCATTGACCATGAACAAATTGCTGATGAGTCTAATCCTTTTTTATCAACTACTCCAATTCTTAGACCAGGTTTAGAATCAATTAAAAATCAATCATCACCAACATTAGACGATGTCCCATTAACTTTTGATCCTCAGTCAGATCCAATTATTCCTTGTTTATCGTCAGATAATCCAGATATAATTAAAGAAGGCATTAGTCTATTGATTTATGCAATTCAAGCCAAAGAAGAGTTTTCGTTAGAAGTTAATAATTTATTAACAAAAATTTCAATGAATGAAATTGAAGTATTAGGACCATTATTTAAAGAAATTAAATTTGAAAGAGTTTTAAAATTTTTTAAAGTTAATGATCTTTTTAGAATTATTTGTATATTGATTAGACCAATGACAAAAACTTTTGTTGAAGAATTAAGTAAAATTATTGAATTAAATGCAATTTATGATGCAATCAATACATTATTAGGGTATTGTATCCAAATTGATAGTTTAGATGACGTTGAAATTTCATTAGTTAATCAATTGAGTAAGTATAAATCAATAATAATTCAACTGATCATTGAATTTATGATTTGTGGATTGAATAAAATTCCAATAACTGATAGACATTTTTCTATAACAATTGTTAATTTATTTAATTTAGTTAACTTAATTAAATCAACTCCAATAATAGACAGTTACTCAAATTTATTAAATCAATTATATAATATTAATTCGAATTTATTTATGAATGAATTAAATCAAATGGATTCCAAGATAAGAGAAGAAATAGGCATTATTGTTGGATTTGATGGATTAACCGAATTTAATAGTACCATTGCAAGAGTGTTAGAAGCTCAAGGTGTTGATCAATTTACTCAAATTGATTTACCAAATTCTGATAATTATAATCTTTCACCAATTAAATTAGCTGATGACTTTACAATGATAACACCATCACAGGATGAATTAAACAAATCAATTAAAATGAGTAGTATAAAGGAAGATGACATGGAAATCGACAATCCAAATTCATCAAATTCGAACAAGTCAGTAAATCAAAATATTAATAAGCTAAAACCATCACCAGTATTTAATGAAAGTAAATTCAATGATGGTAATGTATTTTTCAAAACAGGCATTTTACATAATTCGCACATATCTGCATCATCATCGTCATCATCATCGTCATCCAATAAATCCAAAGAATTAATTCATGATTTCGAAAACGTAACAATTACTGATAAACAGAAATTCATTCAATCAATGGTTGAAAAAGTTGACCCATTAAAATCAATATCTGATAAGAATAAACCAATTGATATTTATGAAGATGAAACTGATTACAGAGGATCCCCTAAGAAAATCACAATGAAATATGATTATACTGAATTAAATTGGTTTAATTTTCAATTAGCTAATTTAACAATTGAAGATAATGAATTTACTAAAGAGGATTTTGACTATTATTGTAAAATTTTAGGGGATAATTTAATTGAAACTAATGATTTTTATAAATTATTAAATGTTTTACAAAGTAGTCTGCTGTTTGATATGGATTTTACAAATTATTTTTATGGTGAAGGATTAATTAAGATTCAAGAAAATTTATGGAAGTTTTTTGAAAAAAATTTAAACAATTTAAATAATAATAATAATAAGTTAAATCAATCAAAGTTATTAAAAGGGTTAATATTGTTAAAACAATTGTTAATCAACAAAACAAAAATTAGTCATAATAAAATTTTTAAAATATTGAATGAATTATGTAAAATAAATGATGACAATTTGATGAATGAATTTGAGCATGCAATAAGTGAAATATTTGATGAGATGATTGGTACAACCAATGATCTGAGAAATAATTTGTTAAATTTAATAATTCAAGAATTAAATGAAATGGATTCACAATACATTAATAGTGATGATAATGACAATAAGAACAATGTAAATGATAGTAATAACATTGAAAGATTAACTTTTAATCTTGATTGTATTAATAAAATAATCAATCAAGACCTAATTAGTGACTTGACTATGAATGAAATTGATAAACAGATTTTTAAATATATTACTAATGACAAGATTGAAATTAGAAGATTTGTAATTTTAATTTATGGAAAATTGTTAAAATATGGTAAAGATAATGTCAGTAAAATAACTATAAAATTAACTTCACCACAAAGGAAATTAGTTGAATATTATAGTGAAATATAAAATTGTATTATATGGGAAATTTTTTCAGTAAATATAGAAAAAAATATGTAGTAAATATAGAAAATATTATATATTTTAAAGCCTAATAAATAAAACAAACAAAAGAAATAAAATAAAATACAGGATAATTTTCATACATGGTAGATCTAAAATAACATAATACAAAATTCTCATTCTTAACTTAATAAAGGAGAATTAAAAATAACAATTTTTAAAATAATTACAGACTCTTTTTATCAGAATTACCAATGGATGAATCAGGGGTTGGAATCAGTGTATCGTCATCTTTATCTTCAATCTTTAATGCTTTCCCTACGGAAGTTTTTAAATCATTTCTAGGTTTCTTGGGTTTTGAAATCCCACCAGCTTTATTACTAAAGTGTAAAGGATCCGTAGCACCAGAGAAAAAATGTTGAGATTGTGATGGAGATGACGAGGATCCAATATTTGATAATGGTGGAGGTTTTAACATCTGATGTTTCTTCTTCATCATGCTAGCACTAATATTTTGTTGACGTTGCGAGGGACCTTGGAAATTCGGACTCATCATAAATGAAGGATGATAAGGTGATGTGAACGCTGGCCCATACGGTGACGATGTTGCTGCCATTGGTCCATGAAATGAAGATGGGATAGTAATCGTTTGAGTAGTAGTTGGTGGCCCTGTAACTGATGGGATGCTTGAAGGTCCTTGGCTTTGATTTTGTGATTGGCTTTGATTTTGTGATTGGCTTTGACTTTGTGGTTGACTTTGACTTTGTGATTGACCTTGACTTTGTGATTGACCTTGACCCTGTAATTGTTGTGCTTGCGGTTGAGGAGGTGGTCCCATTTGAGGAGGTGGCGGATAAGACTGATAATAAGGATGCATTTGAGGATTCATCACTTGATACACTGGCTCGTTATTTTCATTCATTATTATATAGGGTTGATTCATCATTGAAGGATCAGGATAAGGTGGCCAATGTTCAACTGGCGGAGCTAATTGATAATTTCCTGGTTGTGCCTGTGCCTGTGCTTGCAGTTGTGACTGAGATTGGGTTTGCGATTGCTCTTGCTGTGATTGTTGAGGCTGTTGTTGCAGTGGTGGAATTGATTGCAGAAGTGGTTGATGGTGATGGGGTGGAGGAGGAGGAAAATAAGTACCAGGTGGATAATAAGGTTGAGTTGCTGATAATGGTTGAAGCATTGGATGAAACGGTTGATTTGGAGTAAGCGCCGATAAAGGAGGCTGATCCATGACTGATCTTGGGAACGTTTGATAACGAGATGATAAAGGAGGGAAATTATAATATTCCTCAGAATTTGATGAAGTTGGGAATTTTGCTGAGAATGGGATTGGTATTGGGGTTTTCAATGGTAATGTTTGTTCAATTAAAAACTCATCATTACTTACAACTTGATTAGTCGAATAAGGAAGATAATGCTCAGGATTATTTGCGTTATCAAAAAATGGAGGATAATTCGGCATTGAAGCATCAATTGTTATATAATCATTTGAGTTTTCTTCAAAATAATCCAATGGAAAATCATCTTCATCGTCATCACTTTCAATTTTATGTTGATCTGGCGTTTCTTGATTTAAAAATGCAAAACCTTCGTCATTTTTAGTTAAATTTGTTGTAGTATATTCTGGCGATGTAGCTGCAACTTTATCAAACTTAACCTTGTCTTTTTTTCTCTTTTTATCCTTTGTCTTTTTATGTTTATTATCATCATCGTTATCGTCATTATCATTATTAGTATTATCATCACCAATTGCTGTATTTCCTTCGGTTGTGGTGTTGTTACCTTCAATTGTAGTTGCATTAGTTTTATTGGTTGGTTTAATCTTTTCATCATCATCATCATTATTTGAATTTGTTATAGTGGTCGACGTGGTTGTATTTGCGTCGTCAGTTGTATCATTACCTGAACTATAAAATTTATTATTATCTTGATCAACTAAATGGTTGTATAATAATTTTTCTTCATCAAAATCAAAACTAATCGCAGGTTCTCTATCAGCAATAGAAGTTGGTTGTTGACCAGATTTTTCCTTTTTGATATCTCTGTCTAAAGCATCAGACATTAATTTATCATGAGGAACATTAAACCAAAAGAAAACTTTTTGCTTTTTTTGAGTTCTTAAACAACTATTTTTGTAAAGGAAATTTAAAAAGTCAGATTTTGGTGGTTCTAAAATTGCATCACTTCCAGTTTTTAGGTTTCTTAAATCTGAGAATATTCCTTCTTCAAATTTTTTCCTATCTATAATTTTTCTACCAAAATGCTGAAATTTATAAACTATGCACCGAACAATATCGGTACCCGTTATAAAATATAAGTTATTCCAAAAAATGCAACTAACAAATCCTTCATCATGATTTAGATAATACCGTCTAATGACTTGGTTGTTTTGCCAATTTGCTGGAGCCGTCGCTAAAAAAAATTTCAAGTCTTCAATTAGTCGTAAACTTTCTTTAACATCATCAGTTATCACAGCATTTTGTAATTTTAATTTAATTTGATCTTCAGGAGACATTCTTACAAAATAAATAGCATAAATTTGTTATTTTCTATCAATATAATACAATTACCAACGAGGAATACAAAAAAAAAAACAATAAATATAAACAGTTATTACTATCAATGCTAACTATAACGGTGAAATACAAATACAAATACAAGTACAATTACAAGTACAAAACACGACGATGACAAATACAAATACAAATTAAAATTGGAATTGAAGTTGAAATTGAAAGTGAAATGGAAAGTGACGTGAAGTCAAAGTTGGAATTAAAGAATTAGCTATGTGGGATCAAAAAATGAAGTGGTCGATCAAACTGAAGAAATTGGACGACTTGAAAACAAAAAAAATGAATGAATGAATATGGCACGATGTCAATTAATTAATTATACCACTAATCTCGGAATCCTTGTAACTCTTAAACCACCCAATGCAAAAATGATCAAAAAATATTGTGGGTGCTGCTAAAGATCCTTAGAAATTTTTACCACCTGAGATAATTGCAAAAATTTTCAACAAATTTCTCAAAAAAAAAAAAAAAAAAAAAAGTATTTTCAGGCTTTGGATCTGATTATCCAACACTATAGAAATAGTAAACAGGGAAAGTGGTATAAACGGAACTGACAGGCCAATTAACTTTTTAGCCGAGCTGGTTTCAACCCTAAGTTTATCCTTTTTTTACCCGGCAGACGTCTACTATGGATGTTTTAAAGCGATTTCAAAGCAGTTTCAGAAATGCTGCTGAAAGGCAAAAAATTCTCATTTGAAACTCCAATTGACATATATTTATGTTTTAAACACAAACGATGTTCCTGAGACCTCTCACCCTCCTTAAGTGGATGTCGCTGGCAAGGGACGAGCTTCTAACGCTTAGTTCACAGGTTATTCTGAAGGATTCCGTAGGGTGCTATGCAGAAATTTGTTAATGGAAGTATTCTATAGAAATATGTAGTACTTTTTTATGTAGAAATTTGTTAAGGGAAGTATATACTTCGAACTATACAAGAATCAATTGCCACGAGAGATTAAGCTTGCCCCATGCTAGGTCGAGTTTGGCGGCAGAAAAGTAAACTTAACGTAACTGGAAAAGCCACTTGTACACATTTGAATTTATTGAATTTTGCAAGGAGTTCATTCCACACTGACTTTTCTCGCCGGTTTGAAGGTAAAGAAACATTCTTTTTGACAAATTTATGAATGGACTCTTAATCTATAGACACTACTATCGTTAAGGATCGACACAGCGTTAGCAAAGGGCTCAGTTGTGGCTCGTGTCAACGACCTATTGCAGTCAATGCAAATCCCAGAAATTGGCATCTTCTATGCATGTTTTACCTGTATGACCAAATAACCTACAGTACAAAGATGGCCCTTCTTCTAGGTGGGCAGTGACTGGTGTCCCATCACTTGGTATTCTAACTTACGTCAATATTTGGTACTTCTTAATCATAGGCATTATCAATGCAAACTCCCTTCATAGGTATTCATCAGCTGAATCAGTTGGGGTCATATTTAGTGGTAGCCCGTCGGTAACATTAAGAATAATCGAATCTAAGTCCTTCCTAATTATTATCGACTAAACTCTACTGATCGTACTGTACCCAGTATAACTGGAAAGGGGTGTAGCAGATATATAAGTTGAACTATTGAACATATTGAACTTAATGTACTTAGCATCTTGCATCTTTGTGCAATTAGAAATATTCAAAAAAGTTTTCGTTGGGGAACTCTTATCAGACGCAAATTCAATTAACGAAGAAGGACTCTTTTGCGGTTTATACAGTGTTTTTTATACTGTGTTTTTAAGCTGCATCTCCCATCCGCTTTAATAAACCTTACTCTGTAGCTTGAAATATTTTGCACCACTAATGACAAGAAATTCCCATCATTATTACAGAATGATATATCGAATAAGCTTTAATGTCAGAGGTTTTTTGAAATATATCACACGCGACATCTATTTAAGGAAGGTGGATATTTTACTCTGCAAACATCGTATAGCATTGAGATATAAGGGGTCGGCTGTCGGTATTGCTGGTGTTTCAAAATAGACGAACAGTAACTCTTGTTACTTGATTAGTTATTACAATACCTATTGAGGGCCATGAAACAAACAGCTCACTGAAAGTTACAACAGTTAGGATTAATTGTTTAGATGAAAAAAAGCAATTGAACCCTCTTTGATTAAACCTTACCTTGACCTGGATTGAATTGTTACTAGCTGCCTTTTAAAGACCACAATGAATAATAACCTGTTTTCTAAGGCAATTTGGTAAAATACTTTTTGTGTCAGCGTTTCAGATTAGGTTTCAGATTTTGCGATGAAACACAATTTTGGTTTGTCTGTTTTACGAATTCCCAAAACCGAGCAGATGTAAATATTAGGATGCCGACACCTGATCAAGATGTCGTGGCACCTACTGTCGGTTCTGCAATCACCGTGTAGAAATGACTAAACATTGTTGTTAACTATAGTTGTAAATTAGCACCAACCAACGCCAAAGTGGCTGGGAAGACAGGCGACGTATAGCATGCATTTGACGATTAAAACCATAAGAAGGAATACTAGATTGTCGCACACTTCAATACACCAGAGGATAACATCTTTCTGGCTGGTAATGTGCGGGTTGTTTAAGATTTCGCTTAATCAACCCAGTCAATCTTAAACAGCCCACCCTCATGTAACGTTTTTTACAATCTACTACGTTCTTTACGATCTGCTACGTTCTTTACAATTCTTTACAAGCTGTTACAAACTGTCACAAGCTTTTACACGCTGTTACTGTTTTAGCTAAGAACATGTCGTGCACCCGCTCTGTTCAAGGGTACTGCCTGTTAAGACAAGTTGCGGCCAATTTATACGGTACCATTGTTATCGTTCAAGGGGTTCTAGACTTCGAATGAAAGATGGAGAAATAAGTATATTTTAAAGTCATGTCCTAATGTCAGATTCAAATCTATTTGTGACAGAGTATCTGCTGATTATGACGATAGCTGGTAATTATTGAGAGCTATTGACTCAACACCGTCACTTTAATGAGTGTAGACCCTTTATAAGGTTCTCAATATTTTTATTTTTGAGGGACCCACAAAAACAATTAAACGGTATTTTATTAATTGTATTGTTGTTTATTTGAAGGTTGTATTGATATAAAATCACCTGTGTAATATCGTCTAATTAAACAAATTCCTTAATGTTAAAAATAATGCAAATGGCGATTTAATTAGATGTCCACATGTGAAAAATGTGGAAAATGTGAAATATACCTCTGTATTGTAAAGGTGATACAGAAATTGAATAAGTTTTTTGGAACAATTGATTAATTTATATTTAATATGCCGGAAATTATTTTAAATCACCTGTTTTTTGCTACTGATAATTGGCAATCTATAAGTTAAATATATTTGATTTTAATGAGCTTCATTTATGATTTTAATGAGCTTTATACTTTGCCAGATAAATCTATTTTTTCATTGATTCCTTATGGTATTGTTACTGAGAAAGTACGCGTTAACGTTATAGGTAGTTGAAGATTTATGATAATTTACCATCTAATTTTTAGAGCAAGAATTAAAAAAAACTATGTATTATGACTAATCGTAAACGGACCAATCCTTCCTATATGAAAACCAATCAGTGGAAGAACCAGGTACCGATGATGCACTACCATTTAATTGATTAAATGTATCCATATAATGCCTTGATCTTCTCTTGTAGCTATTATTATGATTACCATTATTGGGGTTATGGTTATTATAATTATTTAAATTACTAGTTATTGAAACTGGTTGAGAATGACCACTGTGTGATCCTCTTCTAAATGGTGGGACATATTTACCATTCGAAGATGCTAAATCATTGTTTAATGACATTGGCCTGCCATTACTATTATTCGTATTTGTATTCGTTTCATTATCATTATCATGCATGTATTTAGGCTTGTCAAAAACCTTGTAATGTCCTTTATCATCAACTTGATGAGTATGGTTTAAATTAATATTATTTAATTGAGCTTTATTGGTATCCAATGAGAAATCATCATCATCATCTTCTAATTGAAATACTTCATAATCATTTAAGTTTAAATTGTCAATTGTTTCAGTCAATGGTAAAATATTTGGCGATTTAACACAATTTGGTGATCTCATAAATGGTGGAACATATTTACCATTACCATTACCACCAACACCATTTTGAAAATTATTACTTTGAAAATTTAATGGATTATTCATTGATTGGTATGACCCCATTACTTGGTGTCTAACTTTTGACTTAGAACTTGAAAATGAATCAGACTTTTTACGTGGTTGAATTGGGGTAGTAAAGTTGGAAAATTCCTTCTTATGATGGTGATGACTATTGCTATGAGGATTGCCATTACCAGGATTATTATTTGAACCATTATAATTATTATGGTTGTTTTTCTTCTTAGGGTGAGTATTTCTATAATTTCTTTTCCAAGTTCTTGGTTTATTATTTTTTTTCCAATTATTTGGCTTTATCGCTCTTTCATTTTTTTCACTATATTTATTCATATAATGATTAAAAACTGATTTTGGTGTGAAAAAATCTTCTCTATTGAATTTTTTATGATTATTATTATAATTACTACTACCATAATTATTATTGAAATTACTAAAATTATTATTATTGTTACTAGTATTACTACCATAAGTATTCCTTTGGTAACTATTATATGACGCAACCCCAATTGGCTTACGGCTATTTCTAAAAAATTTCGATCTAACGTTATTACCACCGTTATTATCAATTGGTATTGGTTTTAACGATGTGCTATTAGATAACAATGCCTCAGCCCGCTCATTATAGGTGGGTAATAATATTTCTTTGGGTGGTTCTAAAATATCTTTATTTAAAGTTGAGTTTGATTTATCGGCATCTTCATCCATGTAAAATGTTGATTCTCCTTCATCTTCATCAACCGCAGTATCAGGACTATAATTATCTTCTTCACCTAATTCTAACTCTCCCAAGGCATTCTCATCGTCATCCTCCTCATCGTCATCGTCATCTTCATCTTCATCTACAATAGCATCTTCGTCAACTTCTCTTGTTTTTCCCATAAAAGGATGAACTTGATGTTGATGTTCGTCAACATCTTCAATTGCAATAGCAATGTCTAATTCTTTATCTTCATGATGATCATAATTTAATTCGTCATCGGTATAATAATCATCACCGCTTACCCAATCTTCATCGTCGATTGTGAAATAGTTTAAAATTTCTAATTCATTTCTAACATAGATTAAATCTCTATTATTTGGATCGATATTAAGACAGTATCTTAATACTGAAAATAAATCACCGGTCATAGTGGAGAAAATATCAAATAACGATTCTCTATTAGTTGCAAATTGAACAAATCGTTTATCGGAATAATTTGCAACTTCAAAAGGATTTTTATGGAACACAATAGTTAATAAAATAATTCCGATTGACCAAATATCAATTTTTGAAGAATCATATGAATTTGAATTATTATCAAATAATTCAGGTGCCATATACCTTTCAGAACCAATATCAAATTCGTTTTTATTGGTGATAGTTAAATTTGTCGTTGCTAACCCCCAATCACATAGCTTGATTGACCAATCTTCATCAATCAATATATTTTCAGGTTTTAAATCTCGATGATAAACCCCTTTTGAATGACAATATTCTAAAGCATCTAATATTTGATAAAACACATCCTTAATATCCTTTGGTGTAGCAGGACCCTGACCATTTTGAATTGCTTCATATAAATCACCTCGACTACAATATTGTAAGATTAAATAAGAATCAAAATGATCATACAACGCACTGACATTATGATGAGATCCAAGAATCTTATGAATTGAAATTTCTTTAGCTGCTTCTTCATACAATGATTTTAAGATTTCATGAGTATTTTGTCTTTCATGTTCCTGTCTTTGTTGATGATGATGATCTTTATTATTATTGCCACCTTCGTTATCATCATCTTTGTGTAAATCATGACGCATTTTAGCTGGCGAAGATGACGGTCTAGTTTGGTTCTTTTTATAATCTAACGGATAAATGTATTTAACAGCTACTAAAGTCCCGACTTTAGTATCCTTAGCAACCGAGACCAAACCATATGAACCTTCACTTAAATCAGCTACTTTGGAATACCTACCTTTAAGTAATCCACCATTACTATATTTAGAATATTCTTCCATATTCTTGTTTGTAATTCTACGACGTTTGTTTAGCCTTCAAATAAACTGTGTATTTTCACAGTTTAAAGAAGGAACGAACTCCAAAAAATAAATGAACAAAAGATTGAAATATCAGATGAAGTGTCAGGTGAAATGTTAGATCAATATTACGTGAAATATTACGTCAAATATCAGATCTAAGATTTTAAAAGTTTAGGATCTGAGTCACCCTCAATAGGTATATGTTTTGATTTCAAAAAAGAATAATCCACAACCTAGCTGTTCCTTTTTTCAGATAAATATCTATAAGCAACGTGAGGGATCTACTGATGTATTGTTCTACAAGGATCTGGAGCGTGAAACTGACTTTATGGAGTTTGATTTAAAATGGCAAATGTTGGGAAATCAATGAGGTTTAATCGATGGAGCTATTGAAGTTGAGCTCTCAAAAATGACATCGTTGGAGATGTCGTGGAACATCAATAGGAGTGTCGCGGAGACATTTATTTGCCATTATTTGAATTGAATCGCAGTAGTTTTACAAACAGGAGTTAGGTATCAAATATATCATCACTTCAATTGCTGGAAGGGTTTACATAAGTAAGAAGAATTAGGATAAATAAAGTACATTTTAGTACGATTTATATAGATAAAAGATAGATAAAGCAATATGGATGAATTGATCGTTTCGTTTCTCGATTTTACTGGTACCCTGGATGAATCTGTTGCTAAACAATATTTAGAGTTGACAGGTAATAATTTAGAATATGCGGTCCAGTTATTTATGGAGTCCGGAGGCACTGTCCCAGGGGGTGGTGCAGGGGACGAGCCCAGTACAGGAGCAGACCCCCATGCAAATGACGAAGAATTAGCCCAAAGATTACAACAAGAAGCTTATGGTACAGCTGGAGATGCCGACGTCAGAGAAGCTGATGCTAATATCCACAGACATGAAACATTGGTTGATTCATATGGGTTCCAACCTCCTATTTCAAGACCTAGTGATATTTTTGGGAGCGGTAGAGTTGGAATTTTCAATCAAAGATTCGATGATGATGAGAATGAATATTATCAAAATAGATTTGAGGAGGTTGAGGAAGATGACGATATGAATTATAGAGATAGTGATGATGATGATGATGGAGAGAATGACATTGAAGGTGAAATTGAAGGTGATGAGAATAATATAATAGAATTAGATAGTGATGGAGACATCATAGAGAGACCATCAAGACCTACAGGGTCCAGAAGAAGACGGGTTAGACAAGATAGAATGAACGAATTAAACAACACTCAAAGGAGGTTGGCCAATTTATTCAGACCGCCATTTGATATTATGCAAAAAGTTAGTATTGATAATGCAAAGACTTTGGGAAGACAGCAAAGAAAATGGATATTAATTAATATTCAAGATTCAACCGAATTTGTTTGTCAAGTGCTTAATAGAGATTTTTGGTCCAATTTAGATGTCAAAAAGAAAGTTAAAGATAATTTTATCTTTTTACAATACCAACATGATTCGCCAAATGGTGAAAGTTATAAAAATTTTTATTCATTGGATAAGTACCCTCATATTCTGATCTTAGATCCATTAACCGGTGAAAGGGTTCATAAATTTGCTGAGGGATCAGTACCGGATGTGGAAATATGGTTACAACAAGTTGATGAGTTTTTGGATAAATTTTCATTATCACCAGATTCAAATAACCCCATCGTTCACCATGACAAAAAGTTTAATCCAGATGAATTAACCGAAGAGCAACAAATTGAATACGCCATGAAACAATCCATGGGAAACCCACAGGCACAAGATGATGAGCCAATAATAGATGAACCAGTGGCACCGGAACCGGAAGACGTATTTGACAGTATTAAACCTCAAGATCACGAAGTTGATGACTCTGAACCAACCACCAGATTGCAAATTAGATTTCCAAATGGTAAAAGACTAGTTCATAAATTTAAACTTTGTGATAAAATCGAAGTAATCTATTCATGGCTCAAATTCGCCCAACAAGATTATCAAAAGTTTAATTTATCAAATGCGACCAATAAATCATTCAAAATGATTGACTCACTAAATTTAACCTTGGAAGAAGCAGGGTTAAAAAATGCCAGTATATTATTAGAGAGTGAGTCGTAACAGGACAGGACACTAACAGTACCATCTGATGGATCAATATGTAGAGATATTTGTTTTATAGGTTTTCCATAAATATTTATATATTTTTTTCTCATTATACGTTAGGGTTAAAACTTTCAATTGGTGGTATAGTTGGAAGTTCTGGTTGATCATTAGTAACTGAAAGTAAATCGTTATATTGCTGTTGAAATTCTAAATTCTCTTGAGATTGGGGTATTATTGCCTCAACTTGATGTGGTATTAAATTACCCTTCATTAAGTTTAAATCATGATTGATTTCTACGTCATTTAAACCTCTACATTTGACTTGCTTATTTGATGGTGTATGATTTAGAATATCTTGTTTAATATTGGTTATTTCATATCTGTTTGATTTAATTGAAGTATTGATAAAATTTGTTGGATCAAATTGATCATTGCCATATACATTTTTATCATTTTTTAAATCATTAATACTAATTAGCGATTTATGATAATGCTCCCAATCTGAAATATATTTTTTGGTAGATTTTTCATTATGGTAAATATTATTTAATTCGTTTAACTTTGATAAATTTTCATTAATTAATTGATTTTTTTTATTGATTAATGCATCTCTATATTGTAGCCATATAATATTTTTATGTTCTTCAATATTATTCTTCACTAATTTGGTCTGGTATTGGCTTTCATTGAAAACTGTATCGATGTCATTATCAAATGAATTTAAACTTGGTTTAAAAAAGTTGCTGAATTCCAATTCTTTTGAATTTAAATATTCGTCAAAACTATTTGGGTGGCTGATATTCTTAACAATTTCAATAATTTCCTGTTCGTAATCACTGTAATTTTTAATCCCGGCATTTTTTGAATTTATCAGTTCTTGATTAAATTTCATCGTTTCGATCGCTTCCGTTTCAAATTTATAAATTGTGTCCCATTGTTTATCATTTTCTTCAAACTCTTTAATTTGCTCATCAATATTGTTGACTACCTGGTTTATACGAAATAGCCTCGCTTCAATATACTGTTTTACAATATCTTTAAACTCTTGTTGAATTAGCGTTTCATAGCTTTTTAATTCTTCGTTACTGGCATTGGTAATATTCTTCAACAGTTCCACTTGGAAAGTATTACTAGTCATGGTGAACTTGTATACGGTTCTAGAAAAATCGCTTGAACTACACTTAGTTTACAAAGGTGGTGGTGATTATAAACTCAAGCCTACTACTAAGACGCTTTTGAGGATATTTTTTTGTCGATGTTGCAAAATTTGAGAACTGACAAAGGGTAGCAGATCAGTCAGCCTCATCATCTTAGGCAACAGCAGAGTCAAATTAATATATGAGTAGCCAATTCATAATGACTAAGTGAATAAGAAAAGGAAAAATGCAAAGAAGAGGAAGAAGGAGAGAAAGAAGAAATGGGAAAACGAAATGAAGAGAAGAATGATGTTTATTCAATATTAGAATAAATACTAGCACTAAAATCATCTAAACTGTCTAAATTATTCAAATTATTAATGTATTGGTTACCACCTAATTCTTCATTGGCATTTTCATAATTATTATTGCTTAAAATTTCACATTGAATTGATAATTGAGCCAATAAATTTGCCAATTTGGTTGTGGTATTGACACCGATATTATTATTTGATAACGCTGAAGATGGAGACAAATTATCATTTAAATTATCAATCAACGTATCGATGTTAGTTACAACTAAATTATGCAAATTATTTACAAAAAAATCGTTACTTAAAATTAAATTTGTTTCATTAACTAATTTAAGGAATGTTTCATTATAATCATCAATAACGTTTGGTTGAATATTTAATAATGTTAGATTTAAATTATCAGAATTTGGCCAAATTGAATTAATTATTAAGGGTTTATTGCTATTAATTTCGTCAATGGTATCAAATAATAAGTTTTTAAAATCTTCGGTAGTTAATTCTGTTCTAGCATTAATTAATTTAAACTTCTCAGTTATAACATTTTCAATATTTAAATTCAATGATTCCCACCCTTTGTTTAGTAACCACCAACTGAGACTTAAGTACGTTTGTTCAATAAAATATTCGGCATCAGTTGGGGGTGATTGTGCCTGTTGTTGCAGTTGCAGTTGAAAAAACGACGATGCTTTATTATTATTGGTCATTAATATTGCACTCTTTAAGTAAGACTTTCTGGCTAAAATATTTAATTGTAATCTTGTTAATAATAATAATGCACTTATGGAATAATTCAAGGTTAAAAATCTCGTCAATGTTTTAACTTTCAATAATTTCCATAAATCAGTTTTAGATTTACTTAAATATAAGTTTAATTCATTATCATTCGTTGAATGTAATATTAAATTATCGGTTGTTAATAAACTATCACTAATTTCCTTGGGATTATTACTATTAGCATTAGCACTATTATTTGATTTTTTCAACTTTAAAGCCTTAGTAATCAATTCAATTGGCGAATTGTTTATAATTGGATCGATCAAAACTGGCAATAATGATAATAAAGTGTAGTAACAATCATTTTGCGTTTGGATAAACCTCCTTTTAATCTGCTCTTTGATGAACAATTCCTGAGTTAATGAATTTTGAAAATTCCTAAATCTTTGGATAATGAAGTAATTCACAGCATAATACACCGAAACTCCAACGGTGGTAGTTATGAAAATCTTTCGTTTATGTTTATTAAAGAAAGTACTTAATGATGAAAATATCGCCATTTTATATGCTTCTAACTTTGTGGAGATCTAAATAGGGACTTTCTAGCGGGTTTCCTAATTATAAATTTCAAATTGTATTGAACTGAACGACTTAGAATAGAAATGAAGATTGATTATTGTTAAATGTATTCTATTACTGGGGAACTTGAACGATTACGATTGAGACTGTGATTGAAAGATTCGCACTGGGAGGAATTATTCACATGAATTTTGGCTCGGGAGTTGGTGACATCAAGTAGTTCTAAGAAGCTGTACTATCACCATAATCATGTAATATTTAGTCAATTGAAGGAATCGAAGGAGTTCAATTGGCCCGGGACCGTGCTGTGTACCGCAGAACTCCAACAAGCATCCAATCACGGATTCTAACAAGCAATCACATCCTCTCCACACTTGATGAGAATATTCACCATTAAGAATTTCCATTGACTGGATTGATTTAGCACACACAACATGTTTTATACTAGCCCATATCGAAGGGCACTATAGATAAGAAGTAATCCTCGTCATCGACCGAGCTATCTTCTATATAAACGGCATGAATGGAACAAATTAATCGAAATAACAGATTATTAAGTTCCCACGATTGTCATCACAGCCAGATTTATAGACAAGGAAAGCAATTTGCATGGGGCAGTTAATAGGCATTAAGACACAACTTGGGGCAGATGTGAACACATCGAATCGGAAGCTGAGCCTACTCATTATCCATGCTACCCATATTCTCTGCTTCTGATCCCAGATTTAAGGCTATCGCTGTTCTCTAAGCTTCTGATCCCAGATTTAAGGATATCGCTGTTATCTAATCTTCACATCCCAGGTTTGATATATCATATTTAACCCAGTTGACATATCATGTAATATGATAAAGGTCTGAAATCTTGCGAAAAACGGTACCAATGCAATTAATGTTATCACTACTAGAGGAATTGGTATACGAAAAATTGGCAAATAGGAGTAAATTAAACAAATCACAATATACTCATTCCAAAGGATACAGTCGTTGCTAAGGGTATATGATTTGCACAATTACATAGTATATTATTAAGAGTCTCCCCCTATATTGGAATGTCTTTGCTACCACATTACGGGGATATAACCACTTTAAAAACCACAAACTCTCAATAATAGCTTATTAGCCTGCAACCTGTAACAAGTTGTGAATATATTCATCACTGTAGGTTAATATCCGATAACTACCTAAATCAACTCGGATGGGGGGCTTCGATCCCCGTTGGAATAGTAATGAATATTTTTTATGCAAAGGTAAAATGTTGCAAACTGAGAATGTAAGGGTTAGTTAATTTGAGACAACTGGTGAAGCTCTCACTGAGAGTTGTGAACTGAGCTGAAAGATTGTTAACTGGCAGTGAAGTAATTATGAACTCATGTAAACTGAACTTATTATTTTGTTCATTAAAAAGTCTAACTCAATAGGCAATTGTCGAAAACTTAGGAACAAGACTCTGCATCTACAACCTCAACATACAATTCTGCAAATGGCTCTCGCCAATGGAAACTACCATTAGTAACGGTGATTTGCGATTTAATAATTAGAGTTCCTGACAATGGAAACGTTGGCACCAATTACCCAGTGGTACTATACAGCTATTTGGTCGGTTGAACATTGGACATGGGAGGAATAGGCCATCAAGAGAACATAGACAAGGAGATATGGGCAAATGCACCGACGCTTAAATTTCATGTCACTGTCAGTGTCTCACGTACTTTTTGCTAGTACTGTTTACACTGGCAGATTCTAGATGAACACTATCACACCACCTACTTCAACAAGATAGGTGGTAATCATCTATGTGACAATGCATTCACCGTGATTAGAGTATGTGGCTGCCGTTGTTCATGCTATAATACATATTGTTAAGCTCCTATTGACTCAACGGCAGTTAATGTCGCGTCCATTAGACACACTGATGGATGCATTTACACACAGTATAGACACATGGGTTTGGGATTAATTAATAGAAAACGGTAACTATGCTTCTAAAAATGGATGTCCAGGTCAAAAAAGGAACCTTTCGGCGGTCGAAGGTAAGTCGATGGAATTATCATCAATTCTTCAAACCCCCTTTTAACCAACCACATTCCTTTGTGGCATACAATAGTGATAAAGTTCACCACGTTTATGGTATACGATCAATAAAATTGTTCAATAACCTGATCAATAAATCCTGTATTCCATTGGAATTAAGGTTTATGCATTACATAGTCGAATCACATATCATAACTTAGACTATAAATAATGTTTTATATTTCCTCTGAAATTTTTTTCTTCACAAAGAATATTGTATAGAATCTAAGAAATAAATAACAATTAAGAAAGATGCAATTCTTATCATTATTAACTTTAGCTACCGCCGCTTTCGGTCAAAATATTATTTTAACTAATGATGATGGTTGGGCTGCAACTAATATTAGAGCTTTTTACAGAGACTTAAAAGCTGCTGGTCATGATGTTTTAATGGTTGCTCCAGTGCAACAAAGATCAGGTTGGGGTGGTAAATTTGATTTACCTTATACTAAAGATTTGTTAGAAGATGGAGAGTTTGATTATAGAGTTAAAGGCGATCCAGCTTGGGGTTACGAAGAAGATGATAATCATATTTGGTATTTAAACGGTACCCCAGCCGGCTGTGTTGGTTTTGCTATCGATTATGTTATTCCAAAATATTTCCCATCATTAAACAACTCAATTGATTTAGTCGTTGCTGGACCAAATGAAGGTACTAACCCTGGTGCGTTTTACACCATTTCAGGTACTATCGGTGCCACTTATAATGCTATTTATAGAGGGTTACCAGGTATTGCTCTTTCTGGTTCAAATGGTAACAATTCATTCTTCAAAGATTCATTAGATGAAGATCCAATGAATCCATCCAACATTTTATCAAAAAAATCCGTTGAGTTAGTTCAAGCTATTTTAGATAAACAAGGTGACAATCCATTAGCTTTGCCAGTAGGTACTGGATTAAATGTTAATTTCCCTCCAGTTGGTTATAATGATGAATCATGTACCAACCCAGAATATACTTTTTCTAGAGTTTTGGGAGCTGACACTGCTACTTTAAATGTTGTATATAATGAAACCAGCGGTTTGATTAGTTCAGGAAATGTTAAGTCAAACGCTTTAACGGTATGCTTAAATGGTAGATGTGATTTACCATCAGAAACTGACGTTATTAATGGCCTTGCTGGTGCTTGTAAAGCTTCAATCTCAGTATTCTCAATTGATTATGATGCTAATGCTCAATTACAAAATGAAGCTCAAGCTTTATTCGCCTCAGTTTTAGGTAATTAGGGGTTTAATTAATTTTCAAATCAATTGTGATTTATTTTCTAAAAAAGTTTTAGTTCCGTATTTCGATAGAATAATATATGTCTTTTTATTTCAGTTTGTTTCTTTTCTTCCCTTTTTTTTAACTCTTTGGGTATTAACAAGGTTTAGCATTCTTTTAAGGAACCATTACTATTATGATACTATTTACCAGGAGTTACTGTAAACTTATATCACCAGTACCCATGAAATGAAGCTTTAGGTCAGCTCCACATTTTTGCTTATAAACTGGCATTTATTGGACTAACAGGTAGAAGATCGAGTTTAAGAGTCTTGTGACACCAACACTTTAGATATTTTCGGTTTAATTATCCTTTTTCAGAGCTCTAATGATATTTACTAATGCTGCAGTTTTTGTTCAAATGTTTTTGCAGCCAAAATCTCGCACTATATATTTTTAATTACCCAAAAAGCTTTAATACAAATATTTAAATTTAGGATTTTTATCACCTTCAAACAATTGGTCCAAATCAGACAACAGATTGTATTCGGTAATATATTTTTCCGATTTTTTAATCTTATTTAATCGTATACAAGTAAGGAAATAAGTTATCACCATTAAAATTCCAAAACAACATGATGAGATACAAACGGCCAACCCAGTTCTGAAAACTGGAGCATCTTCGGCTGAGAAAATGAAGGTAGAAATAATACCACCGATATTACCATAACCGATTTGTAAACTGGTACCTAAAGACTTTCTAGCATGGCCACCAAAATTAATTGAATTCCAACAAACTAAAATCGGCATACCAGAATATAATCCACTAGCAGTAAGGAAACATCCAGCAAAACGGACCCCTGGTGTAGAGGATCCCAAAACCATGGCTAAACCAACGATACCCATGACCAAACAAAAGATGACGAAGGGGAATCTTCGCCTGGAATAATCCGATAAATAAGCTAATGTCACCGATACACCAAACGCTACAATCCAAGGAGCAACGGAAAGTTGATTGGCTCTTACGGCCCCTCCAGTAAAGTTCATGGTTTGAATAATCGTTGGCGAAAAATAAGCATAACCATAACTTGGAATAATAAATCCAAAATAACATAATGCAGGTAACCAAACAAAATAGTCAGTTAACCCTTTTAAAAACTTTTTAACCGGCACTTTAGTTTCATATCCCGATTTGGCACCAGAAAATATCTCTAATTTAAATTTCAAGTATTGCCTTTCAGCAGCATTTAAAAATTTCAGCTTTTCAGGGAAATTGGGGATAATGAAAAACAATAAGAGCCCCAACCCTGCAGTGAAAGCTCCTTCAATTATAAAGATGTATCTCCAACTTGCGATACCATGAACACCATCCAAGTCATGGATTTTGTATGCAATAGCTCCTGAAGCACCCCCAGCTAAACAAGTCGATGAAAAAAAGATCGAGTATCTTTTCTGAGCTTGCTTACTAGTGTAGTAAGTTGATAAAATATAAAAAATAGCAGGGAAGGTACCAGCTTCCGTCATACCAATTAAAAATCTGCAGGCTAATAATTGACCATAAGTATTAACAAATCCCATACCAATGGAAATGGCACCAAATGAAACGATGCAAATGGATAAAAGTACATGAGGACCTGTGAATTTGATAACGTAATTAGCAATTAATTCGAAAAAAATATATGGCACGTAAAAGATTGTCAAGGCCACATTATATTGATTACCAGTTAATTGTAAATCTTGGGCAAGCGAGTAAACTTTGGCATTACCAATATTAACACGATCCAAGAATGATAAAAAGTATAGTAAACAAAATGGTGGAACCACACATAAATCGATCTTCCATTGCAATTTCTTCTCATTGATACTTAAGTCTTGGGCTAATTCCGAGCACCTTGCGTCTTTATCAGCGTCTGACAATTCACCAGTTGTGATTTTTTCTAATTCTTTTAACTGATTCTCCGAAGAATCCTTGTGGGATTCACTTATACTGGGAGACTTCAGACTCATGTTTTATTATGTTTGCTGACAATGATGGATTGTTGAAAGTATTTATACAGATTGTTTTGACTCACGCCTGTTTCGCAGTGTTTGATACTCCGGTATTGGCATTACTTAAAATAGCAAAATGTCATTTGATGTGGAGAGATGCGATGGCCCGATAGACTATCATGGACTGATAGACTATCATTTACGTAGTGTTAGACAATAGTCCCTCTTAGACAATAGTCCCCAGTCTAGGCCGCTGAGATGCAGATACAACCCTTGAGTAATGTAATTCGATTGAAGCCACAAGTGTCGGGTTTAGCCTGTGGGCATTCCAATGCACAATGATTGCAAAAAAAACTTTTCACTGGGAGGCGACAACGCTAAATTACGCCTAACCAACCCCATTTTGACTATCCTGACCTGCTAAATAAATACTTAGTACTTTAAGCGTCAACTGGAATGGTGAGATCTATCCCATCGATGATAACTCTCTGATCAGGCCTCGACCTTCGATTAACATTACCACACATCCAATAACACAGTTCAACCATAGTCACTGGACACAGTTCAATCGTACTCTGACTGCCAGTGCCAGTGCCAGTGCCAGTGCCAATTACGCAGATCAGCGGCGCGAGAAAGCACTTCTCCGAAATACTAGATTCCGCAGAGAGATAAGAATCCCGCCCGCACTAATTTAGACGATTGACTCACGCTCAGTACTTCCGCTCTAAGATTGGTTGCGATATTATCTCTCGGTTGGGAGACATCTAACCTATTGCGCTTGGTTAGGAGACATCGTTGATTTTAATACCCTTTCCCCCATATTTCGGTAAAAATTTACCATCTGCGGAGACAGACTTCCATATACCACAGGATAAGTGGGCCAGGAATTTTCATAAACCACACGTGAGCGAGGTATAGTTCATAAACTATTCCTTGTCCATAAGATATTATTTTGGAAGCTGAACAACCAACTCAGAACGAACTCAGAACGAACCCATAACAAACTCAAAACAACAGACTCAAAACAACAATAACTCAGGAATCAGGCGGTAATTACTCTCCTAACTCCCAAGAGGTTCCCCTGGCGGTACGCGGTCGGTGTACGGTTTGGTTCATTAGAGAATATTGATTAATTACTCTTAAAAAGGTGGTGTGTAGATTCCAACTATGTTTTTATAGTTTACAAATGTTCTGCTGATGGAGCTCCTCAGTAACATTTTATTGTATCTCCAGACTCTACGATTGCACTTCTCGTTACTTAGGAAGAACAGCTTTCCGTTGCAAGAGATTGTGCCAGGTTCACATTCCCATAGACATTAATCCTAATTCCTAGGTGGCGAGTGCCATGGTAAATGGCAATAGTTTTATAAATTGTCACAGGCCACACATGTTCCTAGCAACTCTGAAACACTCGTGAGATCATCCTTGCTCCTGCAACAACGATTCTTTCTACCTCAACGATACTTCTACCACAACCACACTCCTACCACAACGATACTCCTACCACAACGACACCCCTACAACAACGATACCCCTGCAACAGAATCTCCCCAACTCGTCGATCGATGGAAACCCAACCAGGTGAAGTAGTCGAGAATAACGCGTACACCCATTAGCATTATCTTTGCTCTATAGCAAATCTTATTATTAGCGGCCAGCGCGAATATCCATATAAGCCTAAATGAATCTCGATGTTGAAAGAAATCGATCAACTTCATCGTTAGTTAGTAGGTCAAGATCAAGATCTGATTCTATGATGAAGTATGATGATTCTGGCAAGCCAATTAACAATGTCAATCATGTGGGTATAATATCCAGCACCATCAACAAAGTAAATGAAAAAATGAAATTTGATAAAGATAAAAATAAGCATGAAGTAAATAACATTATCAGTAAGCAAAATTTAAATACTAGCGAAGAAAAACTAGATATTGATGATAAGCCGGCAAAACCATCGCACGAAGAAGGGTTATTTTCATCATTACTAAGTATTGCTCATAATTCAATGATTAAGTCTAATGATAAATTAGACAAATCCGATACTTCAGCAAAATCAGAAACTGATAATTCAACGTTCAGCAAAAATTTAGATGAGTTGATTAAACACGACGAGACAACCCAATCTCCATCCGATGCACAATCAAAATCACAATCACAATCACGATCGCAATCAAGTTTAGAAGCACCTTTAGATTTACAACCGGTGGATTCGTTAACGAAAAATATTCATTTTGAAAGTGTCCGAGAAAGTCCCATAAATACCATGGGCAAGGGGAGTTTAAGACTTGACGATTTTTTGGATGTCGAGGAACCAACCGATGAAAATAATCCCCGGAAAACTGCCGTGGTAAGTGATCAAGAAAGCATCACCTCAAGCAGTTCAGTCAAATTTGCTTCCAATCGAAGAAATAAAGAATTTCATCAGATTTTTAAAAAGCTACCCAAAGAAGAACATTTAATCGATGATTTTTCATGTGCGTTATCCAAAGATATACTAGTTCAGGGTAGAATGTACCTTTCAGAAAATTTTATATGTTTTAAATCTAATATTTTAGGGTGGGTGACCAATTTATTAATACCGTTGCAAGAAGTTGTTCAAATTGAGAAAAGATCAACCGCTGTATTATTCCCCAATGGTATGATTATAAGAACGTTGTATCAAAAGTATACTTTTGCAACATTTATTAGTAGAGACAACACCTTTAGGTTATTAACTAAAGTTTGGCATAGAGTGTTGATGGATAACGATCAAAGTTTTGCCTTTGACCCTGAAGATGAAGATGAAGATGATAAAGAGGTGGCTGGGCTGGATGACGATGACTCGAGTAATTCTGAAACGGGAGTTGATTTAAACGAGAATGATAATATCGATGCATTTAATGATCAACAGATTGGTGAGGTTGATTTGCTTGACTCGGATGGTGATGACGCAGAAGATGAAGTCGAAGACGAAGATGAAGATGACGCTGATTCGGGTACTGGAACTGGAACTGGTACTGGTACTGGTACTGGCACTGGCACTGGAGAGATATCCAGATCAGCAACTGTAAATGGCACAGAAGGGAAAAGGTCAAGATCAACAACTGAAAGTAAAACATTTAACGGATTACCATTAATTGGACCATTAACTCATGCGCCAACCAGCCTAGGTTATGAAAAATCCAATAACGAAGTGTTCATTACTGAAGACGAATTTAAAGCACCCATTGGTACAATATTTAGTTTATTATTTGGTAAGGACAACTCCTATTATATAAAAATATTAAAAAACCAAAGAAACATTGAGATTGATGAAAATAGTATAACTGGTGTATCCAATACTAATAAGGAACGTAATTACAAATATATCAAACCATTGGGAGGAGCCATTGGACCAAAGCAAACTTCATGTATCATTAATGATAAAGTTATTGATTTCGACTTGAACCAAAAAATATTAGTTGAACAGACCACCAGTACCCCTGATGTACCAAGTGGAAATGCATTTAAAATCCGTACCAGCATATTCCTCTACTGGGGGGCAAATAATACGACGAAATTTCATGTTATCACCCAAGTGGAATGGAGTGGTAAATCATGGATTAAGGGTCCCATTGAAAAGGGTAGTATTGATGGACAAAAAGAGTCGATGAAAATTTTAATCGATACTATCAAAGTTATATTGAAGAGTGAAACCGGTAAAAAGAAAAAGAAAAGAGGGGCCACCATGGTTAAAAAGGACGATGAAGCTAAAGAAATTGCTCAACCACCATCCACCGTCGATGAATCAAAGAAACAATTATCGTTATTGGAGAAAATTAATGATGTTGTTGAGACCATTGGTTCCAATATACCCATCCCCATGATTTCCAGTGTAATCGTTGGCTATATAATACTATTTATAAGTCTAATACTTACCATAAAACTCCATAATTGGATTTTCCAGAGAAACGATAGTCTTAAAATTTTAGATTCAATCAACGTTAATAACAATAAGTTTTTATTAATCCCTAGTATTGAAAATAACTTTAACGAAAAAAATTTAATGAATAGTGATATTAATTTATGGAATTGGATAAAGGATAGGTCAAATGATAAACTATTTGCTGATAATGATTACCTTAAGGATTATAATAATCAAGAACTACATGAAGCGGTGAGATTGACCCAATTGAAATTGGATAAACTAACCGGGGATTTGAATAGTAAGTCGTAAATTAGTTGTAGATGGGTAATATATATTGCATTATATTATTATAGAATGTTAAATAACTCTTAATGCATATAGCTGGTACTCTCCAGTATCCCGATCTAAAGTTGTACCTAACTACTGGTGTACCGCACTCGCGTCAAACTGCAGATGGTGAATGACGTAAATAAAACTATGCAAATATCCACGACCTCATTTTTATAAATATTTTTAATCCCTCCTTTGTAAAAAAATACCTGTCAGCGGTAAGCATAAACATTTAAACCACTTATAGCATTGGTCAAACCTTGGAAAAAATCATCTGATACCGTCCACTTGATACTCGATCATAAGACCTTGACACCATTAAACACTCAACGAGCTATTTAACCTCAAAGCAACCAAGCAAAGCAACAGAACAACGAAGAAATGTTTAAAACGATATCAACTGATCTAAGTAAACCTGAAGATGTTCAACCGATTCAATCGATTCCACAAATCCAACCCCCGGTCCAGGTAGAACCGCTTAATTCGATCAATACATCAGAGAAGAACGCAAACTCCACCAAGGAGAAAAATTTAGAAGATATCAAAAACCAATGTTCGGAATTAATTAGTGAATTGGATAGTGATGAAAATCCCGAAGCTATCGTTAAAAAACACATCAGTAAGTTAAAGCAGTATAACGAATTAAGGGACATTGCCTTGGGCTTAGTTACTATGATTGCCGACCAAAGGAAATTAAGAACCACTGATATTTTAGAAGAGATGAAGGTTGAATTAAGTGATGATTAGCAAGTTTTTTCTAGTGCTATATTTTCTAGTGCTGGTCACAAGAATTGATTAAAATATCGTTAAGATGAGTTGGCAGCAACAACAGTACCGAAGATGTAAAATACCAGTTGTATCTGCGTTGGGAAAAACTAAACGTAATACCACGAAGAAAAACTACCTAGAAATACAAAGAAAAACTACCTAGAAATACAAAGAAAAACTACAAAAGATAAAAAAAAAATGTATTGCTATAAAAATTGCATAAAATATATATACTTATATATATATATAAGTAATATGAGAGAGATAGAGCCAACGTAATGTAATAATGATAATGATAATAGATATTTAAATTTTACTCGTCAAATCTTGTCTCTGCTAGAATCGCTAATCCCTTAGACTCTTCTAACCTCGCTTCAATGATTTCCACATTTCTTCTAAAAATAACAAATCAGTTGGTTACCAATTAAGTGCCTATCGTTTATATTGGTGTATATTACATATAATTGGTTAATAAACCAATTAGCAACTGCTTGATAAAGAGTTCTTAATCTTTTATGAACCCTGAATAAATTTGGTCAATCGCAGCCAGGGACGTTGCGAGACACTGCGAGGGACAGTGAGAGATTGGGAGCGACGGCGAGAAGAGATTTATATCATACAAGTTAAACTTATCCATAATGGCTGTGGTTTAATATCATGAGCTGTTGAAGTATTCCAAATATCAAAAAATATGTGGTGAGTAGTCCTCTGCTATATCAGGTGATTGAAAATCACCCGAACTATCACATGCTTATCATGTGATAGGACAATAATTGGTTAATTTATCATGTTTTGACAATAGTAAACGCAATTGAACGTAACAGACGTTGAATAAATCATTACTAACCTCCCATTACTTCAACTACATACATAACATCCTATTGAACCCTCTCCCTTAATTATCAACCTTCTGTTACTCCTTATAGCCTAAATCTACTGCGAAAATTTTTTCCCTAGGACTAAAGCTAGATTCATTAGATTTAAATTTCAACATAATATTACACTATATCATAGTAGTTATCGTTATTTCATTTCGTTAATTATTTCATAATTACTAATTTTTTCATTTCATCTTTTGCTGCGTTGCATTTCATTTTAATTTCCAATTTTGGAGGGTTTTATATTTTTACGAGGTTGGGTGCCTTATTTATAACTGCTTGATTTCACCTGATATTATTTATACTTGAATCATTCACAACATCAGTAACATCAGTAACATCATACCATCATGGGCTACATATTGTTATGGTTGCTAAATTTTATTTTGATTTATTGTAACGATATAGATCATTATAAGCGCCATGAAGATTCATTACTGCCGTTAAATTTAAGATCAATTAATGATTATTCATTATCGGATTACCTACTAATAAGTGACATAGAGGGGAATTTACATAATGTCGATAGACATACTGGAAATTTATTATGGTCATTAGATAGCGAACCTTTAGTAAAAATTATAAATAATTCATCTGAAAATATTCAGCATGAAAGCCAAAGCAATAACAACAACAACAATATAATTTGGTTTGTAGAGCCTTATGAAGAGGGTTCCTTATACTATTTCACAAATGAATTCGGTTTAAATAAATTACCAACTACAATAAAGGATTTGGTACTTCAGAGTCCATTCTCATTAAATGACGATGATAATATTTACACCGGTAGCATGAAAACTCAACTATATACCATTGATGTTCACAGCGGGGAAGTGCTAAAGCAATTTGGTGATACTTGTATAAATTATCAAAATGATGACTTCCCTAATAATAATCACAATAAAAATAATCATATAATGATTGGAAAAACTACTTATGAATTGGCTATTCATTCCAAAATTAATTCAAACATTATTTGGTACGTAACGTACAGTCAATGGGGCCCAAATAATATCGATAATGATTTAATAGCACAGAATAAAAAATCAATCGATGAGTTATACTTTACCCCATTCCACGATAAATCACTTTTAGGTATAAATCAAAACTTGGGCATGCCAGTATGGATCACAAAATTGCCTTCATTGGCAATAAATGTTTTTGATATTTTTGAAAATTTGAAAACCTCCACTCACCATTTAATCCCCCATCCTTTAAAAGTTTTAAACGATTTGCAGATTAACCATGATGAAAACAATAATTTATGCTTCATTAATATTACCAATGATCAATGGTTTGCTATGAGTTTTAGTAACTATCCCACCTTGATTAAATCGGCTCCAATATCAAAATATCAAACTGCTCTATCCAAATTAGACAATAATAACGATTCCGATATTTTAAATGAATTGCGATCGTTGAATTTAGATGATGTTGATTATATTAATGGAATCCATAAAGTTAATATTTTAGGGCCCGAAACTAATTATCAACCAATTTCAAAATTTTCTAAACCGCAATTGCATGAAGATAAAAATCAACAGCATGAATCAAATAAATTAATTGAACAAAAGCTGAATAATTACGACTTAATTGTACCCGAGCAAACTGTTCCTAGCATTATTCAAGGTATCAAATTTACCAAAACTTCCAACCAATTGCTTCCTACCCTGCCACAAGAACGAGATTTCGTTCATGAGACGTTTTTGCCGGGTGAATATTACCCAAGAGCTAAAGACGCTGATAGTATTTCACTTGTGAAAAGAATTTGTGAAGATGTGGTGGTATTGTTATTTTTATTAGGTTTATTTGTATCAATTTCAAACTTTGGTGGATTAGTTAGAAGATTTAAGATTAATAGAGATAATTCCATCGATGTTAAAATTGATGATTCAAACTTTGAAAAGGATTTGCCCGATTCAGAAGGTAAAAACTCGATAAATGTTAAAGATTTTGCTAAGAAAGGAATACAAACTAAACTTTCAGACTTGAAGGAAAATGAAACAAGAGAACAACCTAACGAAACCGAACAGCAGCACGAAAGAGAAGTAAAGGAAGAGGACGATAGTAATAAAAAACGTAGAAGAGGTGGTAGAGGAGGCAAACGGAACAAACGAAAACAAGTCACAATTTCACAGCCAAGTGATGAGGAACACGATGAAGACGAAGGAGAAGAAACAATGATACCAACGACATCATTAGTCAAAAAGCCAATGGGCAAAAATAGTATCAAAAAACTTCAAATTGAGAACAACTTAATAATTTCTGACAAAATTTTAGGTTATGGATCACATGGAACTGTGGTGTACCAAGGAAGTTTCGAAAACAGACCCGTTGCCGTAAAAAGGATGTTGTTGGATTTTTATGATGTTGCTAATCATGAAGTATCATTACTACAACAATCTGACGACCATCCTAATGTTATTAGATATTTTTGTTCACAATCAAGTGTATCAGAGAAATTTTTATACATTGCATTAGAATTATGTCAAGGGTCATTAGAAGATTTAATTGAAAAGAATTTACCTGATAAAAAATTTAAGTTTAATTTTAACCACAATAAGATTTTTGATTTAAATGATTTATTGTTTCAATTAACCCATGGATTGAATTACTTACACAATTTAAAAATTGTTCATCGAGATTTAAAACCTCAGAATATTTTAATCGGTGATAATCCTAATAAAGTTAGACTATTAATTAGTGATTTTGGATTATGTAAAAAATTAGAGAATGATCAATCATCATTCAGACCAACTGCCCAAAATGCTGCATCTGGTACCAGTGGTTGGAGAGCGCCTGAATTATTATTGAATCACGATATAGTTGAAATATCCCCTGATACTATATCTTCGATCGGATCAACTTCAACTTCAAATTATGGTTCAAACGGAGCAAATGGCAACGGTGATGGTGCCAAACGATTGACTAAAGCAATTGACACGTTTGCATTGGGTTGTATATTTTTCTATATATTAACTGGCGGCCATCATCCATTTGGTGACAGATACATGCGTGAAGGTAATATAATCAAAGGTGAATATAATTTAGATTTATTGAATAATTATAAAGACAACGTTGAACTGAAACATTTAATCGAACAAATGATAAGTTTTAATCCTTCATCAAGACCGAATACCGAACAAGTACTAAAACATCCATTATTCTGGTCACAAAATAAAAAATTAGAATTTTTATTAAAAGTAAGCGACAGATTTGAAGTTGAAAAACGTGATCCTCCTAGTGCCTTGTTAATTAGACTAGAACTGGTTGCTAAAAAGATAAGTAAAAATTGGCATGCTAAGTTTGATGATGAATTTTTATCTAACTTAGGTAAATATAGGAAATACCAACCTGATAGATTAATGGATTTATTAAGAGCGTTAAGAAATAAGTACCATCATTTTAATGATATGCCAACAAGTTTACAATTGAAAATGAGTCCTTTACCAAATGGGTTTTACGAATATTTTAACAAGAAATTTCCAAATTTATTAATGGAAGTTTATTTTGTAGTTGAAGAATTAAAATCTGAACATAATTTTAAAGAATATTATTAACGAGTTTATGAGTAATGAAAATATGCATTATCCTTCCTCTATTTACGCTCTATTTACACTAAAAATATTACCATGTTGTGTTAAAGGGGTCCGGGCTCACTGAAATTTTGTATGAGTTCCTTGGAAGTTAGATTTACTTATAGCAGGCGAAGCATCACTTACTGTGTTCTCTGTACCCTTGACTCCTAAAGTTTGGGTCAAAAAATCTTTGGCATTTTCATTATCTTTGTTATCTTTATTATCTTGTTGGCTCATTTCAATTAACAAGTCTTTATGTCTTTTATTGTAAGTCTTGACTCTTTCTAGTTCGTTCATTATGGGGTGGTTGGTGAGATCTACACCGGTGCTTTTCAAATAAGCATATATAATGGATACTAAGACGTATGAATAGTTATTATAGACTTCAATACGTTCTATGGGTGACTCTATGGGAGCTATGACGTCTTCCAAAGATTGTGTTATTATTGGTTGTAATTTAGATTCAAGTTGGTCTATCGAACCATCTAATGACTGGAGAAACTGTTGGACTTTTTCTATGCTTTCCATTGTTGGGTCAATTTTATTAATTTTAAAAATATTTTATTAATTGGTATTGTGTAAGATTATAATTTTTTTTGAGATGCTCATCTTAAAATTTCTCAGGTTAATCAGGTGCATTGAAATTTTGTTTAGTGATTTATCTCCACTGTTAATAGAGCAAACGTAAATAGATTGATTGTAATTCAAGATGGTTAGAAATAATAGAGATATCTTAACTGGTGGTAAAAAATATATCCAAAAACAACAAAAGAAATATGGTGTGGATGAAGTTGTATTTGATAAAGATTCACGTCAAGAGTATTTGACAGGGTTTCATAAACGTAAAGTACAAAGACAGAAAAAGGCTGCTGATTACAACAAGGAGCAAGAAAGAATCGCTAGAGTTGAAGAGAGAAAGAGAATTAGAGATGAAAGGAAGCAAGATTTGGAAAATCAGTTGAAACAGTTCAATGACAGTGTTAATGCATTGCATGATGTGAGTGATGATGATGAACAATGGGACGGGTTTGATGATAAGAAGGGAACTCCTCAAGAAAGTGAGGACGACAGTGATATAGAGCAACAAGAAGAACAAAAAGAAGAAGTGGTAAAATACCATGTAGATCCTGAAACCGTTCAAGACTCTCAAGCTATAATCGACGATGATACCACGGTGGTTATTGAATCAGTCGACAACCCATTAATGACGAGTATTCAGGAGCTTCAAGAGACCGCCAAATCTAACAACGTTGATTTATCCCGGTCTAAAGATGTGTTGGATGAATCGATTAAACGAGCCCAAAATTATGCCATAACTGCTGGTGTAAAAGATAAATCTAAAGATAAAAGAAAGAAAAAATTCAGATACTTGACCAAGACGGAAAGAAGAGATAGAGTTAGAAAGGAAAAACAGTCGTCTTTCAAGAAGAGACCACCTCCAAAGAAGTAAGTAGCAATGAATAATGAACTAATTGTCTCCCACACTCTGATTTTTAAGTAAAGAATCCGATATATGCAAATAGTGATAATCCCTAGGTGTTGTATCAATTTGTGAAAGTTACCTACTTGCACGGGGCTTTGACCTTTTATTATCTGAGTTTGTAAACAATTGTCGAACAAGAACTGAAAGGAAGATGAACTGAGAGAAACACCCGTACACCTCATTTTGCACTATTTAAACTCATCACCAGAAAAATTTTTTTTTTCTCAACTTACTCAGTTTACAAGTTTTTGCAATGGTATGTAAAGTAGGAATAAGATGATGACAAGTTGTCGCCCCAAACGGAGGATCCTTTTCAGGACGATGACCGATTCGATTATAGCCAAACACTGAAAATTCTGAATTATTCACCTTACTTTATTTGAACATATATTAACATGTTAGACGTAATTATTAGACGTAATTATTAGACGCAATTCATTATTTGTAGTTAATTCTTAGAGAACAGCTTGTTACAAGCGGCTGGCTACTTGATGTACTTAACTAGCATCAGGGTATCCTTGGTGGCTAGTTATCAAACCATGGCCATATGAATCAGGAGATTCATCTGTTTATGATTTGATGTAATGCAATCTCTTGGTAAAATAGTTCAATGGGATGAGACACTGGTGATGTTATTCTATGCTAATCATGAACTATATGATTAAAATTTACCGTGATTATTCACAACTGAAGTGTCCATGCCATCAAAATCACCTTTGTATGGCATCTCATCTCGTGTGAACTATTTTATCCAACTATTTTCACCAACTATTTTCACCAACTATTTTCCGATGTAATTGAACGGTTAATGTGTCAATTACCTCGTGGGTTAACACCAAGGTCGTAACGCGCCGACAGTATTACCGTGCCAGCCTCTATTGTCTTATAAGTGTATAGTTGTTCAATGCTGGGCTAAGGCAAAGAGACCCTACGTAAATTTGAGGTACCTGATTCTCAAAAAACAAACATGGATGAATCAGAACAACTTGATCAGATTATATTTGATCGTATCGTCCCGCTTCCTTATAGAATCTTGTTTCTTATCCAGTTGGGGCAATTATTATGGTACTTAATCGTTTATGGATGTTACAAAATAGACGGTATCAATGTTTTGCAATTAATAAATTTATCGTACTCAAGTCACAATTATGCACAGTTGGGGGATATTTCAGAAATTGGGGAAGATGCAACGGTGTCAGTAGCTGATGATCAGGAAAACGACTTGCTATTGAATGGTATCTGGTCAAATTTTAGAATTGTTTCCATTAATACGGTGAGTTCTTATATAATCTTTAAAACTATACAATTGATATTTGTTAATGAGTCCGATCATACAAGTTTAAAATTATTATATCATTTGATTCCGTTAGTAACCATGCTAATTATTTGTTACAGAATATTCAGCAAGAATAATTCTAACTCAAAATCCATTGGTAAATTAAGAATTTTCACCACGATGAAGAGAATATTGATTGGAAATATTAATTCCAGTTCCATGAGAACCAATGATATTTTAATCAGTGATAGTTTGATGTCATATTCCAAAGTCTTAAACGATATTGGTATATTCATCTGGCATTATTTTATAAGTGACGAATTACATTATAATGAAGTTCTTGAATTTTTAATATTGTGTTCCCCAAGCTTAATTCGTATGAAGCAATGTTGGAATGAATTTACTTTAACTGGTAAAAAACAACATTTTTTGAATTTACTAAAATACGCTTGTGGGTTGGCACCAGTGTTTATTAATTTTTTAATCAAGTTTAATATTGAGCAATGGGGTGAAGATCAAGAGGGTAGCGAAAGGGAGGTGCATTTGAATTTTATTAAGATTTTAAATTCATACTGGTACTTGGCATCTTTTATAAGTTCAACCTACTCGTTTATTTGGGACGTGAAAATGGATTGGAATTTTGGGTTGTTTGATTTCTTGTTTGCTAGTATTATGCCAAAATCTCCGTATTTACTTAGACCAAATGATAAATTGATTCACCAGAGGACCGGTATCTATTATGTTGCCATAGGCATTGATTTTATCTTACGATACTTGTGGGTGTTAAAGATTGTCATCATCCATGATGCTGAAGATTTACCGGTTATAGCAAGCATTGGGTTGTTCTTATTTGGCTATGATGCGTTTTCATTTGGTTATTGTTTGATTGAAGTATTGGAGATTTTCAGAAGATTCATGTGGTGCTTTTTCAAATTGGAGTCTGATTGGTTTAAAGCCAAAACCGAAGGTATAGAATTAACCAAACTAGGATAATTATAAAGATTTCGTAACTAGTAATACAGTTGACCGAGCAGGCATAATTAGAGATTTACTAACTAGTATACAATTCACCAACTAGGCTAATTAGATAGATTTACTAACTAGTATACAATTCACCAACTAGGCTAATTAGATAGATTTACTAACTAGTATACAATTCACAACTACGATCATTATATAGATTTACTAACTAGTATACAATTCACAACTACGATCACTATATAGATTTACTAACTAGTAATACAATAATAGCTTGCAAAGTAATAGAAATTTCTGTCACGATATTAATATCCAAATAAATATTTATTCAATATACAAATGCAATGAGTTCCCTCGCTTCCGTACTGTTCCACGTTCTTTCCTCAATACGGTTGACTACGTCTTCTAAACCTACTGTTTATCTAACCATGTTTGTGAAGCGTTTCTCCAGGCCAAGTCAGCTTTTGGACTTATTCTGTCTTCTTTCACATACTTGTATTTTAATGGGGATTTGATGGCCACATAGATAATGAATACGGATGACATGGCTCCAATAGCCCATGCGTTTAATCCTGGTGCATGATGATGTCCTGACATATCTGATGTTATATGTTATATTCTCAGTTTTCCATCAGTTTTGGTTGGATGAATTTTTTGAGACTTTCTGCGGCGGCGCACGACTTTGGCTGTTTACTTAGCAGTTAAACCCTTGGGGATTGTCCTTGGACTATTGGAGCTACCCACTTCAGACTCGGTGCTATAGTACATGTGAGAGAGTTAAAGGTATTCCCCAAATTTGGAACGATATGCAAGAAATTGGAGACCTCCAGAGCTCTATATACGACGCTGAACTCGTGTGATGAGAGATCTGGGAATAAACACCACTGGTCTTCAATTATAGACGCTACGACCCCAGCTTTTTCAGGTATGGATCCTCTGTGTCCCTGCAACGTACACCGTGGTTGCAGGCCCATTTCGTCCAGCCAAAATGAAGTGAATCAACCGTCGACCCTCTGCTTACGTAATCCTCAATCAGTGAGAAAAATCGAGTGAAAAAAAAAGTGAAAAATTTATCAATAGGATGTTAAAGTCTTTACATTTCAGTAGTAGGATATCGTTAATATCTAATAACGTGAATAAGATAACATGTTGTCGTTCATATCAAGTTGCCAGACCTGACCCGTTTTTAAAAACCGAATATGACGACATAGACAATTATGGAAGTTATAGAAATACCAGATTCACCCATAAATTACCAGAAACCACAGCACAACAATCACCATTATTAGTTGCATTACACGCAAGATTGAACTTGCCATCCAAATTCGAATACTCCACGTTATCACAAGCATTAAATTTATTGAAAAACGAAGGATTAGCCAATAATTTTGGATTAAATACTATAGGTAAAAATTTATTGACCTATTATATCAGTGAATATTTGTTAATTAGACATCCAAGATTACCCATCCCAGTGTTCAATGAGGTGATCAACTCCTATATGGGAGTGGATACTTTGCATGAAATTGGTAAAAATTGGGGGATTGAAATCGATATTACTTCAAACTTGGATAAACACTTGTCAAGAGAATCCGAAGCCATTAAATACGGAAAATTAAGATTTTTAGAGGATCAAGATAAAAACAAAATAACTGAAGACGGTATAGTTGAATTAAGTGATTTAGAAAAGAGATCAACCAAAGGTAATCATTTTATTTCCAACGAATCGGAAGCATATGCATCAGCAGTTAGATCAATCATTGGGGGATTATATACCCACTGCGGTGAAGATGCTGCTAAATCATTTATCAAGGATCATATATTATCCAGAAAAATCGAATACGAATCAATGTTCCAATTCAGTAAACCAACTAGAGAATTGACCAGAATTGTGGAAAAATTAAACTTAACCGAACCAATTTCCATCAGATTGATTTCTGAAACCGGTAGGTTATCAAGTCATGCTATATTTGTTACCGGGGTATTTGTAGGTAATCACAAATTAGGTGAAGGGGTTGGTTCCTCAATTAATGAATCAAAAACTAGAGCTGTAGTTAACAGTTTATTAGCTTATTATTTATACAGTCCAATTGACCAATCTGGTAATCCAATTAAATTACCAAGTGATGAAGACTATCAATTTGAAGGAATTATTGGTGAAGGTGATGTTGCAATTTAGGTGATTGTCATCATTGATCAACAATCAATAATCAATTATATTATGAAATAGTATATTGTAAATATGTACATAGAAATTGACACTTAATGAGAGCTTACTAGATGTGTTCCATCTCTAAAGCCAGAAAGGGTTCAAGGTCTATATTGCTGTCAAATATTGAAGATCTCATAGACAAAGACTTATAAATGCTTTACAACTTCATAGAAAGCATACAGTCTTCATGAACCATGGCCGCTCTTCATAAATCATTCTTTGCAACGAACGTTCATCTCATAGAGCATTCTTTACAAAGAAATTCCCATTCATAAAGCATTTTATCAAGGACAAGCATGATTTTGCAACAATTCTCATCGCGACCTGAGTCAAAATAATTTATCGCAGTAAATTAAAAGGAGAAGAGTTCCCAGTGAAAAAAAAAAACTACAACTAAGATGTCATTAAATATTCTTGTTATCGGTAATGGTGGTAGAGAACATGCTATTGTTTGGAAATTAACCCAATCACCAAAAGTTTCCAAGATTTACGTTGCTCCAGGAAATGGTGGTACATCGATTAACGATAAAGTTGTTAATGTTCCTGAATTAGATGGATCACCAAAATGCTTTAATGCTTTAGCAAAATTTGCTCAAGATAAAGAAATCAATTTAGTGGTTCCTGGTCCTGAACAACCTTTGGTCGATGGTATTTCGACTGTTTTCACCAAAATAGGTATTCCAGTTTTTGGACCATCAGCCAAGGCTGCCACGATGGAAGGTTCAAAAGCATTCTCTAAGAACTTTATGGACCAGTATAATATTCCAACTGCAAGATTTAAGAATTTTACATCAGTTGAAGAAGCTAAGAAACATATTGAAAAGGTTGATTACAAAATTGTTTTAAAAGCTGATGGTATCGCTGCTGGTAAAGGTGTTTTAATTCCTGAATCAAAGGAAGAAGCTTTACAAGGTTTGAATGAAATCATGGTTGATAAAAACTTCGGTGATGCTGGTAATGAAATAGTCATTGAGGAATTTTTAGAAGGGGATGAATTATCAATTTTAACCATCACTGACGGATATCTGTTTTTCAATTTACCTGCTGCTCAAGATCATAAAAGAATTGGTGACGGCGATAAAGGGTTAAACACTGGTGGTATGGGAGCTTATGCCCCAGCACCAATTGCCACTGACTCAGTTTTGAAAAAAATTGACGAAACTATTATTAAACCAACCATTGACGGTATGAGAAAAAGCGGCTATCCAATGTGTGGGGTTTTATTTACTGGTATTATGTTAACTCCATCAAAAGAACCATTAGTATTGGAATATAATGTTAGATTTGGGGATCCTGAAACTCAAACTGTGTTACCATTATTAACCGACGATACTGATTTAGCCGATGTAATGTTAGCTTGTGCTGAACATAGATTAGATTCGGTCAAGGTCGATGTTAAACCAGGTTTTTCAACCACCGTTGTTATGTCAGCTGGTGGCTATCCAGAAAGTTATAATAAAGGTGATGAAATTACCATTACTGAACCCCCAAAAGATACTTTTATCTTCCATGCTGGTACTTCAAGCAAAGATAACAAAGTCGTCACTGCTGGTGGTAGAGTTATTGCATCAACTGCTATTGCTCCAACTTTAAAGGAATCGGTAGACAAGGCTTACGTAGGTGTTGGACATGTTGAATTTAAAGGTAAATATAATAGAAAAGACATTGCTCATAGAGCATTAAATTCCAGTAACAAAAATACCACTGGTGTCACTTACGAAGAAGCTGGTGTTTCCGTTGATAAAGGTAACTTATTAGTTGACCAAATCAAAGCTAAAGTCAAATCAACTGCCAGACCAGGAGCTGATTCTGATATTGGTGGATTTGGTGGATTATTTGATTTATCCAGAGCCGGTTATAACACAAGTGATACATTATTAGTTGGTGCTACCGATGGGGTTGGTACCAAATTAAGAGTTGCTCAAATTATGAATATCCACAATACTGTCGGTGTTGATTTGGTTGCTATGAATGTTAATGATTTAGTCGTTCAAGGTGCTGAGCCATTAATGTTTTTAGATTATTTTGCCACTGCTAAATTAGATGTTAACGTTGCCAAAGATTTCGTTAGTGGGGTTGCTGATGGGTGTATTCAAGCCGGTTGTGCCTTAGTTGGTGGTGAAACCAGTGAAATGCCTGGAATGTACGCTCCAGGACATTATGATACTAATGGTACTGCAGTGGGTGCGGTTAATAGACACAAAATCTTACCAAAAATTGAAAACATGGCTGACGGCAATGTGTTAATTGGTTTGAAATCCACAGGTGTTCATTCTAATGGGTTTAGTTTGGTTAGACACTTAATTGAAACCTCCAAAGATTTTGATTATTCTTCACCAGCACCATTTGCCCCAGGCAAATCAATCGGTGAAGAAATCTTAGTCCCTACTAAAATCTATGTTAAACAACTTTTACCAGCTATTAAGAAAGACTTATTATTAGGTTTGGCTCATATAACTGGAGGAGGATTAGTAGAAAACATTCCAAGAGCGTTACCTAACCATTTACAAGCCGTAGTTGATATGAAAACTTGGGAAGTTCCAGAAATTTTCAAATGGTTTGGTAAATTAGGTAATATACCACATAGCGACATTTTGAAAACTTTCAACTTGGGTATAGGGATGGTATTGATTGTTGAGGCATCAAAAGTCGATGAAACTTTACAATCATTAAAAGACAATCATGAAGATCCCGTCATAATTGGTAAATTGGTTGCCAAATCCAATCCTGAAGATCCAGGATGTATTGCTGAAAACATCGAATCAGTTTATTGATTTACATGGTTAATTAACTCGTTTACACACACAAAAAGCACATAACACAACAAATCCCCCGTAAAACATATATAATTAGTTAGTTGTTCAATAAATTCTACAATTGGGCACTCTTTGTCCTGAATTGGCCACTCTATCTTAAATTGGCCACTCTACCCTAAACTGGGCACTCTGTCCTGAACTGGGCACTCTATCCTAAATTGGTTGCAAAAGGCGAAAATCCTCCACTTCACGTGAAAACAGCTAACTTTCGTAATGGTGCCATATTTTTAAGAACTGCACTCCATAGACAACCTTCGTGAGGAGGCCCAACGGTTCATTAGGGCGATGAGTTGGCGATATTGTATCGGTTGGAAACCCACAAAAAGAAATCTGACTAATCAGCTGTTATCAATTTAGTGAGAGCGATAATGATTTGTAATGCTCATCGAGAATTTATCTTATCAAATTAATGGATTTTGATAGGGGGTTTTACTTAAGTCAACTCTTATAGATATAGGGTGTACAACTTATGTCTATGACCAACATCGATGGCTAACCTCTGTGGAGCGTTCCCTTCGAAATGTTTCGCTGAAGGTTCCCTCTGATCAACTTTTTAACCTGAAACACCCTGTAGCGGAAGTTCTCATTCTCAAATTTTCTTTTTGAGGTGATACAAAGCTACTTGCTTGAAATCTTTTGATTATTCTGACTAGCTACTTTTTACGTTTAGAACCTGGAGGATGGGGTTATTATCATTAGGTACCCCTTTAGATTGGCATGAGTCAAAAAAATACAACGATCACGTCAGGGATAACGGGATAAATCAGTTAATTAATATCTTCAAGCAACATGGATCCAGGGAAAATGACAAATTTTATTGGGGGGATGAAGTCGAATATATGTTGGTTCACATTGATGATAAAGACGGTAAGGCAACGTTGTCCATCGACAAAGATTATATACTTGATGATTTAAACGATCCCAATAAACCACAATACAAACAGGGATTAGATAACAATGTTGCATTTCACCCTGAATATGGTCGGTATATGATTGAGGCTACGCCGTTGAAACCCTTCAATGGTGACGATCTTTATGATTACATTTATATTGAAGAAAATATGATCAATAGAAGGGTTTTATCCCAATCTCAATTACCACCAGATATTAAACCTTTGACTTTGACGTCATTCCCAAGAACTGGTTGCAAAGCATTTACTAATCCTGTTGCCAAACCAATTGGTCCAGCATCTCAATCGTTGTTTTTGCCCGACGAAATCATTAATAGACATGCCAGATTCCCTACATTAACGGCGAACATTAGGAAAAGAAGAGGTTGCAAAGTGGTTATGAATTTACCAATGTATCCTGATAAATATACCAAATTATTAGACGACTCCATCCCAAACCGGGATTTGTTTGAAAGTGATAAAGAGTATTTATACGCTTCCAAACCTGGACATGTTTATTTGGATTCCATGGGGTTTGGTATGGGTGCATCATGTTTGCAGATGACCATGCAATTGAAGAACGTCGATGAAGCAAGAGTTCTTTATGATATGTTGGCTCCTATCACGCCGATTTTCTTAAGTTTAAGTGCTGCAGCACCCATTTTTAAAGGGTTTTTGGTTAATCAAGATGTTAGATGGAATGTTATCAGCGGAGCAGTTGATGACAGAACGTTTATTGAAAAGGATATCGATCCGTATCCAGATTATGATTATTTTGGTGGATTAGACGTTGATAATGAGATTAAAAATCATTTCAAAAAATTAGGTGGTGGAAAAGGTGTCAATGGTGATAAAACTATTGACAAATTTGGCGACACCTCCATTAAATCAAAGGATGGTAAAAATTTACAAAAAATCCCCAAATCAAGATACGCCTCAATTGACAATTATTTAAGTCCTGATCCCTCCGTTGATACTAAATATAACGATATTTATTCCCCAATTAATTATAAAATCTATAATAAATTACTTAAAAGTGGATTTGATTCAATTTTAGCAAAGCATTTTGGTCATTTATTTATCAGGGATCCGTTAGTTATCTTTAGTGAAAGAGTCAATCAATGTAATGTCTTAGATACCGATCATTTTGAAAATTTACAATCGACAAACTGGCAGACGTTAAGATTTAAACCACCATCATTATACCCATTGAAAGATGAAAATAATAAACCAATTGACTTATCAACCAAGCCGGGTTGGAGAGTTGAATTTAGGCCAACTGAGATTCAATTAACCGATTTTGAAAATGCTGCTTATTCATCGTTTATAATATTATTATCCAGAGCATTCTTAAAGTTTAAGCCAAATCTTTACATGCCAATTCTGAAAATTGATGAAAATATGGAAATCAGTCATAAAGTCGATTCAGTTTTAAACGATAAATTCTGGTTTAAGAACTTTACTCATTGGGAAGTTGACAATAAGGATTTTATTGGCTTTGATTTATCGTGGTTTGATAGATATATTAACCAGGGTAACGATTTTGATATTTACAAAAATGGTTATGCTGACCAGCCAATTGATTCAAGCAAAATCGGTTGTGATAAATTAGATGACGGTGAACATATCGCATGCGTTAATAACACATGTAAATACACCATTGATGAAATTATTAACGGTAATAATAACTTCCCTGGTTTAATCAAATTAATCATCAAGTTTATTGCAACTGATTTGATCCCCAAAAATAAAGATCATTGTGATTCAAAAATTTTAGCCACAAAATTAGAAAGGTTGCAATTTTATTTATTATTGATTAGTAAAAGAGCAAATGGTAAAATCCCAACCATTGCAAACTTTATAAGATCCAAGGTGTTAAAATCATCAAACTACCATCAAGATTCAAAAATTAACGATAGTTTAAACTATGAGATTATCAAGTTTAGTGAAGCTATAACTGACTTAGATTTTGAAAATCATAACGATTTGTTATACGAGTATTTTGGTAGTAGAATTGGTGATTATTTAAAGACTAACAAGGTGCTTAATTTAGATTTCTAGACGTAGGGGTTGAATCATTTAGATTTCTACATGTAGGGATTGAATAATTTAGAATTATAGACCTAGGTATTGAATGAATTCCTTCTTTGTCCCTGGCCCGTTTTTCCCTCTTTTACTATAAAATTACTGGCCAAAAGAACATTACACCGTATGACCATGGTGCCACTAACTCATTAATAACAAAATCCAGTTAACTGGCCACCTATCTTATAGTCACAATATGCCAGTGTAAACAACATAGACAAGAGCGTGAGCCGCAGCATTCTTGTATTTCATTACCATTCACTGCGCATCAATTTTTTTTCGATTGTTGTTCACTGACGGATATATTTAGCAATTTAGACAAGTTACACGTTAAGAACTATTTAAATCGGCTAATTCATAACAGAGGTTGCCAAACATATAATATTACACGTAGATTAGTCTTCTCCCCTGGCAATTCTGATAATTCTCAACAAAAAATTGACTAGAAATGGGGATATTTGATAATTTAAAGGCGTTTGTTCATTCAATCACCACTGACGACCATTATGCTTCGTACGATTCACCATATAGAAATTCAGTCATCAACAATGAACAGAATATTGTTGGTAATTCATCACGTACTAATTTAAACGAATTAAATAATGAAAGTAACGTATCATTAGGTGATGGTAATCAAAATAAATCATCAGTTTTCATCAATTATAGACCTGGTTTGAGATCATCAAATACTAATTTAAACGGGTCGGATTTACAATTACAAAATTTAAACAGAGATGGTCAACCACCATTACCATCGATCGATTCGTTATGGGATAGATTTGAAAACTGGTTAGAGGAAGAGTATCCAGAATTAGGTGACAATATTAACGATGGGGTTACAACTGCCGATTTAAATGAATTTGAAAACGACTTAAAATGTGGCGGATTGCCAGTTGAATTTAGACAATTTTATAAAAGACATGATGGTCAGTTTAGAGGCGGTAAACCAACCGGTTTGATAATGGGATTAAAATTGTTAGATTTAGAAGCAATTGTTGAACAACATGCTATCTGGTTAAAAGTTACTGAAAGAGTAGAAAAACAAAGGTATTTAATCCAGCAACAAGACCAAAAGAAATTATTATCGCAAACAAATTCGCCAAAAGTACCAGCAGATCTGCAATTTGAAACCGGTAATAGTTCAAATGTTGAAACCAATAAATTAAATAATAGTTTTATCAGTAATCAAAGATCGATACCCCCAAATTCAATCCAACCAGTTTATTCTCATAAAGGGTGGATATCAATTGTGAAGGATGAGTTTGGTAATCAAATTGCCATAGATTTATCCCCTGGACCACAAGGTATTTGGGGTCAAATTATTATTTTTGGTAGAGATTTTGACACTAAGTTAGTTATTGCCTCAAACTTGCAAGAATTTTTCTTTCAATATATCAATGATTTAGAAAATGGGAATTTCAAGATTGATCAAACAGATATTGATACTTCATATGGTTATTTAGAATCTTCAAGAAATGATGACGATTATTATATCGGTGATGAAGATGAAAACCAGGGTGAATTATCATTTTGGGATAAAGAAAAAGAATTTGGTAAAAAACTTGGCGAACCTTTAACCTATTTAGAAGTGTTGAAAAGAAGAACGTTGAAAAAATACGGTATCAACAATGTCGATAAATTTTTAACCAATTTTGTTCCTCAAGCTTCATCACCAAGATTTAATAGATCGGGTGTGAATAGTAAGATTGGCAGTCCTACAAGACTGGCTGCTAACTCAACCACTGATTTATCAAGTAATTTAATCAATGTTGATAGTGCAAGCAAGGTAAATTTACCAAAGGAGACCATCATAGATGATGTTGATACGAATGTTAAGGATACTAATGCTAAGGAGGATATTAAAGTTGATGAACCAGTAAATGAATTTGTAAAAGAAGAATCAATTAAAGATGTTCCTCTTGAAATTGAAGAACCAGAGAAGGAACCTGAAGTTGAACAAGAAGCTGAACAAGAAGCTGAACAAGAAGTTGAACCAAAAGTTGAACCAAAAGTTGACCAAGAAGTACACGAAGCTGAAGAAAAAGAAGAACAAAAAAAGTAGATGAAAAGAAAGATTAAACTATGACTCCTAAACTGTATCATATCATTTGTTAGTATATAAAATACCTATCCATTATATATATATAACCATTTCTCAGATCGCGCTATCTTTATTGTCTCTGTGTTTATTCTAGTGCAATATGAATAGTTCGTGGGAGAGACATGATAATGATTCAGGACCAATGTTTAATTCTTCAGATGTAGGGCGGTCCAGCATGGATAGCAATGGATCGGGCATGATAGTTTCAACTATGACAGGATCTCATTTACTTCAGACTCAAACCACGATACCGCAAGCAGAAATCGTTGATTCAATAACATCATCCAATGCTTCAGAACGTAACAGGGCGTATCTTAACGATGACGATGAATTCTATAGTGGAGGTGCAAGCGCAATGGAAGAGATAAATGAAGAAGGTGGCGAAAATGGTATAGAAGGCGAAGAAGACGATGATGATGGAGCAAATAGATCAGATATAATAAATGATCAGCCGACAGTTGAACAAATTCAAAGAGTTTATTACATGAAAGGGGTTGAAGAAATTGATTCATTAAAGTTATTAGATCTATCACCGTTAGCAAATTGGAAATTGTCATCATATAAACCAGGGTTTGGACTTAATCAATTAAGAGACGATTCCCCTGATTCTTATTGGCAAAGTGATGGTAGTAATGGGTCGAATAACGCAAATTCTAATAGCAACGGAGGTATAATAACAAATAATCAATTAAGTAACCCACATTCAATAACAATCCAATTTTCTAAAAGAGTATCCTTAGAAAGACTATCAATTTTTACAAACTATAATCTTGATGAATCTTATACTCCATCAAAAATAAAAATCATGGCAGGTAGTTCAGATGGTTGGGATTTAAGTGAAGTGTGTACTGTAAATTTCAATAAACCTGTTGGGTGGTCCCATGTTATTTTCAATGGAATTAGAAACGATGGAGTTTTAAAATGTTTTATGATTAAATTGATTATTCTAGCTAATCATCAGGATGGTAAAGATACTCATATTAGAGCATTAAAATGCTTTGGTAAAAAAAACTTGCAATTAAATAATCAATTTTTAAATAACAATAGTTTAGCAATTAATCATTCATTAACTAATGAAGAGATTTTAAAGGATTTAAGTCTAACCAGTGCAATGAGTAGTTCAGGATATCTGTTGAATAATCAACTGATTTCAAGTTACGATATTATAAAGCATCAAAACAATAATTATTATAGTACATTCAATTCAATGACAAATACCACTAATGATGATGGGGATGACGATGAAAACGACACCGAAATTGAAAGTGCTACGATGGATAAAAGCGTCGCCAAATATCTAAACAATGCTTCAAGTGTAATTGGGTTTAATACTGGATTTCAAAGTATAACATTGAAAAGCGTTTCAAATATTAGATAGGAATTTAATACATATATATTTTCAGGTTATTTAAGGTAATTTAACATATATATTTATATCAAACTATTCAACGTAATTTAATATTTCATAATTTCTAAGTTTTAATTTTTATTCTAAGCTTCTAAGCTTTGATTTTATTCTAAGCTTTGATTTTTAATGAAAAATCAATAATTCCACAACCTTGGTGTATGGATGATGTTGAGTAAATGTCAATATCATTACATAAATATGAACTTAAATTTTGCAATGTCAAACCACCCGAGCATTCTAATAAAAATGATTTATTGGATCCCTTATAATGGTTCTTTAAGTTTTGAGCAGCAATTTGTAATTCAGGTCCATTGAAATTATCCAACATAATAACATCAGCCCCAGCATCAATCGCTTCTTTAGCATCTTGTTCAGTGCTAACTTCAACTTCAATTTTCATGGCAAATCCACAAACTGACCTGGCACTGGCAACCGCTTTGGTGATACTACCAGTGGAGGTAATATGATTATCCTTTAACATAACCATTGAACTTAAATCATATCTGTGAGTATCCACCCCACCAACTAACATGGAGTACTTTTCCAATTGTCTTAATCCCGGGGTAGTTTTTCTAGTACCAGCAATTAATCCAGTGTAACCAGCTTTATCAGCTAATTGTTTAGTTATATAAGATTGGGTTGCAATCCCAGAAGATCTAGCTAACAAGTTTAATGCCGTTCTTTCACTTAATAAAATCTTATTGGCTGGTCCTTTAACTGTAGCTACTAATAATTTACCGTTATTGCTAGTTAATTCTTCTGGGGTGATAAATTGGCCCTCTTTATAATGCCATTCTACCTCTAAACCACATTGCTTGAATACTTCAGCTGCAAATGGTATACCAGAAATCAAACCACTTTGTTTCATCAACAACGTAGCGGTTTCTGATTTTGTTCCCACAACAAACCCACCAAAATCAAACGATGGTACATCTTCCGTTAAGTAGTCGGTGATCTGTTGTCTCCATTTCCCATTAGCTGGGAGTAAATTAGCATAGTTGGACGCCATCAAGTGTTCTTCAGTGTTGGTGAATATTCTAAACTCCCTCAATTTTCAGAGATCGCATTATATGGGGAAGAAACGAAGGTGATGAAACGGAAAATTGATGATATTTCACAATTAACACCAGAAAACTCCCTGCCTAACACAACACGCAACGGCGATCAACTTAGTGATGATGATATTGGTAACAGGTGTAAAAAGGTCCAAAAGCAGGGGGTTTTAAATTTCAAATCTGATAGTTCTCAAACTAAAACATGTACGATCTGTGGAATGACATTTTATAAATTTATTAAAAAGGATCAAGAGCTACATAATACGTATCATGCTACGTTTATGAATGGACCTACGTGGTCAAAGATTAGGCCACTGGAAATCATCCAAGAATTCACAGTCAAATTGACCAAGAAACGGGCTGAGTTGGTGAAAGTAAAGATCATCACCATAAATAAAGACCTGGTATCTGAAACACGGCGTACTAAAGAAGTGCTTGACATGGTAAATAAAGAGCTAAATGCGCCCCCTGGTTCTAACTGGTGGCTGAAACATAGTAGTGGATCCATTGAGTCCAAAGCGTTCTTGGCCATAATTGATAATCGGGTAATTGGCATAGTGGTCACCGACGTTATAGAAGATATTGCAAAACAGGCAAGGTGGATGATATTTAAAAATCAGACGATTGTGCCTAACCAGGTAAATAAGCGTGTTAAGCTTGGGATTTCGAGAATTTGGGTGGCATTTAACTGGAGAAGATTTGGTATTGCTAGTAAATTATTAAACGTTGTATTGGAGAATTCAGTGCATGGAATACGGTTGGATAAACAAGATATTGCATTTAGTCAGCCGAGCACCAATGGAGGATTATTGTGTAAAAAATTTAACGGTGTTACCCATAGATCTGGAGAAATACTACTACCTGTATATTTAGAGGATTTTTGAATAAATTTATGTATATAAAAATTATTGTTATTATGTCCATTATTAACTTCTCGTTATCAAGTTCTAAATACTTACTCATTACTGAAAACTGTCTTATTATTAGCATTACTAAATAACGTTTCAAAATAAGCATATAGATTTGCACTTAATCCTCCACTAATCAATACTTTGATCGATCTTGGGAACGTACCTTTATATAAAGATAATAACCCTTGCTCCAATACTATCCTATAAGCTGTACCTAATGAATCTTTATAAACTATATGAGAATTTTTCAGTTGCATATGAGACTTTACCACATCAATGGGTTGGGTTATACCAATCACCGCTGCACTAGCTACTACTTGTAATCCTACCAGCTGCAACAATGTGAAACTTTCACCAAACCATCCATCATGACTTTTGTTGTGTGGTAAGTATAATTGTTTTGTCCAATTATATGTGGATAACCAAATTGATGATATTGCCCCTTGGCGTACAAAGGTTATAAACCCACCATAAGAAAATCCTTTTAATCCTTTGACTTCATAAATCTCTTTTACGCTACCAAAAAACGTCAATGACGGATGTTTATTGTAATGTGATTTTAACCGATCTATTTTGGAATGTTTAGTTACATTATTGGTAGAAAACCTCGATATGGTTTTGCCTTTGAATTGTGCAGCTATTTCCGAAGTATAATAACTATGGGGTGATATGTAATGTTTGGTAAAAATATTTTGTGTTGGTTTATGGTGCATATCAACTGATTGCCCCGTAACGTCAATTTTCAATCCTTCACTAGCAACACGGTTAAGCTCGTTACGCAACAACATATTTTGGATCATGGTGATTTTAATGTTTTCAAATGGAATTAACCATACTGTTTCTAAAAACCCACTCATTATACCAGCAATAACAATTCTTGGTGCTGTAGTCTTTTTAATACTATTCCCCTTAGCATCGTGCAGTTCCAATGCCATGAAATTTGACGACCAGTTATACAGAATAATCCTAGCTGAGTTTTTCAATATATTTCCCGTAACTAAAGCACTTCCACCTTTGAATAATTGAGCAATTGTACTGGGACCATTGGATGGAATTTTATACTTGGCTATAGCAATAGCATTATTTAATTGACTGGTGGTTTTCAAAAAATCTAATGGATACGTCAAGGTCCCTACCACTGCTGCGGTGCTGGTTCCTGAAACTAAAGCTGTTAACAAGCTTCCTTCGATATTAGGCTGGGTCATTATCTGATACTGTAGTATTAGCGATGCGAGATAATTTATAAATCAAAGTGCGTATTTGTTTACTTGAACTACACTTTATCAAAACTTTCCACTGTCTTTTTGCTGTTGAATAATTGGGGGACATTTGTCAATAATGGATGAGCCAGAGACAATTCGAACCGAGCCGTCGACCCCGTTACGAAGTACGAAAGTGGATATCGACGAAAGAAGTTTTTCCCAGCCGATTAGAGATATTCAATCACGACTTGATTCGATTCACTTACCAACGACTGACTTACTTGCTATACAAAAGCAATGGGATAATGATGGGCCAGGGTCGATTAGGAGGAGAAAGTCACTGATGACCTCTACCCCAGGACTGAATCGAAGAAGATCGAGACCAGAAACCCCAAATTTTTTACCAGATAGATTATCATTAACACCTCAAATAAATACACCACAAAGAACCCCAGGATCTGATAGAAGAAGGTCATTACTTATGGTAGAGAAAGACGGTTCCAAAATCTTTAATGCTGAGTATAATGGACCCATTACTATAGATTTTTTAAAACATCTTTATAAAGTATTACAAGATGATGATTTGAAACAAAAAGAGAGGAAACTACAGGAACAAGAGATGAAAAATCAAGCAAAAGATATTGAAAACAGTGAAATTTACCAAGGGGAAATTAAGGGGGATGTCAGTTTATTGATACCTTCAGACACTGATGAAATATTACGTTCACCAAACCCTATTCACTCAGAGATTTTACAACGTGAGGAAACATCTCAAGATCAACAGGAGCCTGAGTCTGAAGAATCTTCCAATCCATTTTTAGAAAAACCAGAACATGGCAGAACGTTTTCTTATTTAGAGAGAATTCTTGCAGCTCAAGCAAATAAACGGAAAAGGCCTATTGATGATGCTGAAGATCAAATTGAAAGAGGTAGTCCAAAAGTCAGAAAGTCATTAGGGTCTGATTTTGAGGCACATTTACCTGAATCAAGTGTTCCGGATCCAAATCCAATTGTTCCTGGACCATCATTTGAACCAGTGAACGATCTAGAGATGCTAAACCCTGAAACAGAACATAATCAGGATCTAATGTCTCCAGCTCAACATCAAACTGATGATGAACCAAGGTTTGAAGATGATTTGAATGCCAATTTGGAAGAATTAAATGATAATATTGCTAGTGGGTTTATGACACCCTCTAAGCAAGAAATACTTGATCCTCAAGATGTACTAGTGCAGGAAGAATTTGTTCTTGAAGATCACCAAAACAATCGTGATTCTAATTCTGATCTAGGTATAGATCCAGAATTATTACTCCCACCAATCCCCCAACAACTGACAAAACCTCCAAGAATCCATACTCCTAGGAAAAAAAGACAATCAAATGGTGCAAATTCTATCTCTGCTAAAATGGTTAGAGATTTAGTTAAAGTTTTAAAACGTTCAGATAAGCGAGTGAAAATAGATCTTGAAGCGTATCTGTATATTCATCAACAATCAGATATTTTTTTACTGAGTCTAATGGGGGACTTAGAAGCTTATGCGTTACATCGTTCTCTGGGTAAAGGTAGTCAAATCAATTTAAAAGATGTATTGCTTTATATGAACCGATTGAAATTCCCCCATCCTGATGGTAGTAGAAGTAGTACCGAATTTTCACAGCTTGCGAGAAATCATTTACCCTTAGAATTATTAATGGCACTTGATAATAGTTTGAAAGATATTTTACCCACTGGTGAAGGGGATGGGGAAGAGATGTTTGAGGAACAAGAATATGGAGAGGAAGAAGAACTAGAACATTTGCAGGAAGAAATTTCAAAACCTTCCAAACTGTCAAAATTTTCTGGTGAGCAAAAGGGGAAAGAAAGAAGGTTTTCTGGAAAATTCATTGATCAATTTAGTGATAGTGAATAATTGTATTATAGTGTATATTAGTATGTACAAGGTTCGTATCGGCATAAATAAAATAAATACAGTTTAGAAAACTTTTAACCAGCAATTGGTTGATCTCGTTGGGCAGCTAATTCTAATTGATTACCTTTGACTAATTTATATAACTCAAATATAGCAGCAGGGGTGACACCTTGAATTCTTCTAGCTTGACCTATTGTCAGTGGTTGGATGGTATTTAATAAATGGCAAACTTCATAAGAAATTTTAACGCTACCTTCATTAGAATAGGTAAAATTCAACGGCAATAATAAATCTTCGTCCGCTTCATAAGCTCTTAAATGAGCTTGCTCCTTTTTCATCCATGGAGCATAAGTACTTTCAACGTTTAACTTATTTTTCAACCGTTTTGCAATAACGTTATAGCATTCTGGGACGGGGCCAAATTTATCCATATGAGGAAGGAAATCATCAATGGTTATTCCTTTATAGGACAATAATTTCCAACCATCAACGATAGTATTTTTACTAACGTCAGACACAAGACCTTTTAAAGCAGGTGACCACTTAGCACCCGATAATTGTAGCGACAGTAAATGTTGCTTTATTTGATTAAATTGAGCTAACTCATCGCTAAACTTTTGGTATCTTTCGTTTCCAACTGCTCCTAATTTGTGACCCATTTCAGTCAACCTAACATCGGCATTATCAGATCTAATGGAAATTCTAAATTCTGATCTTGAGGTAAACATACGATAAGGCTCTTCGACTCCTTTAGTGATTAAATCGTCAATCAATACCCCAATATACCCATCACTACGTTTGATTTTTAATAATGGTTTATCAAGATACGATAATCCAGCATTAATCCCTGCAACGATACCTTGGGCTGCAGCTTCTTCATAACCAGTGGTACCATTTATTTGTCCAGCAAGGTATAAACCATCGACTAATTTGGTTTTCAAGGTCACATCAAGTTCTCTTGGGTCAACATAGTCATATTCCACTCCATAACCTGGTTGGGCCATGATGACATTTTCACAACCAGGAATTAATCTTACCAATTGCTCTTGGATGTCTTCAGGCATAGTACACGATATCCCATTAGGGTAAACCAAATCATTATCTAAACCTTCAGGCTCCAACCATATTGTGTGAGACAGTTTATGGGGAAATTTTATGACTTTTGATTCAATTGATGGACAATAACGTGGTCCTTTGACTGTTTCTCTGATGTGAATGGACTTATCAAGATTATCAGCAATAAGTTTATGCATTTCAGGTGTAGTTGAGGTTTGATGACAATTTACAAGATTTTCTTGGTTCAGGACACTGTCATTCATAAATGACATGGGTTGAGGTGGATAATCCGATGGTTGAACTTCAAGATTAATGTAATCAATTGATGAGGAAAGAAGACGGGGTGGAGTACCAGTTTTCAATCTACCGAGTCTAAACCCTGCGTCTCTAAGCGTTTTAGACAATCCAAACGTTGCCGATTCCCCCATTCTTCCTGAAGGGAATACTTTTAAACCAATATGAATCTCACCTCCTAAAAATGTACCAGTGGTAATGACTACTTTATCGCAGCGCAATACCCTACCATCTTCTAATATCAACCCTTTCACAATCCCTAAAGATCTACCGTTCGAATCGACATTTCTCTTGTTTTCATCGATAATTAAATCTTCAACTTTAGCTTCTACCACATTCAAGTTGGGATAATTCAATATTACGTTTTGCATTTCCTCGAGGTAAATCTTTCGATCAATTTGAGCTCGTGGTCCATGAACTGCTGGACCTTTGGAAGCATTTAATATTTTAAAGTGAATACCAGCCTTATCAGTAACTTTACCAGCTACACCATCTAACGCATCAACCTCACGAATCAATGTACCTTTGCCTACCCCTCCAATGGAAGGATTACATGAAGCTGTGCCGATTTTCGACATTTCTGGTGTGATTAATGTTGTTAAAGCTCCCGTACGAGCTGATCCTGCAGCAGCTTCACATCCAGCATGTCCACCGCCAATAACTACCACTGGTGAAAATTCAGCACTTTCTAAATGACGTTTAAGTTCAGCATTGATAGTTATGGATCTCTTGGTGATGGCTAACGATCCCTGGGGGGTTCGTAGTATGAAAGATGCTGGACCCCCTAAAAATCGACTATTGATTGATCTCAACATAAGAAGTATAGTAATCGAAATTTTTCGCATCTCATCTTACAGATTAAAAATGACAAACCCAGACTTAAATGGTGATGATTTAGACGACGGCCTTGACTATGACGTTGATTTTGAAACGCAATCGGTAGGAGCAGTTGATACTGGAGACTTAGAAGGGTCTGACGATGAAAAAAGTCAATATAAACCTGAAGAAACACAAAAATTCAAGAGACAACTAGTTGCAGCATCAAATGAGGATTCCAATGTAAAGAAAAGAAAGCAAACTGACTCCAAATTCAAAGAAAAGAAACGTTTGAAAATGGAAATGGACTTGGATAATAAACGTAAAATATCCACTGAACCATCAGCCGAGATTATAACTGATTATATTAATCAAATAGTTGGTCAAAAGAATAAAAAATTAACTACTTTGGAATTATCTGATTTATATTTATCCAAGAATGATATCAGATCGACGTCAGAATTCACAGAACCCCGTACTTTGGATAATTTATCGACATTCATAACTGGTAAGTTTAATAATATGTTGCCTGCCACTAAGAAAGATCTGAAAAAGATTAAAAATCAAAAAAATACCACCAGTCAATCCGATGAAAGAAAATTTATATCAATTCTTTCCATGTCAGCTATTCGTGCTTGTGATATTCATCGTGCAACCAGAGACTTCTCAGGATCATCGCTTAAATTAATCAATAAAAATAAATTAGACGTTGATTTAAAATTAATCGGTACTACCAATTCAAGGGTTTTATGCTGTACCCCAGGCAGATTGTTAAAAGTTCTTGAAACTGAAGATTCAAAATTAAATGGTGAAGAAATCAAAATTATAATCATTGATAATTCTTACTTAGATCAAAAGGGCCAGAATATTTGGGATATTCCTGAAACTGTTCAATTGATTAAAAAATTAACATCAGCTGGTTCAAAAATTTACTTATATTAAAATGCTATGTATATTTTTGATATGGCTGTTATTGATATGACTGATGAGGAGATGGGTGTTGTTTAGATTATGCATCCCCGTGACTCTCTATATATTTAATGGATAATAGGTATTACTACAATTATTATAAACCTCTTTGATTGATAACTCGACTTCTTTCAAGTTAATTTCATTTACTTCCTTTTCTTCACCAATAATTTTTGAAATATTTGGCACTGCATTTGAAAAATTACAAATAAAACAAATATTGGCAAAAATTTTAAAGTACCCTGATTTATTAATTTCTAAATTTTCAATAATGTTATAGATCTTAATTAATAAATTGTTAAACCATTTATTTTTCGATTGTTTGTAATATTCAATGAATTTTTCATCACTAAATATAACACCATAAATATAGTCTAATTGACGATCATCGATTGGATTGATGATTTTGTTACTTAATGAATATAATAAGGTGGTGAGTTTTAACGAAATTTGAACTGAATCAATTTCAATATCTGATTCGCTATTTGAAACACTGGTGAAAATTGCTTCTAATTGATCGTTTAAATCATTGTTATCAATTCTTTCAAAGAATAAATCGTAGCAAGGTTGGACAATTTCGATAATTTGGGACTGTAAACTTGGCGCTTTTTGATTCAAAATGATTAATATTGTGAGGATATAATAAATTGGATTAATATCATTTGAAAGCTTACATTGTTGAATAATTTCATTTAATGAATTTACAAATTTTATCAATTTATTGTTGATTTTATCATGTATTAAATCTGATAATTTTTTAAATTCATCTTGAATTTTTAATTTTTCAAAATTTAAAAAGCTTAAAAATTCAGTTAATCTGACTAATTGTTTACCGTTAATATCGATTATAGAATTAAATTCATCAATGATATCAAACCATTGATGGATTTCAGACACCAGATCCACGGTGATAAATGAAGATTTGGATGCTTCGGTGATAATTTCAAAATAATTATTCATATCATTGTGAATTAAGTTCACTAAATCAGCAGTAAACAATTTTTCAGAATTTTTAATTATGGAGGGATCCAGGGAAACGGATGTTTTAATATTTTGTAAGATTGAATCAAGTTTATTTAAATGTGGAGGAAACTTCAACTCACAATGTTTAATGGTTTCGTTAATTACAACATTAGATACGAAATTTAAATCTGCTTCGATACTTGATTTGAATCCATTGTCATTGCACCATTGACCTAATTTATATAAAGACGACATGAAATTTACAAATATGGCTATAATATCTTTTAAATCATTGTTATCAATCAAGCGTTTAAAAATCTCGTTAATCTGAGTCAACATTTGAATTTTATATTGCTTGATTTCATCCGATAATGAATCACTCTTATTTTTATTAAACGCATCAAGATTAAATTTGCCAAAGCTGCTTTTATTCAATTCGAGTGAAATTTTAAACTTATGGAAATCATCGAAAATTGAAATATAATTTATAGTATTTTCAACAAATTTAATAATTTTCCAAGGCAGGAAGTACCTGCCTGAATTTTTCAATTTCAAAAGACCGATTACTTTATTCAAGTGATTGATTCTAAGGTCTAGGAAGTGATAAATGATTGGGGTCTTGGTTGTTGTGCCAGTAATTATTATATACGATAATAAATAATTAATGATTGGCAAATCACCACTTAAAGAACTATCAATATCAAGAAACTCCAAGTCTGATTCATTTAGACTGTCAATTGGCTGACTTGATATTAAGTCTTTTAAATATAAATGATGTGATGGAATAAATTTATCAGAATTTGGAGTATAGACTGAATTAATTGGAACGTTATAAGTTGAAATTAGATCATTCAAAACGTCAATGAACTTACATTTCATTCGGTTAAATTTTGCAAATAATAAATTGTTGGATTTTATTTCGACCATTGATGTTTCCAATATGTAATAAAGTTTTGCATAGTAAATGAAATCTGACGTGTTGATTGGTAAACTTGATGGTGATCTCACTTTAAGATCAAATTCAGTCAACTCGTTGTGAATTATTAAATTTGCAATCGATAAATTATCAGGTGGTTTAGCTGTGACCAAGTTTTTCTTAAAACTTATAAAATTGGGGGTTGAATACGATAATATTGATAATTTTTTTGACAAATTTTGAGTTAATTGGTACGTATCGTTAATTTCATCCGTTATACCAATAATATCACGATAATTTTCGCTAACAAGCGATTGAAGTTGATTTTTAGCATCCTCGGACGATGTCTTATAAGTGGAACTAAGTGATTGGATTTCAGGGACCGTTAATGTTTGAAACAACTCAGGCACTGTGTATGAAGTGTAGTCTGCCATGTTGATAAAAATATCAAAATGCGAAGTTGAAGAGGTTTGTACCGTCGATGGTGATGGAACTGTTTTCATAGCGTTGGGGTTATCATAAATACTGTAGCATGCAGTTGCTCTTGAATAGCATAAAGAATTTCAGAAGCGGATCAGTGTAAGAAGGATCGGTATAAGAATGATCGGTACAAGAAGGGGTCGTATTAGAACAGTAGAAAGGATCGATCACCATAAGAAATCAATTCCATATTCTAATTCCTGTAAAGTACAGATCCTCCAGGATTAGACAGCGATCGATTCCCTAGATAATAGTCGTAACAGAGAAACGGAATAACTTACTTTTTATTATCTATGCAGCGTATCTATTGGAAAACGAATCCCAAATAAATGAACCAACTGTAACCAGTTTACCTTTTTATACAATTCTAATGGGTTTATTTTAATTTACCAAATAATCTAGGAGCAACACAGTCATTAACACAATGTTCTAAATGGAAAAATTCTTCAACACAATCTTCTTTGAATTCTTTGCTTTCATAATCTTCGTCTTCCATTTCTTTAGTGACTCTTTCAATACATTCGTTGAAATGGTGATCGAATGGGTGACATTGTGGGGTTTCAGCACATTCCTTCTTTAAGGTATCTAATGGATCTTCAGCTTCTTCTTCATCTTCATCGTCTTCATCGTCTTCATCATCTTCATCTTCATCGTCTTCTTCTTCTTCTGCTTCTTCTGATGTTTCTTCTTCAGCTTCAGCGTCCTCACCTTCTGGTTCAGAAGATTCTGGGGTGGCTTCTTCTGATTCTTCTACTGGTTCTTCAGCTGGCTAAACATCTGTTAGTACGAAAATTCATCTATATTTCACCCATGGGCCAGACCTTAATGAGATTTTGGTTATTCATTTATTGCCTGATAATTTTAAAATTTTCCAAATTTCTTTAAATTGCACCATAGCAAATAACTATCTCATTCTCCGTGGTTATTTTCTACATACTTCATCAGCATAAGCAATTGGTAAAACAAGATCTATTAAATCTTTAAAGGACATAATTGTTGATTATTTCTCATGAGAAAAAAAATAGTTATAATTGGTTGAACCAATTTGAGAGACGTTACCCGGATTTTTCACTGAATCAGAACCATTCAACACTTCTTGTGAACAACTATGGATATAGCTACGGGATGATACGAAGCACCAAACTAATCAAATAGTATGTTAAAGGTAGTAACTCTGTTGATCAGAAAATCTAAAATCGATAAATCAAAAAATATGTAGAAATAAAGATGATAATGATGATAATGAAGAAGTCAAATAAGGTACATGTACATGTATTAAACTATCAAATGTATAAAACGATTAATTAGTTGGTTCAGCAGCTTTTTGAGCAACTTTGATTTTTTTGGCTTGAGCTTTAGCACCCATGATACCACCACCCCAGTGTTTTCTGTTTTCTTCGTATTTGCTGATGAAGTTTTCGTCAATAGTTGAAACTAATTTGGATAATTCAGATTCATCAGCTGATGAGACTTCGGTTAAAGCAGCAACGGCTGAGGTTTTTTGGTGAACTAAAGTACCTAATCTAGCTTTACCTTTTACAATAGCGTATGGAACACCCATTTTTCTACATAAAGCTGGTAAAAAGATAACTAATTCAATTGGGTCAACATCATTGGCAATTAAAACTAATTTAGCTTTTTTGTTTTCAATTAATGAAACAACATGGTTTAAACCGTATTTGACAACAACAGGTTTTGGAGAAACTGATTTAGCGTCTTTACCTTCAGCGATGGCTGCGGCTTCTTTGGTTAATCTTTCTTTCTTTTCTGATGAAGTTTCTGGTCTGTATTTGTTAAATAATTTGAAAACTTGAGTGGCAGTGTTTTTGTCTAAAGTGTTGTTAAATTGAGCAATAGCTGGTGGGACTTTTAATCTTAATGATAAGATTTTTTTTTGTCTTTGTAATCTAACGTATTCAGGCCATTTGACAAATCTGGATAAGTTTCTTTTTGGTTGGATAGCTTGACCAATACCAAAGTTTTTTGGGGTTGATTCAACTAATGGGTTGGTGACTTTTGAAGTCTTGGTTGATTTAGTTGATAATGGAGCTGCAGCTACTTTTTTACCTTTTGGAGCCATATTCAATGAGTTACTTGGTTAATAGTTTTTTTTTCACTTCTCACAGTTTTTTGCCTGGCGATGGTTGCAATTTGGTCTTTTCCTCGTCACGTGTAATCGTGACTGTTTTCTCAATTTTTCTGCGCTTTTCAGCGCCGACCTAAAACAGTTTTTTTGCAGCCAAACAGCGCATCCGCTGGGGGGCCATTGCAGCCAATCAAGCTGGGTATAAATTGCAGAGCATACGTGTAGTTTTGGGACGCAGTCGTCCCCAGCTGTGGGTTCCCAGTTGCCGGCCCCCAGTTATCGGTTCCCAGTTGTCGGCCCCAGTTATCGGTTCCCAGCTGTCGGTGCCAAGTCGTCTAGCTATTGTTTCTAATTGTCTTTCTAACATCCTGTTCCACTACTCCTGCTCTAAAATGTGTCAAAATCTAGATCTACGGTTAATTCTGCATCAGCAGCTATACATAACCTGAATACCCAAACCAATGAAATCATGGACAATTACTCTGGTCGTGATAAATTTCCTGCAGGTGTCTCATCGATGTACAAAAAACTTTTTCATTGTTTATAATTCAAGTAGAGCAGCCAATAATAAAAAACGGTTTTCGTGCATAGGTATTTTTATTAGGGGTAAAATAGCCTACGTACTAAAACAGAAGTTACGTGAGCAATTAGTTTCCCAATCCAGATGGAGCAGGATTCCAGAATTTCAGATTGTACGTGAAATCATCAACACGTCATCAACCGACGTCAAAGCGCAAAGTGTTGCAGAACACCGCATGCAAAATTAATGCTGCAACTTTGGTTAGACACTTGATAAAGTTTAACCACCTAACTCCAACAACAGTAGTCAGCAAGGTTAATAATAGCTTCGGTATGGCGGTGGCCCTCCGATAGGATGTGTCTCAGGAGTTTTGCAACAATTAAAAACACGTAGTAACTGTACAGTAGACGAATAGTATCACACGACAATACTGACGAATATTGTAGGAATTACAAAGGAATTACAGACATTAAAGACAGACTAGCCAGAAGCTAGCCAAAAATTAGAGCATTACTGCAAAAGTACAACAGGGAGGCAGTTCAAGAAACCCACGACAACTAGGCAGCTCAAGAAGCCCACCGACAACTAGGCAGCTCAAGAAGCCCACCGGACAGCTAGGCGGTTCAAGAAACCCACTCGACGGGTATATCCTAATTGAGTTACAACACCCAGAGTGAAATAGTACAGTAAAACAATAAAATATTAAATATTCATTAATCATTAGCCTATACCCCTTACCTGTACCCCTTGGTTTCAAGTCTCTATACCTACTGAAACCTGCTTAATTTTCTAAATTACTTGGTAACCATCTTTTATTAACCCAACCTTTTACGGTGTATTGAGTCTTTGATATACCAGAATTTGGATTTGCTCCATTAATCAAATATTTGCCACTAGAACCGGTTGGTTTTAATGCTGGTTTATTTAACCATGGGATGTTATTACCATTCATTACAATTGTTGTTTGTGATGGTTGTTTTTCTTGTGTTTTGTCTTCATCCTGTTTATTCTCTTGTGTTTTGTGTTGATGTCTTTGTTCGGATTGATGTCCGACATATACATAATCGTTATAGTTTATGGAATTGACCATTTCATCCTTTCTTGGTGGTAAAATAATGTTCTGCCACAATTTATCTTTCAGACTATTAGAAATTTTAAAAATATTATACTTGTCATGAAACTTACGATCTGTCACTTTAAAATTTTCATGAGTTAACGGTAATAAACCATTTGACCGACAATAATAATCTTGAGCGTATAATTTAAGAAAATTGCAATTGATTCTCTCGTCTCTGTTTCTAAACTTGTGCACATGATTTGTTGTTTCTTCCGGAACAACTGACTTAAAAGTTGTCAACTCTTGTTCTAGCTCATGTTCTAGCTTTTGTTGTTGCTGTTGTTCCAACTCCACTTGTGGTCCGAAATCTTCTTGTTGGTCAAAGCTCTGTTCAAAGCTCTGTTCAAAAGAATCAATCGACTCCGTGGTATCTATCGCTTCAGCTTCACCGGTGATTTCATCAATACCTTCGTCTAATTTATCTGGAGATAATGCTTTCAAAAAATCAATGTTTAATTTATCAATCACCAAGTCACTTAAAACATTTATGTGATTGAAACTTTGGCCACTTTTACTCTTACCTACTTTCAAAAAATTATCGTCATCTTCGTAAAAAGACGAACACGATGAAATCACCGAATCAAATATCGAATCATCATCACTGAGACTATTTATACTTGTATTTGAATAGTTTGAATAGTTTGAGTAGTTTGAATAATTTGCATAATTGTTGCTTATTATAGGTATAGCATGGATCATTATGTCTAGTCGTTTTGATTCTGCCTCTAGTGGTTTACTCTCACTATACTTCGTTACACCTCTGTCTATGCTTGTCCCTACCGTATATTACTACCCTTAAAAACTCCTCACTGGCAAACTCCCAACTCTCTATGTAATAAAACTCCAGAAAATATCACTTCAACTGGGCATTAAAAGGGATTTATAAAAGGCATTCCTTTTTTTGCGTTTCACTGAGTACAAAAAAAAAGAAAAATAAAATAAAAGAGTGATAAGCGACATTTCATGTCTCGGGTACTCCAAGATGAATGTCGGGGAATCACAAGAAGAAACAGAACAACAATGGTACGAAGAAAATTGCATGGACCAGAAGCATCGAGCCTGAACAATTGGGGATCTTAGAGTAGGAGGGTGACTCCAGTGAGGACCCAATGATGGGTAATTATCCCTGGTTGGTACCTACCGTTTTACCAAGAATCGCTCCACACTGTTCCGTATTGGAAATGTTTAGGCGCCTACGTTTAACTGGCAAACTACAACAACCTTGCAAGTGGCCACTTTTTGCCTTAGAACAGTGGGTGGTTTAAAAAAATCGAACAAGTTTCCCCACGGAATTGATGGGAGGTGGTTTCCGTAAGTCTCAGCAAATTCCGAAACCAGGTTATTTGTGCGGATACAACGACATCGTCGGCTAGTTCTGGGTCGACCTTCTGTTGAGTAGGCATGGCGTATCGAGTAGGTACTTTTGCTAACCGCATAAGGCTCTGCTACGATAACAATTACGATTACGATCTGATTAGTTTACCTGACTAGTTTACACAATCTGACTAGTTTACAATCGTGATTAGTTTACAAGCATGATTTCTGATTAGTTAACAACGATCTGATAAGTTGACAAGCATGATCAGTTAACAACGTTCTGACTAGTTAACAACGATCTGAGAAGTTAACAACAATCTGCTTAGTTTACAAAGATAAGCAATTTACAAAGATGAGTAGTTTACAAAGACGCTAGACGGCGATTAGATCGATAGTTTAACGTATATTAATGTTTACATCGCCTAACCTTCGTTTAAAATGTTAGATTAAATACTGTTTACCCTGGGTTAACTGTATCTCTTTAAATGTTCCTCCCTAAATCTTATATCTTTTGAATGTTGTTCCCTAAATCTTATATCTTTTGAATGTTCTTCCCTAAATCTTTTATCTTTTAAATGTTCCTCCCTAAATCTTTTATCTTTTATCTTTTAAATGTTCCTCCCTAAACCTTTTATCTTTTATCTTTTATATGTTCTTCCCTAAATCTGCCTGACTTCATAATCTAACTCATCTAATTCATCCAATTCATAATTTCTTTCATCCTGGTTAACATGGAAATAATTCATTTTGGGTTTACCATGATTATAAAATTGTTCGAAAACCTTATCCACTTCTTCTAACTCAATGCCTTTGGTTTCTGGATAAAAGAAAATAACCACAAATATCGATATCACACACGATGACGCGGGAAATAAATATAACCCCCATTTAATCGACTGCTGCAAAATGGGAGTTAATTGACCTACGATATAATTCGCTAACCAATTTGTGGCCGTAGCTAACGATACCCCCTTTGATCTAACCGCCAATGGGAACACTTCGGGTGGGATTAAAAATCCTATAGGACCCCAACTATATCCAAATGCAGCATTATAAATGATAACTAATAATGCCACTAAATTGGGGGTATACGATCTATTCAAGAACATTATGAATGATATCAAATATAAACAAACCCCCATCATGATGCCACCACTAATTAAGATTGGTTTTCTCCCCCATTTATCTGCTAAAAACCACGGTGGTATTGTCGATAGCAAGTATACTATTGCGTTGATCCCCGTCATTAACAATGCGTTGGAATCATTAAACCCAGCTTCGGCAAACACTAATGGTGCATAGTAAGAAATTATATTTATCCCATTGAATTGAGCAAATGCAAACGCCGAACATGCAATAAGTACTCGGGTTAAATAATTCTTAAACATGTTTTTCCAACTTCTTTCGTATTTTGGTATTAAAATTCTTTCATTCAATATACTATTTTTAATCAAAAAAAATTCTTTAATTGGTTTATTAAATTCACTGTCAGATTCATATAATAAACTTAACACATGAAATCCTTGTTGATCATGATCAATATCTAATAAATATCTTGGACTCTCCACAATGAAAAACCCTCCAATCAATAATATAAATGCCAAGATCACTTGAATAAATAATGGCAATCTCCACGATAAGTTAGCAGCAAACGATTTGGAATTTTGCCTGGCATCGCCAATATTTTGAATAAAATAACAAAAATAATCAATCCATACTGATAATGCATAGCCGGCTATATTACCTGTAAATTCTCCACAAACTAACTTACCTCTTTCTTCACTAGGTGATATTTCACACTGGTAACTTGGCACAACAGTGGATAATATCCCCACACCAATACCACTGAAAACTCTACCCACCGAAAAAACATATAAATTTACAGCAAAACTTTGCAATATACCACCAATCATAAAAATAAACGTCCCAATTAATATCGTCCTCTTTTTACCTAATTTATCACTTAATTTAGCAACAAATAATGAACTTAACATGGCACCTATTTCTAAAATCAGAATTATTAATCCAATCTCCGTGGGGGTTGGGTAATTAAAATACGAATTAAACGTTACAAATGTTAAGATACCACTACACACACCTTGTTCATATCCGAAAAGGGAGATGAACATCGACACAAAGGCCGACGTAAAGTATACTAGTCTAGTACCTTTAAACGATAATTTGGATGTATATCCTTTATAGTCAAAATCAATATTGTAGGCATTTCCAAAATCATCGGTAAACTCAGAATTAAATCTTACAGGATCATTTTCATCACTTTCCTCTCCTTCGTCACTTTCCGCTCCCTCATCATCTGGATCACCACTGTGGCCCCCTGGACTATCTAGTTCATTCGTATCGGAAAACGGATCGCTTGAAGAACCGTCAGGAAATTCTACATGACTGCTCTCAAGTTTTTCAAATTGTCTATTGCTTATTACTTTATGATTTGCCTTGGGGGGCTTATAAATTAATTTATCTTCTTCCATTATGACATATGGTGCTTTGCTATTTAACCCCTTCCTAGCTGTTCTTATTTCGTTTGTATAGGAAGCTAATGATAATAATAACTAAAGCAGATTCTATAATTAACCGACTCTCTCTAACAAACCTGGATTTATCAACAAAAGCTCAAAATTTGAGAAACGAGAATGGTGCGAATGACGTAACTGGGGTAGATAATAGATAACGGGTCAAGAGATAAGTTATGGTACTTAACTTGGTCAATAGATATGTTGAAGCAGCAGAGTTCAGCTGGAGCCAGTTCGACCGTTAAGCCATAAAAAATGGGTTAATCAATCATCATACTATCTCTATTGTGTTAAAACGCGGTTTTGTCACGACCCCTTTAATGTTTATCTACAGACTATATAAATATTGTTTATTGTATGTTAGATATTTCAGAGCTTTGATGGGATAAAAGCTTTCTATTTATTTGCGCTTTATTTAGCAAAGTGTAGGGATGGATTCATAAGGGGAAATAGTGATTATCAGCGATGAATTGATTTTCACACAAATAAGCCTCCCCATATTTTCCTGTACTATTTTTTGGATTTTTTGGATTTATTAATTTATTAGTTTATTGGTTTATTATTGTATATTTTATACTGATAGACATCCTCTGTTTGCTTTGATCGTGAACATCGGTCAGGAATTTCATAATTTACTTTTTCCCACCAGGACAATTTTGGCAAATTTTACAATCTTTTGATATTTGAGTAGAGAAAACTTTTGTATAAAATCCGTTAAAATATTTAAAAAAGAATCCAAATGTACTCCAATGGGCCAACTACCTAAGCAACCCAGTGCACTAGATCCAGTGAATTTACTAGCTTGTGTTGGTTGTTATCTAAAAGTGTTTATACCAGTCCTATAGTTTTGAGCCGAGTCAGGGCAACTACTCGTGATTTACCAAAATTTAACAATAAGAAGCAGTTAGGTTAACTATGTTATTGTAACCTAATTAGCTACCACACCCAACAAGACAAGATATACTAATTAATGAATTAATATAACAATTAGCATTTGGTTTAGCAATTGCTTTGAGGCGTAATATTTCTGATAATCTTTGAAAATCATTTGACTATGTTACGAAGTACTAGAACTGTAGAGCAGATCGTAAGGTGTAGATCTACAAATCAGGAACATTGATACTACCACCCCCAAGTGGCGGCGCTATTAATCACAGCATAATAATTGTTAGTTAATTAGAAGCAATGTAAGTTAATAATCACCTATTGAAGTAAACTATTCCTGTATCAATTAATTAACAATAAGATCTCACAAGGGATAATTGATTAAATGCATATAATCAGACATTTCACCGATGACAGACAGCAAACCAACATGTATAAATTACTTACAATATATTGTGAAAAGAACTAATCAATGGTAACATCAAATATTAAGCAAGCAATCAACTATGTTATATTTTAACAATATAACCTTTTTAATAAGTGTGTAGCGGGCAACAAGAGTGTAAGAAATCACATACAGCAAAATCGACCGAGCGATAACACTGATCAAGGAGGGATCCTCAATTAATTAATTGAACCCACTTAAGTGTATTTAATGTACAATTAATCGATTAAATAATTTAGATCCTCCAATGACGAATAGTAAATCAATGATTTAACCCTTGTGTCATTTATCATTCTGCTGAGCCCTATCCCTCTTCCAATTCTATAGCTAGGGACCATCCTAAATGCAATCCCACCACGCAACACGAATAACAATCCAGAACATCATAAAGTCAAACAAAGACAGATTAACCGATTGTATTATTCAGTGCTTCGCTGCTTTAATACTAAAATGTCTACACTTAAGATATGTTAATGTAAGATTTTATAGTTTTTGAGAATCATATTGAATAACTATGCTTATGAGTCTAGGACTACTGATATAAGACCGTGTTTTTTATTGGAACTCATCGCCCTCTCCTCTTTGTGTAACTTACAAAAATCTCCTGTGACATGAATCCTGCGCAGAGTTGGGACGCACTGCAAAGTTCAATTGGAGGGGCACATATATTATCAATTAGTGCCAAAAATAATGATCAACGTTAGAGTTGTAAATGATGCTAAAAATAACCAATTAATATAAGCAAAACTTGGAGATCCCCTTTGACTACTTTGAAACTACAATCAATATACTCTGCTATTGCTTCTTGTAAACCCTTTTGATTCAGATCGAGTGAGAGACTGAGATAACGATAAAGCAGCAAACAATGATAAAATGAGTATAATACCTAAATACCCTTAATCAAAGTATAATACAATATAATGGGCCCTAAAACCTGTTGTAATGAACAACGTCAACGGTAATTTATTAAGACTTTCCAAAAAAAGGATTTGAAATTTTAACAATAACCTTCTTTCTCTTTTCGCAATCAACCAGCATTTATTTTAAATATCACTTAAATATGAATTTTATCCCCTTTTATTTTTTGAAGTCAATATTCGATTAGATCAATAGAGAAGACGATTCACGAAGGTTAAGAACCGCAAGAATTCTCGAGATGAAACAAAGGTTAACATCATTTGATGAACCATTAGCCATCCCAGCTTACGATTTGGATTTATCCCACGCAATTAAAAGCTTCCAACCAGGATCTTATTCAAATGATGATATACCAGAAATCCCAGTAATTAGAAAAAATGGGAAATTTAGAACTTATAAAAGAGTTGTCAGTTTGCCTATTTTAAAACCTATCCATGCTTATAAGTCAACTATAAAGGACAAAGCTTTACCTTCCCCACCATTAGGTTCACCGTTAGGTTCATCATTTAATTCATTTAGCACATCGCTAGATAACTCAATGCCCCCATCTCCATTAAATTCATTAACGAATGCTTCCAGTAATAGTACTAGTATCACTAACAGTATCGACAATACCCCAGCGAATATCAAAAAAAGATCGGTGACGATACAACCAAATTATCGATATTCCATGCCGCCATTACTTGAAAACGATTATGAATTCTTCGAATCAGCTTTTGAGCCCGACACTTTGAAAATAATAAATAATGACCGCAAAAGAAGTAGCAGAAGATTTAGTGGCACTAGTTCAGGTTCCTTGACTCCTTCTAAAATTTCGGTTGATTTTGAAGATATCGATTCACTATTTTCTTCTGGTCATAAATCAAATCAAACTTTAGACAGTGATTACGCTGCTAAGAGCTTATTGGAGGTGGTAGAAATTTACAATAGCAAGTCAAGGTCTTTTGAAGATCTAACTACAAAAGCTCCACTTGAAAACCCTGGGAAACGTGTTATCGAATCGCCTTATCAGGCCCCTCATAATGATGTTGCTGAAGGCTATGACGCTATAAATGAATATGTATATAATAATAGTGATGATGAACTTGAAGAAGTGAGTGACTTTGAGGAGGCTGAAAGTACGTATACTTGCAAAACTGGATTGTCAAATATTACCTCAAAGTATATTGATGAAAAGAATTTTCAAAATAATAATGCAGATGAAATTTTAAGTATTGCTGATAGTTTGTTTAGTGAATCATCGTTTGAAGAACCAAAAATTGAAATTATCGGTTCAAGACTTGGAATTAATGGTTCCAAATCTGAAACTCAAGGTTCGAAAACTCAAATTAATATTTCAACCTTGTCACTTAATAAAGATTTACCACCATCACCAACTGATAGTATTCAACCTGAACCTCCTTTAGCTTTGAAAAATAACGAATTATCCATTTCAAGTCAAAAGGAAACAGATTTAAATGTTAAACTGCTAATTGTTAAAAAAACTAGAGTTAATTTTGACACTTCAAAAAGTAATCATGGCAGCGATATCGAATCAATTGGCATTCGCCATAGAAATTCATATTCAAGACCGGTTAGCATGTATGATCAAAGACCCGTACTGATGGGATTAGATGCGTATAGAGGCGTTTCAAATGAAAGAGCAGTCAACGATAAATCTAATAGGCCAGTTAGTATGATATCACCATCTAACTTTAGTAACTTAAGTACTTCCAGTTTTATGACAAGTGTTAGTTTGATGGACGCCAAGTCGGACTTGAAGAAAAAAGTTAGAACTAGACCATTTAGCTATTGCCTTGATAATGGTGCTGATTATGATTATTCAAGATTTGCATCACTCATGCAACCAATTAAACCAATTGGTAATCCTTATAATAATAGTGTATCGAATAGTACAGTAACTACTGATAAAACTAGAATTACATCGTTGCCAAATTTAGCAGATTCATCATCAAATTCACCAGAGTCATCTTCAAATGCACCTAAAAATTTATTAAAAGTACCACCAAAGATTTCGATTCAAACTAAAATTCCAAATCACTCAAGTGATTTCGGTAGCATATTGACTCCCCAAAGTCCTACGACTCCCATGACCCCAAGGACTCCAGTGACTCCTAACACTCCCATGACACCAATTTTAAAATCGACTTCAAATATTGGCAAATTGCCAATTACTCCACAGACACCACTGAGATCTTCACCAATTAGACCAGAATCAAGAAAAATCGATTATTTTAGATCATGCAGTCAACCATCAAAAATTCCAAGTTATTATGACAATACTATGAAAAATACAAAATTAAACAATAGACCTGTTAATAAAGATAATGGTGAAAGAATTAGACGAGAAAGGATTTCAAGTCAACCAACTAAGATTCCTTTACTTGATCCGCAAAATAATCAAAGTAGACCTTCATTAGAAGGTAATCAAGCTGGCGAAAGGAAAAGCTTTAGAGATGGTATTAAAAACAGCTTAAGGAGAAGTAGTTGGGGATTTAATAATAAAAACACTGAAGAAACTATTGAGTTGCCCAATGATGAAACTATTAAATATACTATTGCTAATTATTTAACTAAGGAAAAGAAAGAAAAGAATAATTTTAGTCAATTATATTATTAAGAGGGGGAAGATATTGGTCGTACAGCAGGGGAATCGGCTAAGGTATTTTGGGTATGTATATTATGGAGCTGTATTTAAGACTGTAAAATAGGTTGGAAGAATGTAAAATAGGTTGTAGAGTATTGTAAATTAGAATCATTCATTGCATAGTATGTATTATCAATATATTGTTAACATTAAATCATTCCTCTCTCTCCCATACAGTAGAGATCCTACTAATTAAAACTTAAAAACCATGTCATTACCTTCATATTTATCAATAATTTCCTTTATGCCATATTTTTTAGCAATTTTGTCATTAATAAACCTACCACCAACGTAATGAATACCTTTAAAATGCAGTGAACAAGGTTTTGGAGCAGTAAGACTCACTAACATCGTGGGATTGATATTTGGTGTATGCTTAATTGGACCACTGTCAACATCCCAACCTGAGGGAATATCAATGGATACAATAGGTGCAATTTTATTTGAATTTTTTGAAATATACGAAATTAAATCATCAAATGGCGATCTTATTGGAGGTTTAAACGAAAATCCAAAAAGCCCATCAATAATTAATTTAACATGATGCATTTCAGTTTTAACCTCATTTAATGTTTCTAATTGTGGAATATTTAGATCTTTTAACTGGTTTAAAAGGTTTTGAAATAATGGTTTATTAGGTTGTTTAGGGAAATAAATAACCGGGTCATACTTCCATAGTTTTAAGTGACGAGCTACAACTAATCCATCTCCACCATTATTTCCTGGGCCAACTAAGATTAGAACTTTATCATTGTTTGAACTCGGTGGAAACTGTGAATAAATTGCTTGAGATACACTTAAACCAGCCAATTCCATCAATTGATCAATTGAAAATGAGCCTGTACTCATTAGTTCTTGATCTAATTGGGAAGCCAACTTGGAACTTAGTGTTTTAAACATTGCATCAACTGATAATGATTAGTTTCGCAATCGATCAGAAGACTGATGATTGTCAATCAAAAATTGATGTGTGATTTACAAGAGATCAAATTGGTCAATGCAGCTGATACAATAGAATACTAATAAGAAGCAGCATATGTTTCTACTAAACCAAACTAGAACTTCATAAGTCTAATATTCATGGAGTTTTCCTAAATCGTTCAATATCAATCAAAACACGATGCAAAAAAGACTAGCATAAACCTATCTTTACGCTTAATATGCAACACTACTAAACTATTCCACACATATATACCTACAAGAACCACAAGTCCATAAACCTACGTGTAACATTTTAAAATGCGTGTATACGTGTAAAATTCCAATAGTGAGAAATATCAACAAAAGTTGAAAAAAGGTACCATCAACTTCGTTTAAAAATAATTAATTAAATAAAGAAAGGGGAACAATCTTTCACAAAATGGATGAACTGTATAGCTACGAATCGCCTTCAATGGTCGCGTCACCTATGATAAATTACCGTAAAGATGCCAGGAAGGGAGTTAGATTCACATTTATGGTGGTTGGTGAACTGGGGACTGGTAAAACAACCTTTGTTAACAGTTTATTAAACAAAAAGGTAATGACTCACAGATTTGAAAATCCTAATCAAGCAATAGTCGAGACCAACACTATATCATTTACATCGTCAAAATCGGTTGCTTTACCAAATACTAGTATTTTAACCCGTAATGATTTCAATCCATCAATCGCAAATGAAGAACCAGGTATTGCATTAACCGAAACGAAAGTTGAAATAATTGATGAAAGCAATACGAAATTACAATTAACCATTATTGATACCCCAGGATTTGGTGATAATTTAAATAATGAAATTTGTTTTACCGAAATCGAAAGTTATTTAAAACAACAATTTGATTTAGTGTTGGCTGAAGAAACAAGAATTAAAAGAGATCCAAGGTTTATTGATACCAAAGTCCACGTGATGTTATATTTTATCACGCCAACCGGCCATGGATTAAAAGAATTGGATATAAATTGTATGAAAAGATTATCAAAATATGTTAATATTATACCAATTATTTCAAAAGCTGACTCATTTACAGCTGATGAATTAACTTATTTCAAAAAACAAATTAAAGTTGATATAGAAAAATTTAATGTACCAATTTTCCAATTTGATAATTATTTAAATGAATATGATGAAGAAGAAGATTACGATTTAATTCAAGAATGTAAATATTTATCAAAGATCCAACCGTTTTCAGTAATATCATCAGAAGATGAATTTGAAGTCACTGACAATATCTCGGGTAAAACCAAGGTAATTAAAGCGAGACAATATCCATGGGGGTTAATTGATATTATGAATCCTGAGTATAGTGATTTTTCAACATTAAAATCTGTTTTATTAGGATCTCACTTACAAGATTTGAAAGACTTAACTCATGATTTCCTTTATGAAAATTATAGAACTGAAAGATTAAGTAAAGTCACCGGCAGGACTTCGGAAGATGAATTTCATGATGCAAGTGGTGATATCACTTCCAGTATTCCTTCATTATCCAATTTAGCCCAATTGACTTCATCATCCCATGCAATTCCGGGACTTAATGGACATAGTAACGGGCATAATCATCACGGTGATGATGATACTAAGGACGATAATGCATCATTACTTTCATCATCGTCAAAACCAAAATCAATGTTGTTGGATGAAACCGAAGTTTCACCACGTAAAGGATCATTTACATCATCAACGTCAACGATGTCATTAGACCAATCTCCAAGAAACTTAAATACTAACAATCCAGCATTTAAACGATTATCGATCGCTCCACAACGTAATCAATTGAGACAAATCAGTGAGACTGTTCCTTACGTTATTAGACATGAAAGAATTTTAGAAAGACAACAAAAATTAGAAGAAATGGAACTGGCAAGTGCAAAAGAATTATCAAATAGAGCAGCATTATTAGAGAAAAGGGCAGCAGAATTAAAAGCAAAGGAAAAAGCATTAAAAAAATTACAATTAGAACATCAAAAACTCCAAGAATCTGCAGAAATTGTTGAAAATCCAAGTACAAAGTCCAGATCAAAATCAATGATTATTGATAATGAACATGAACAAAATGAAGAAAATGAAGGCGAGACAACCATTGGGTCAATTAGGAAAGAGGAAACATTGACAGATTTACATTCAATTGTTTCCAAGAAATAATAAACGTTGTATTTTTCGCTCCTCTTGGGTGTTAACTCTATCGATTTCTCTTCCCCCACCCCTTGCTATCAACTAATGATTAACACCCTTAGTCAGCTTGCAATCAACAGAAATCAACCACAAATCGACCTGGGATCAACCTGGTCCTCAGTCTAAATCCATTGAAAATCTCGTCAAGTCGCGCAATCATCAAATAAATTTTTCTCATTACGGATTGATTCTAATTGATTCATCAATCATTGGAAACTATCAAGGATTTTGATTCATATATCGCTCCCAAATTTAGTGTTCATTGATACATCACGAGTTTCTAAACACATAACCGATTAATATTTATTATATTTATACACGGGGGTTAACGATATCGATTGATTTTAAACGAATTTTTTTAGCAAAACATAAGAACGAACGCAACAGAGGAAAGCAAAAAGAATTACAACATAATTCATCATGGATATTGCACAAATTTTAGAAAATGCTATTTTAAGTGTTGATCCAGCCACTAGATCTCAAGCTGAAGCTCAATTAAATGACGCTGCTACTAATCATTTTATTGACTATATAGGGTTGTTATCTGATACTTTAGGTGATGAATCTGCGAAAACTGAAGTTAGGATGTTGGCGGGTATTGCATTAAAGAATCAATTAGTTGCTAAAGAAGCAAATACCAAAGCAAAATATCATCAGCGTTGGTATAATTTAGATGAGCTGGTTAAATCAAAAGTTAAACAAGGATCGTTATTAACGTTAATTTCAAAAGACGACAGAGTTGGAAAAGCTTCTGCTCAATTAGTGGCAGCGATTGCTGAAATTGAATTACCATTAAATCAATGGCCCCAGTTAATGGGATTAATGATTGAAAATACAAGAGCTGAAAATGAAGTTTATATCAAAAAGGTGTCATTATTAACAATTGGTTATATATGTGAAGCATTAAACCCCAATGATCCTAATATAGTTGAACAAGCTAATGGTATCTTGGTTACAATTATCCAAGGTGCCCAACCAAATGAAGAAATTTCAGTTAGATTAACCGCCTTAAATGCGTTAGTTAATTCACTAGAATTTATCAGATACAATTTTGATAAAGAAGGTGAAAGAAATTATATCATGCAAGTTGTTTGTGAAGCAACTCAAGCTGATGATGTTGAGTTACAGGAAGCAGCGTTTGGTTGTTTGGCAAGAATTATGGCGTTATATTATAAGTATATGTCAGTTTACATGGAAAAAGCCCTTTTCAATTTAACCGTATCAGGGATTCAAAGTCCAAATGATAGAGTTGCATGTATGGCAATTGAATTTTGGTCGTCAGTTTGTGAAGAAGAGATTGATTTAGCAATGCAAAGAGAAGAATTAGGCGAAGAATTTTCTCAACATTTGATAAGCTATAATTTTGCATTAGTTTCACTACAATCAACGTTACCTGCATTATTACAAAGTTTAACCAGACAAAATGAAGATCCTGAAGATGACGACTGGTCAGTTTCAATGGCAGCAGGTGCATGTCTTCAATTATTTGCTCAAAATACCGGTAGTTATGTCATTGAACCAGCATTATCATTTGCTTCAGAAAGAATCACTAAAGATGATTGGAGAGACAAGGAAGCGGCCGTCATGGCAATTGGTTCGATTTTAGATGGTCCAGAATTGGAAAATTTAAGAGATGCTTTAAATCAAGCATTAAAACCTATTGCTGAATTAATTAAAGATAATAATTTACAAGTTAGAGAAACCGTTGCTTGGTGTCTTGGTAAAATTGCAGAAATTGCCATAAGTGTATTAGATTTAGAAACTCACATTCAAACAATTTTAGAAGCTATTATTATAGGATTAAAAGATCATCCAAAAGTAATTACCAATTGTTGTTGGACTTTCATGAATTTAATTGAACAATTATGTACTCAAGGACCAGATGCCGAAGAAACTCTATTATCAAATTATATCGAGCCAATTATTAGAGTCTTAATTGAATTATCCAAACAACAAGAAAATGAAGGTTCATCAAGAGATGCAGCATTTGAAGCATTATCAGTTTTCATACAAACTAGTGCCAAAGATTCTCAGCCAATAATTTATGATATGGCCACTGATGCATTAACTAGGTTAGATCATACCATTATTCAAACTCAAAATCAAGGTAGCAGTGACAATTTGTCACCAGAAGTTAAAAGTAATTTGGAAGATTTACAGACTAGTATATTAGCATTATTAACAACCATTATTAGAAGGTTGGGTCCTGAAACTTTAAATGCAAGTGATAATTTGATGACTACGTTTTTAAGATTATTATCGATTTTAGAAGCTAATGCATTAATTGAAGAGGATATTTTCATTGCAATTTCATCCCTTGCAACCGCAATTAATGAAAATTTTATAAAATATATGGATGCATTTATGCCATATTTATTAAAGGCTTTAAATAATACTGAATCACCAACGGCTAATACTGCCGTTGGAATTGTTGCTGACTTAGCTCATTCATTAGGTTCATCAATTGAACCTTATTTACAAGAATTAATGAATATTTTAGGATCAAACATTAGTAATGATAATGTTAAAAGATCATTAAAACCGCCAATATTTTCATGTTTTGGACATTTGGCAACTTCTTTAGGTAAGCAATTTGAAAATTATATTGAATTTGTTTTCCAGATTTGTAGATTGACCAACAATAATATCATTGATGACGGATCAACTGAAACGGCTGACTTTATATTCAATATTAAAGAATCCATTTTAGAATGTTATTCAGGTATTGTTGGTGGATTGCAAGATAACTCCCAAATTTTATTTCCTTATATTGCAGAGATTTTCCAATTGTTAGAAGTTGTTTCGATTGACATTGATTTAATTGGTATTGAATCAATTGCGTCATCCATCGTTGGGTTGTTAGGTGATATTGCTTCAATGTATCCAAAACAATTTGCTCAAGTGTATCAAACTCCTTGGGTCACTGATGTCATCAAAAGAACCAGATCAAATCCAAATTTCACCGATACAACTAGAAATACCGCAAGATGGGCAAGAGAGCAACAAAGAAATCAAATCAATTAATAATTAAGGTTATCTTGACTTTTTAAGGTTAGTTTAAGTTTAAATTACCAGAAGAAAGAAATAAGTAAAGTAAAGGCAAAAGAAAAAAAATCTAAAAAAAGATTAAAACGAAAAAGATAAAAAAAATCACTCTAAAACCTCTAATGAACCTCTAATGAATCTTCTTATATAGAACCTTGGCATCTTAATATATATATATATATAAATTTCTATCTTTTTCAACTTGGAGACCCAACCAATTAACCCTTTAGGGATACGCGTCAATTTTTGTGTATGTTTTTTTGCAACTTCACTGGTGAAATTTTATCAATTGTGATAAATAAATTAACCCTTTCAGTCTTCAAGAAAAACATGGAGGAATTTTAGAAAATATTTAAGGTACTTAAACTTCCCAAATAGCCTTAATAAATTTAAAAGACGAGATACTTTAATTGGAATAAAAGTTGTAATGAGAGATATCCACACGGTCTTTAATGTGCCCTAACTATTAGCTTTTATGTGTCCTATTTCATGTGGACCCTGAAGAATCATCTAGAGAATCATATGGAGTGGCAATTATGTCGACTAGCATATTGTGTGGATCTAGGGTCCAGATTTCAATGGCTGGTACTGGCCTCTGCTTGACGCAATAAGCTGGCCACCGTTTGACATAAGTCTGGCCAGAACCCAGTCAAAAGCTCTATGCAATAAACCTCCTGGCGATGTCTCTCGCCTCTAGCAATACAAGGAGTCAACCATTGGAAACATTTAATCGAGTAAAAAGGATTGTTCTCAACAATACCTCGAACAAGAGCATTGAAAATTCCATCGCGTAGAAATCTCAAACAGGTAAAATTGACTGGTAATTTAACTTATAGTGGAAACCCTTTGAAGTTCAGTAATTGATTGAAAACCAATAAAAATTATTTCTAATTAATCTGAAGGATATTTAAGGGTTATAGTTTAATAATACGAGGGTTATTCATAATATTTTTTCTTCTATTGTATTTAAAGAATTTAAGAATATATTTTTAATTTTCCAATTGTACATTCCTTAAATTCCAGGGTTTATATAACGTTAAATCCCCCAGAAGTTTTTCAAAACCATCTTTCATTCTCCATCGATACTTCATCAACCGTTCGGTTATCTGGTTTCAGCTTTATATTTTTGTACATCGTTCAACTTTATAAGTTTGTCTTTCATTTAAAAAATTAATACCCACAGCAAGGCCATTCTTTTGTTCAAGTGAAACATGCCAACATATTTTGCAAATGATATTAAGTATAACCCAGTTCCCTTTGATTTAACTTATGTGGTGTATGATCCAAAAGATCCTTTAGGAGTACTTTGTGTTCACTTGTCGTTGTTCCCAATTTACACCATGGTATTCTACGCTTCCTGGTTCGTATTGACAAGAGAAATCGAACCAGTTATCGTAGTTGGGGGCCACTTAGTTAGTGAAATTATAAATAAAATTGCAAAGAAATTTTTAAAGGAGCCAAGACCTGATTTCCACAAAGATTTCGGTACTGGATCATTAAGTTACGGCATGCCATCAGCTCATGGTCAATTCATGGGATTTTTTGCAGGTTATTTCATTTGCATAGTATTATTTAAAATTAAGAACTTGTCGGTTAATCAAAAATATTTTGGTTGTATATTATTGTGTTCAATTTGTGTAGGAGTTTGTTTTTCAAGAGTTTATTTGTTATACCATACTCCTCAACAAGTAATTGTTGGTACGTTATTTGGTATGTTATTAGGAATGTGTTTCTTCTTAATTAGTTCAGTGTTCAGAGACTTGGGTGTAATAGATTGGGTGTTAAGTTGGCCATTTGTCAAGTACTTTTATATTAAAGATTCGTATTTCCATACTTATCAAACTTTTAAAGATGAATATGAATATTATTTATCGTTAAAATCCTCAACTAAATTAAGCAATATTGGGAAAATATAGCAGAAGTAAAGGATGAAATAAGAGATTTTTAGTTCAGCTGGTTGGGTTAAATTTTGTTTGTAAAAATGTTTGTATTTGTTTTAGGTGTTTTAATTCGTCGCCCCATTTTAGTCATAGAGTAATATATATATATATATAATAGTATATTAAATTTCTATCAACATAAGTTTACTACTATGGAAATTTACTAGAAATCATCCCAATTATCTTCGTCGTCTTTCTTGTTTAACCCACCACTTGCACTGCTTAAATTAGTTGATTGCTGAGGTTTTTTAAAACCAAAAGCACTTTCAACTTCTTCCTTTTGATTATCAGATAAGTTTAAACCTTCAAATAAGTGGCCAAATTTAGTATCAACAGCTTTATTAAATCCGTTATTTTGAACTTCTTTGGTAAATGTTTGGAAAGTTTCTTGACCATATTTACCGGTATCTTGCATTTTCTGACCAAACTGGGCCATGGCTCTTTTAGTTTCGCTACTTATATCACTTTGCTGGATTTGATTTAAACCTGGCTTAATAACCGATTCATGAACTTCGTTAACTGATTTTGTAACGGTTGATGAAAATAATCCCCAACCTTTTGATAAAGTTCCTAATGGGTCGGTTTGTAAGTTATCTAAGGTGAAGTTTGAAAACGATCCTCCATTATTACTACCACTACTTGGAGCTGGAGTATTACCAAATCCTTCAAATTTACCACCTTGTGATGGTGGTAAATTATCAGGTCTTGACCCGTTTTTATTACCTAATTCTGCAAAATAAGCTTCATTCTTCAATCTTTGATCATTGGATATTTTGGGAGGATTTGAGCGACGATTTTGAATCGAATCTTGTTGTGATTGTGATTGTGATAACGAGTCTGATGTCGCTTGATGATTCAATGATTCTTTAGTTGGTAAAACTTCACCGGAGTGATCTTTTGGTACAAATTCTTTACCTTCAGCCAAACATGACAATTTCTCTTTATAATCAGCTGCAACATAATTATCATATTTTGACTTAGCTGGTAAGGTTAAATCAATACCGTTAGTTTCAAAATATGACTTTAAATTGTCATTACCCCCATGTTCCATTCTTAAGACTTCTTCAGGTTTGAACTGGTCCATGGTGATTGATCTGACAAATGAAATATGCACCCCTAAACCTCTATGAATACCAGCACACTCAAGACAGATAAAGATACCAAATTTGGGTGAAGCCCACTGAGGATTTGGGGCTCCACAATCGATACATTTTTTGTTGCCGCCGTTTTTTTGTAATACTAATAGCTTTCTACGAGTTTCTGGATCTATTGACATTTTCCGCTCCGTTTAAACGACTAAAATACCTTGAATATCAAATACTGCTGAAACAGTTTAAACAAAACACTGGTCAGTTTGAAGTTTTTTTTTGATAAAGATCGCGTCGACAGCGATTACGACGACTATTGTGTTGCAGTACAATATTTGCTGGCACTAGTGGTAGGATTATTTCTAGAGGTTGGAAGACTGTGATTGTTGTTCTGCCCATGGCAATGGTGATTGCATGTAATAAAAGACTAGAGACCTGAAGCAGGAAAACAGCGGGTGAAAATCATACATTACAACTTACCGTGTGGATCGCTATTCTTTTTAATGATGTTGACTGGATAACCTTCCTTTGCAGGGAAAGCACCAGTGTGCCAAACAGCACCATCGACTATTTGAATCGTTCCAGTTACATAGTCCGCTGCTGGAGAAAATAAATAGACTGTAGATTGAGCAATATCTTGCACTCTACCGTATCTTTGTAAAGGTATTTTAGTGTGATAATTCGGAATATTATCCAATAATCTGCCCATACCTTCAGTACCTTCGATGAATCCAGGAGCTATACAATTACATCTAATACCTAATGGACCCAATTCCACCGCTAACGCATTTGATAAAGCATCGACTCCAGCTTTTGCAGCCCCAACATGAATTTGAAAGGGGATACCGTAATAATGTAAAGTTGCACTAACAAATAATATAGCACCTTTATTCTTTCTTAATTGCTCAAAACATGCTTTAACAGTATTAAACGAACCTAACAAATCAATTGATACAACTGATTGAAAAGCATTGGATGACAAATGGTTAAAATCACTTAAAAAGTTTCCTGCAGCACCAGCAATGACATAATCGATTCTTCCTAATGCCTCAACTGTTTTATTAACTGCTTTGACAAGCGAATGAACATCTCTGACGTCGGTATTACCACACCCAATAACTTTTGCATCAGGTCTTAATTGACCAATTTCCTTTGCAGCCAATTCAGTCTTTTCAGGATTCCTACCGATAATGGCAGCATTGGCCCCTAACAACACCATGGCTTCTGTTTGAGCTCTACAAATTGTACCGGCACCACCAGTGACAAATACTACTTTGCCTTTAAAAATATCACTTTTCCATGGTCCATTTTCAATGAAGCTACGATCTAATCTTAAGTTGACCATCTGGTAATATATCTATGCCTATAGTCTTATACAATTCAATTGATACAATTGTTTACCAATCCTTAAATACCAACGGGTTAATTGAATAAATATTTCTACTATAAATCTTGTGAAATTCTCAGTACCAAAATGACCGAGCGCTTCAAATTATATGGGGAAGCCAAAGATGGCTGCAAAAAATAAATGGGTCTCACAGTGAACAACTAACGAAAGAGTGCAAAATAGTTACTATATATTACTAAATATCATATAATTACATCTATGAATACAAAATCAAAAACATCTATAATATCATATATCATTATCATTAATCATGGACCACCTTCTTCTTCATGGACGTCTCGTCGTCGGACAATTGATCTCTTGGTCTCTTTTCCTTTTTATGTTCTATATCTTTTTCGATATCAGCAAATAAATTCTTCGTTTCAGGTTCTGATTTCTTTAAAGGCATGTCACAGTGGGCAGAATCCAAGAAACTATCGACTTCTTCATCGTAGTCATAAACATCGTCATCATAGAAGTCATCATCGTCACCAGCCTCATCGTCGTCATCATCATCTACATCATCGTCGTCATCGTCGTCGTCTTCATCTTCATCATAATCCTCTATTATATCAGTAGGCAAATCACCATTCAGGGTATTTTGTAAATTTGAAGTATCTAATTGATCATATAAACTGATTACATTACGACCAGTATCAACATCGTTAATTTCATTTAAACAAAAATCTTTATAATTGTCATAAATATATTTAATGAGCAATTTGAATGTTGATTTATTTTTACCAATTCTTACATCATTTAAAACTTCCAATAGTGAAAGACAAGTTGAGTTTGATAAATTATTTTCATTTCTAACCGTCTTAAAAAAGTTGAAAAAATAATCAATTATTTTAAATTTTAAAAAAGCTTTAAGGTAAAATTTATCATTTATAGCTAAAACATGCGATAAACATGTTAAAACACTTAATTTTAATGCCATTTTAACGTTAAACGTTAGTAATTTACTTATTCCCAAGATTATATTATTCGTTAAAAAAAATGGCCTTTGCAATTTTTTATCATGCGTTGTTATACAGAATGAAAATAATTCACACAATTGCTGATATAATAATTCATCCTTTTTAATCAGCTTACAAATTTCTTCGTCGGTTTCTTTATTATCACCGTCATTATTACCCAATTTTATGATATTTTCATATAGTATTGGAGCAACTTCACTGTAAAATGCTTTAAAATAATCTTCGGTACTAATATCATTACCTTGACTTGTTGTTGCGTGTAAATCAGGGATTGCACCATTTTCATCAATTTTGCCAATATTATTATCGAGTAAATTTTTTAACGCTTCAAATGCTTGCATTTTCAATCCAATGTTTTTCTCATTTAGCAACACCTGAGCTAATAATGTCATTAATGTCATATCATCCGATAATTTTAATCCAAAGTCTTTGCCTTCCTTAAAATCTTTATCATTTGGTTCAATCTGACCATTGGTATTTTGAAGCTTATCTTCAATTGGTGGTTCAAAATTATCAATCGCTTCACCATCATCGATTGAATTAACTAAGGAGACATCTTGTTCAATGATACTAACAATCAATTCTGTACCCAAAATCTTAATTGATAATTTCTCGTCGTTTAATGCAAATTTAATCATATCAAATAATCCATTTGAAATTAATAATGATAAAAAATCAGTTCTTTGGAAGCTTTGTAAATTTTTTGTTAATAAAATATATTGATGAATTAATTTAATACCATTTCTTTTCAATTCTAATTCGACGTTTAAATCTATTTCATTATTGTCATTGTTTGGCTTATAGTGCATAAATAACTTTTCCAAAAAATTATTATTATTTTTTGAGTCTTTTAGAAATTCAATTATTGAAATTTGATTTGTATGAATTAATGTGTTTAGTAAATTAAACGTTTGATCATCGATGAATCTTGCCAATATAACGTCTTTTAAAAACGTTAAATAATAATCCCTTTTAAAGATATCTAAATTATCTTTAATTGAGTCGGCTTTTAAATTTGGCAAATTAATAACCACTTTAAAACTTGCCTTATTTAATAAAAATTCACGATGACAAGATTTTTGGTTAGGAAATTCGGCATCATACTCTAAAACACTTATCAATCCTAGAATTTTTTCTTCAGTTGATAAAAAATCTTCAATAATTGAAATCTCCGCATACAAAATTAAATTTTTCATAATTTCACTCAATGAATATAAATTGAATAAATTATGTTCAAGTTCGCTTTGTTCAAAAATTTTAATCAATTTAACTAAATATTCATTTTCAATTATAAATTTCAGAATACATGATCTTGAATAATTTGACGTTGAGCATTGATTTATAATTTCTAAAATTTCCTCTAAATTATTTAACGCTGGTAACGGTGGGAAATTTATTGGTCCAGTTATTAATTCGGTAATATCACCATTCTCATTACTGGGTATAACGTAATATAATGAAATTTCCGACAGGTAATTTTCTCGTTGAACTTTAATGATAAAATCACATAAATCTGCGCATCCTTCGGTTTCTTGGAATGACAATGCAATATCATTGCCATCAGCATCTGTCCATACAATCAAAGTGTCTTGTTGTCGTTGATATTGCGTTGTACCTTCAAGATAAGCTTTCAAAATCACATCATCTTGATTCAATTCATTTTTAACCAAAAGAAATGGCTTTCTACTATCCTTTTCAATATTGCCTGTACAAAACCCTGTACCATGATCTAGCCAATTATCATCTTTTAACAAGTATACCTTAACTCTTCTTTCAACGTTTGGTATTATTTCTTCAATATCCTTACTTATTCCGTTGCCATTACCATTCGATTTATTTTTAATTTCATCATCGCTATCAGAATGATTATCCTGGTTGTTATGTTCGACGTTATCAATGTCAACCTTCCCTTCTTGTTTCTCTAGGTTCAAATCACCGCTATTTTCTTTAACATCAGGCTGTATTCCTTTATTCGATGACATTATTATTGTACTTGTCATCGCTTAGTGAATAACTTCTGTCAAGTGTGCAACGCGTTTTAGTAAAGCGTTTCTCGGTTTTGGTGCAATGATTTTTTCGTTATATAATACAAATGACAAGGATATTATCCGCTTTAACGTTTAATCGGTGTAATGTATTTAAATATCGTACTACGTTATTAAGTGAATTCTTGTTTCAAGTGGTTATCAATGAAACTCAAGATTGTTGTTACTTCCAACGATTGCGCGATAGTTTTTTTTGTATTTCTATTTACATAAGGGTCTATTGATAAGAAGCTGTTTTTCAGCTATTTCTGTTTGCAGTCTACTCAAGGGGCCATTGGAATCTAATGGGACAAGAGAGCAGCACTGGTCAAGTTTCTTAACCAATCGACTTTATCAACGTCGTGAGTGTCTTCAACTTCACCCCAAAGTTCAGTTTGAAAGATTATTTCTAAGTTACCAAATTCAATGATTTCGTCGATAGTTTTAAAATAATAATCATCCACACTCCGTTTGTTTAATTGGTACACCTCTTGCTGTGTTTTAGAATGGGAAACGTTTGATCTTAATAACGTTAAGCCACATAAAAATGATTTTGACGTTAAAATTGACTTTTCTAAAGCAACTAATTCGTAGATTGATAAATTATTTAACCAATGCAACACAACATTTTGCGTTGTGATGGTCTGCTGATTACCTCTTAACCCATCGGTTTCACAATCTAAGTAATTCAACTTAATCTTATAATCCTCGGCTGGTAATAAATCTTTTTGGGAATGGCCATAAACGGTGAAAAACTCTTCAAACTCTTTAATTAATGGCAAATATAACTCATCTTGCTTGGCTCTTAATTTACCTTCGTATTCTTCCGCTGTTGCAAAAATAAGACAAGTATCAGTATCAAAATATCTTAATAGATTGAGTTTAATATCTTCAATCTTACCAACTTTGGTAATCAAGTCAGAATCTTCGTTGGCCAAGTCATTGGCATTTTTCAAATCTATGGATCTTGCAACTATTGAAGTAAGCGGCAACGAATTTGTTTGAATTTTCAAGCTTGGTAAATTTGACCACTCATGTTGCACCATATAAGCTAATTGTTTTTTTTCCTTTGGCAAGGATAATGGGAAGCCTAGTGGTGTTTTCAAGGCTTTACCATCTAGTTGAACTTCATAATGACCAGTGTTTTCATTATAAAAAGTATCAACCTTGTCCCAAAATTTTGTCAAGGTTTTGGATAATCGATTGGTATCAGATTTAATGTTATTCTCAATCGTTTTGTCAGTGCCCAAAGGTCTTGCGGTGGGTGCAAACCCCTTTAATGAGCCTCCAGACGCTCTTAATACCACCGACAGCGCCAAACATCTTACGCCTACCCTAGATGGACCAAGGTTAATATTCTTTAATCCAGTTCTTAACATCATTGGAAGTCTCAATTTTTTTTCACATCGATCTCACAGAAGCCAGAAGAACACCACCGTCAACATGTCATTGAATCCAGAGGCTTTACAGAAACTATTAATCGAAATGGACAACCAGCTCAACAAGTCCAAAGCCGAATTAAACATGTGTAGCTTACAATTAGATAGAGTGGAAACCAATTTAAATCTAATCAATCAGACGTCAAAATCTTTGAACACCATCTGTGATACTGAGAACAATGAAACGGTCTGGCAAGGAATTGGCAGAAGTTTCATCAAAAACGACGTCAATAGCTATTTAAAAACTATATCGAAAGACGAAACCGACTTTTTGGATAATAAAAAGTCATTAATGACTAAGAAACATTATCTTGAAACAACCTTAGAAAAGACGATTGACAATATGACAAAATTAGTAGGGGGCGACAATAAATAGAGAAAATATACCACCGACAGACGCTACTGCCTTGACCTATATATTTAATGTATACAATGACTAATCACTATCGTCTTCATCGACACCATCATCTAAAATTCTTCTCTCTATGTCATCTTGTTGTTGTTTATCCTTTGCCAACGACATCCTTTCAGTTAAAAATATATTAATGTTATCTTGCAAGCTGGTTAATTTCGCTCTTAATTGTCCTAAGTTACTATTACTACCTTCAGTTGGTTTATCTCTATCTTCACCTCCAGCATTTATAACGATGTCTGATATTTGGGTTGTTTTACCATTTGTAGTATGAGGTCCACTACCAGGAGCTAGTCTATACTCAGGGATGTCTGGACTACTGTAATTAGCTATAGGATCTTGAGACATGTTACTTTTGTATAGGGACAGGGAGGTGTTTAAATCTCAAACATACAACATATATTTCTATGTGAGAGAGAAAAAAACTGTGCTCACGAATAATCTTTGATAGGGATGGTTTTGGAAACATTGGAATAAGCATTGAATTTTATTTCAATAATTTCGTCTTGGGGGAAATGCAACGATGGGATATCAAAACACGACGAAGCCATTAAATAGCCATAAAACACTTTCAACACGGTTTCGTCAGCGATGATCAAAATATCACCACTCATCCTCTCCATTTCTAAAATCAACGGCTCGATTTTTATCGCCAAATCATGGTACAGTTCAGCTCTTGAAAACCTATGATGATAGGGGTCCTTGACAAAATGCTCGTATTCTTGTGGTAAGGTCTTTTTTATTTCATCGAGGGACATTGACCCAACAACACCAGGATTTTTTTGTGACAACTGAATTCTACTTCTAATTTTGATGGCTCTTTGTTTGAAGTATTTGGTAGTTTCCAAGGTTCTTCTTTTAACTGAGGTCCAAACCACAAAGGAGTTTTCATCTACTCCATCAGCACCAGCCGGCAAATGTTTTTCGTCGACGGAAAATTGTTTTTTAAGACTTAATGATGAAGAATTATTGGAGTTAAGTTGGGAGGATTCCCCTGATTCACTAATATAATCGATATCAAAATAGCCTTTGCCTTGATTTTTTAGATAGTGCATCAAGGTGAAGGATAAATTTTTGGAGTATTTTTTACCTTCATCGTCTAATGATGGATCATCACCGTAGTCAACCGAATTATTATGACATCTGGCAAAAAAAACCGACCCACGCTTAATTCTTGAGTTCATCAAAAAGAACACCACCTTGTTGATCAAATAGCCATAGTTGGAATTATGCAACTCGATTCTTTCGCCAAAATTGATAAATTTGATATAGGATAATTTATTTTTATCGTCATCTTCACACATTGGTTGGTAATGAGGGGTTAAGCTAGTAATTCTATCGCTATAATCTTGGTAGGCTTTATTGTAATCCCAATTGCTATAATCAGGTGACGACTTGGCTGCACTTTCCATATTTTTTAAAATGATTGAATCGTCAGTTACTGAGCTTTCAATAAATAATGATTGAATATTTAATTTTTGAAACTTTTCATCCAATTCTAATCTATTCTTTATAAATGGATTAACAGCATCATAAATCGCAATTTGCCCCAAATCATTTTCAAAAAAATTCAAAATATCGTTCACACAATCATTAATCAACCTTAATCTTAAATCATTGTCCTCAATAAACAACTTATGACTTAAATCATCATCGAATTTTTTCCTTCTGTAATCACCTAAATGGAATACATGAGTCTTAACCCCTAACCATCTTAAATATCTCGTTAATGATACTGATAAATGTGTTTTACCTCTACCGGGCAAACCTGCTAAAATAATACAAATTTTACCAGCGTGAAATAATCTACCAGATTCTGTTGAATACAACTGCGCTGGGGAAATGTAATCCGAATTAATTTCCTTATGAACCCCATCGACGTCGCTTAATCTTCTTCTGCCTAAAATTGAAGCTTCTGTTGGTCTTTCCACTAAATTTGGTTTTGTCTTTTCATGAAATGACCATCTCTTTCTGGTTCTTTTCCCCGATGTTGGTGAAGTTGCTGGTGGTTCGATTGGTGCTGATCCAAACCCATTACTAAGTTCATAGTCTTCCACTGAATGACTCATGATTGATCTATTTGTTGGGTATTATTCTTTATGAAGATGTCCGCTGTAGTAATAATAATAATAATATTTGGGGGACGTTATCTTTGCCAGTGCGGTTTTTAGGTTTTTTTGGGCCCACCCCCAGATTAACTAGACGGAAATAACCTGGCAGCAATAAACACCAGTGCAGGCCACTGCAGGCCCATTACTTCAGTAGGGATAGACGTCGCGAGAGGTAAGAAGTATAATCCATTAATTTACATTCAAAAAATGTACAGTTATTTAGTATGATATGTATATGAAATAATTTATTCTAATTTACCACCTTTTCTTTCAATTAAAGCTTTTCTATCTTTATCTAAATGTAATTTAGTAATGACAACTTTTGATGGGTGTAAATTGATTGGAACGGAAGCACCATTTGATTTTTCTTTTTGGACTTTATCAACTTGAATGGAGAATTTTAATCTGTAAACTGATGAGATTTTACCTTCGGATCCTTTTTTGGAACCTCTGGTGACTAAAACTTCATCATCTTTTCTGATTGGTAAGGATTTAATGTTGTATTGTTCTCTTAACTCTTTTGATAATGGAGCAGATAATAATCTTCTTCTTTCGATTGATGATGAGGTGAAGTAAGCTTTTCTAGCTTTTGAACGAGATGATGAAACGTCTAAAATTTCGTTAGTATATGTTTAATTTGCGTTTAAATGGATGACGAATTCAGCAGTATCATGGGACGTTCTTGCTAGTTTTCTAATCTACGTAAAACTTTTGCTGTTGGGTATTATCTCAATGTTTCAATATATTGCATGTTCAAATTGACTCATCAAGTTCTACTACGCTAGCTCAGTTATTACTCTAGCCCCCACTGTTGTTGTAATTCCTTGATTAACACTACACATCCATTCAATATCCTTATAATAATATCATACCTTGACTAATTTTGGCCATTTTGATTATCTATAATTCAGTGAAAAAAATGAATCAATTGATTTTTTACTTAATGATGAGAATTTTTTCAAGTCGTCCTTGGAGAGTCGCAGAGCGATATTTTTCACCAGGAGACACAGTCACAGGGCGGGAGCCCTCGCGGCTGGGTTGCAATGTTGTGGAAGAGGGACTGGCAAGGTGGTGAATCATAGTGAACTGACGGCGCAGTGGCACTGTGGCCATGAGCCAGATGGGGGTTGCTTTTCAAGCGGAAAGAACGGTGGGACTAGCAAAAAATGGCAAAAAAAACGGTTACACAAAAAGTTGAAACGACCAGCCCGAGGCGGGACTCGAACCCGCAATCATTAACTCCGGAAATTAACACCTTAACCAATTAGGCCACAAGGGCGAATCTAGAGTCCAAAAGTGGCGAAAGGGAGGACATCGTACTGTTGTCCAGCATCTAATATGTTTTTATGAAGTTTTATTAATGACCTTCCGTCGTCATACGTCAAAGCATATAAATCATGCACCCTATGACAGTGACAGCCAGGTTTTGTGGAGAGAAATTTTTGATATCATTTAACCCTAACGAAAGGAATAATATGAGAATACCCCATGTTTGAATTTTGGTTGCAAAATTTGCGTGACAAATCTTGCGATAAATATTTTATAAAAGAATTAACACTCAAAAACAAATTGGAGAAAGAACAGAAAGGAAAGAACAGAACAGAAAAGGAAAGGAAAGGAAAGAAAAGAAAAGGGAAGAAAAGGAAAGAAAAGGAACATTCATATAAAACCAAACTACAGGCTCGACTCGTTATTTAAAAAATTTATCAAACTCGTTCAAAACAATTCTGTAATGAGCATCGCTGCTTGCAGCTTTCTCGATGGCTAATTTGTAATTCTCTTCATTGATAGGATAAACTTCAGTCCAAGACCTAATGTTGTGTTGGACAACGAAATCTAACATTTCGTGCATCTCTTTTCTGGAACCGATTAATGAGGTGCCAATATGAACACTACTAAATCCAAACTTAGCAGCATTAATTTGGATAGTTTCATCGGCAACTGGAACCCCAACAGAAATTATTTTACCATTGGCTTTGGTAACATCAATGAACTTATTCAAGTCGATTGCAGTAAAGCTAGCAGCACAATTTAAAATCAAGTCAAACGATCTAGCATGTTTTGAAACCCAGTCTTCACTTTCACCAGTTGCAACAAATTCGTGAGCACCCAATTCTAAAGCTTCTTCTTGTTTCTTTGATGATCTGGAAAATGCAACGACTTCCCAACCATATTTATTAGCAAATTGTACGGCAACATGACCTAAACCGCCAATTCCAATAATACCAACTTTTTGTTTGGTATTCTTTTTTAAATATCTAGTTAATGGTGAATAAACAGTAATACCTGAACAGAAAAATGGTGCAGCTTCTTCAGCCGTTAATCCTTGCGGGACTTTGAAAACAAATCTGCTATTCACTCTTATATAATTGGCATATCCACCTTGAGTGATATAATTATCGGAAAAGATATCGGGTTGACCATACGTTAATATTGAGTCGTTACAGTACTGCTCGTTATCAGAAAGACACAGTTCACATACACCACAACTATTGCATTGAGCACCAACACCAACCGAATCACCAATTTTAAGATCTTTAACTTTGTCATCAATTTCAACCACTGAACCTACAACTTCATGACCAGCAACTAGATCGTTTCTTGCAAATGGTCCCCAAGCTCCTTTAAGAATATGACAATCAGTCCCGCAAACGGAGCACGCTTGGATTTTAATGGTTACGTCATTAGCAAGTAATTTCTTAGCTTCATAACTTTTGACCACTGCATTATTCCAGTTTTCTGGAGTGTCAGTAGTAAATCCGGTAAATTTTGATGGCACACTCATATTTGTTATTTTTTATTTTTGGGATATTATTCAATTGAATTACTAAAGAGCAAGAGAGGGTATGGATTCCTTTTATATATGCCAGTTTGCCATATAATTAATAATAAGATTATGAATGAACTGCAATGGCAGATACTCACCAACTCCCCAGTATAGTCAAGGAAGGTTCATGGTGAACCAAAAACCAGTTATATACAGGAAAATAGAGAGTTTTTTGTCACCAAATTTTACGAGTCGACGATAACGGTTGATTAACATTGATTGACATACGGGCAAACTATTTTCAGAGTGGAATATTATCTTTGCACGTAACCCCTAAGCACTTGTAAGAACCATTTGACCCTCTCCAATATAAGATTTCGCCTGATGGTAACAAACTGGTCGTTGTGTAAATACTATGATATTCTAATAATCTTACCAATAGTCTTGCACCTAAGTGCAAACGATAGAAGGTTAAGAAATCGTCGCAAGAAAGTCCAACAGTACAAATAAGAGATAAGAACGAAGAATAACTAGAATACTCTTAGATTACACTATGAAAAGTCATTACCAGCATGACGATCAACCCAACACCACTAATATTTGTGATTATAAACTGCTTTAACCACAACATCGCTATCTGATTTATCAATAGTTTCTCTTGAAACACCAGTTAAATGCTTTTCAATTGAATTAGTTTCTACATTATCTTCATCATTCTTTAACATTTCGAGAATATCATTTGGTAAAGATGAAGGGAAATCACCATTCAAAGTATTTTTGGAATTGCTTTCATAACTAGTTGAAGATTTTAATTTCAACAATTTATCAGGAAAGAACGAATAATTATCGGAATGTAATGTTTTCTCGTCAATTGGTGAAGATGAAGTTGACGGATCACTGTAATTTGATGGGCTTGACGAATTGGCTGAATTCTGTGATGTCGTCAAATAAACCAAAGAACTCGAAGTGAAGTTTCTTGAATTATTTGCCAAAGTTGACCAAACTGAGGTGAAAGGTAATAATAAAGCAGTTAACGCAACACTAATATGGGTGAAAATATCACCATAAAGGTACAAATTTTTTAATGGGGAATAACATAAAATAGTCAAAATGGTTGGAATCAACAACGTTTGACTAAACATAATCATCAATATATGATAATAAGAAAATTGCTTTAAACCTAAATATCTTCTAGTCCTGATTGCAAAGAATAACTTCAAAACCAAAATAAGACTCATAAAATTAACTGATGCTGAAAACAAGATTTGTGGCACCCCATTAATCCATCCAGTTTGGAAAGCTTTGGGTGTACTATAGGTCGATTCATATAAAGTAGTTGAATAAACGGCATTATTAACATAAAGTCCAAAAGTTGTCCCCATCAAAGCAAACGAAACAAATCCTGCAATGTAACCATATAATCTAACTTCAGGACTTTGGAAAATAATCCAAATTTGATAAGTGAACGACAATTGGATTAATGTAACTAGTACAATAACTGCAGCATTTCCAGCAATTGAAACTTTATAAGCATTTCGATCATCATAAGCAACAATCCCAGTAAAATTCGTTGTCAATGAACCCAACGGGCCCAATTGATACCCTAAAAACAAACCTGATCTTAAAATTGAAGCTAATAAAATAATCTGATTTAAGATGAAAATAGGTGTTTTTTTATTTTTGATGATTAAAAGTAATAAAACTGACATTGCCAACGAAGCAGTAATTGCTGCACCGTGAACAATAGAATAATTTACGATTTTTCTACTCTGTTGATCTATTAAACCGAAGGTAATCGTATAGGGGTCATCGCTTGTTGGTAATGTATAATTTAAAGTAATATGTCTAGGATTGAAATTCTGATCCATTTTCTCTGGTCTACTGCTAATTTGTTGAATTAATTCACAGAAAAAATTGCTAATATCCTCCAGGATAATCAAATCATTTTATATCCAAATATTCACAGTTAGATCCATATTTTTAATATTTTTTGTAAAGATTTGTTTCATCAGGTTGTTTAATTACCGCATTGAGCGGTATCAATGGATTTTTCGACAGTTTAGATAAGGCAGCATCTCTGGGTAGACCCCCAGTAATCATGTGCTTCGGTTTGACAAATATCCCATTTAGACACCACCGCTTGATGTCCTAAGATATTTTTTTACATCTTAACACCTGTTGCCTAATTAATGGTGTTTGAATATGAAACAGCTGCAAAAAAAATCACTGCTGAACCACCGACATCTCTATAGGCGAAGAATTTTAAAACGCAATTTACAGCAGCTTTTTCTTAACAACCGGATTCCTTTTATTGGATGGGATTGTTTCTGGCCATCACTATATGGAGACCATGGCGTTTAAAGTACCCACTGTTTATATAAAATGTAGCATTTCGTCGGCAAACAACCACAGCGACTTTGATGGGGTTCTCAAAATTTTCAAGACGCCCTCATGACTGAGAAGTTGACCAGGGCATTAATTAACAGAAATTATTTTAAAAATTTTATAAATAGTCAAGCTTTAATTGCTAGAGGCGGTAATTTATTCAAGTATCCCGGCATTATTAATATAATCGATAGAATACTTTAACAAAATCAATAAAAAACCACTTTAAACTATAAAAGAATTGCAATTGAAGAAAAAAAACAACCAAGAAGGGAAACTCCATCATTCCACAATGTCCGAACCAAGAGATATATCAATGATTGATGTATCAAATGCTTTAAATGAAGTAGACCAGAAACAAGGCGAACCGGCATCGCCACCGTTAAGAAGAAAATCCACGTTGATATTGACAGATGAAGATATGAAAATTGATCAACAACAACATCAACGAGATGAAAATGAAAATATGCATATAGATCATAGTCAAACTAATTTGAATCAGTCAGGTTCATCGAATGCAGGTGATCCGACGCAACAACACCCACCTCAACCACCACAAAATCAACAACAACAACCATCATCACAGGAGGACCCACCTGCAAATGTGACAGTGCCAGTTGAAATAAGATGGACTCAAGGCGGTGACAAGGTTTATGTCACTGGTTCATTTACAGGGTGGAGGAAAATGATTGGTTTAGCAAGACAACCTGATAATAGTTATTTGATTACTTTAGGGTTACCAGTTGGTACCCATAGATTTAGGTTTGTCATAGACAATGAATTGAGATTTAGTGATTATTTACCAACTGCAACTGATCAAATGGGTAATTTTGTCAACTATGTAGAAGTCACCCCCGATAATGTTCGAGGATTTTTAGAACAACAAGAGGAAGAACAACAACAGCAACAACAGCAACAACCAGAAGACCAACAACAACCACAATCACCAACACTGCCACAAGATTCAAAGTCACAACAGCCACTTCAACCGCCTCGACCACCACAATCAGACGAGAGACGATCATCTTATGATTCAGACCTCCTGCGTAAAGGTTCCATCTCAAGAGGCGGCAGATCAGACTCCGTTTGGGGATTGACGAATGATGATGATGATATGGGTAATGGATATTCACGTTATCATGACGAAGCTGATGGTGATAATGAAGGAAATAGAAAAAACTACGATTATATTGTTGATATACCACCGATTTTTATCGACCCAAAAGTCATGGAACAATATTATATTGCAATTGAAAAACAAGCCAAATCACAAAATGGTCAACAAGCATGGTTACATCCTCCCCAATTACCTCCACATTTAGATAATGTTATCTTAAATAATTTTAATTCAATGGATAGAGATAATAATTCTGGTGCATTACCAATTCCAAATCATGTCGTGTTAAATCATTTAGCAACAACTTCAATTAAACATAATACTTTATCAGTAGCATCAGTTGTAAGATATAAAAGAAAATATGTTACACAAGTTTTATATGCTCCTTTACAACAATAGATTAGTACAGCCCTTGTTTGACATACTTTTTAAAAGCATAAATAGAGATATATAACAAAAATATAGGAAACACATACATTCATAAAACTAGTTGGCTAATAACGTTAGTTATAGTTTCCTGATTCGTAGGACTCATCTCTACCATAGTGTTCATTATTTCCGGAATTGTCACCAGTTTTACGAGAGTTTCGAGTGCCTCTTTGTCCCATCGTATCTTGACCTCCTGACATACCTGACATACCAGCCATACCACCAGAAGTCATACCACCAGAAGTCATACCACCAGAAGTCATACCAGCAGAAGCCATATCAGCAGAAGTCATACCAGAATCACGATTCGAGGAATCGTAATTTGGCTCACCATATTTTGTCGATTCTTCTCTTGATCCAGAAGTATCAGATTCAAATTGATGTTGGCCCTTCTTCTTTTCCTTCTTCTTTTTATCCTTCCCAAATATGGAATGGTGGTTGTTATCCATATTATGTTTGTCGTCGTCACTTGAAGAGGTTGATGAAGATCTTGATTTCTTAGTGAATCCTAAACCCATTGTAACTCAGTTTATATATAATTTACTAATAATTTATTAATATATTTTATATTGTTTGGGCCCATTTTTAGAAAAGTGGCTGCAAATTTATACAGATTTAAAACGCAACCCTTTCATTTTAATACCCCTTTTAAAATTTAGGGCCCAGTCATTTAATTTATAAAATTAGCAATAATACGTCATAAATTAGTTAGATGCTAGCATTATATTATGTGTCTTCAGATATCTTAACCAGATTAAACTATTTTGCTTTTTGTGTGCCTTAAAGTAGATCTATGCGAACTTCAATTGCCCACTAAAAATCATGTGTAAAGTTGGACAATTTCGCCGACGTTTGATTAAAACTGTATAGAGTTAATTAGGTGGATCCAATTATGGGGAAACAAAAAAAGAAAATGTCAAATTGCTTCGTGTTGCGTTGGTGGAGTGAATAGGGAGAGTATGAGATTTTGCAATACTGCTCATGGTGTATTTTGACCTACATAGAAATCTAATAATCTCTGTTTGAGGAACCATATGAATCGTTACCTCCTTGGTTTGAGCCATATGAGTCGGAGTTGGATGAACCGTATGAATCGTTACCACCTCTGTTTGAAGAACCATATGAATCGTTGCCACCTCTGTTTGAGGAACCATATGAATCATTACCTGCTTGGTTTGAACCATATGAGTCGGAGTTGGATGAGCCATATGAATCGTCACCACCTCTGTTGGATGAACCGTATGAATCCTTACCACCTTTGTTGGATGAACCATATGAATCGCTGCCTCCTTGGTTTGAGCCATATGAGTCGGAGTTGGAGGAACCGTATGAATCTGAGTTGGAGGAACCGTATGAATCCTTACCACCTTTGTTGGATGAGCCATATGAATCGTCACCACCTCTGTTGGATGAACCGTATGAATCCTTACCTGAAGAACCATATGAATCTGAGTTGGAGGAACCGTATGAATCCTTACCTGAAGAACCATATGAATCTGAGTTGGATGAACCATATGAATCTGAGTTGGATGAGCCATATGAATCTGAGTTGGAGTTGGATGAACCGTAGGAATCGTTACCACCTCTTCTGTCGTCATTATTACCTCCTCTTCTATCGTCGTTATCTCTTTTATCGTCGTCTTTACCGAAACCGAAAACCATGTTTACTATTTATTACTATTGTTTGTTAATTTGAAAAATTCACTGGATGAAAATAAAAGGATTAATCATACTTATATAGTTTTTGTCACCTGAAACTGAGTTTTGGCACCACACCCACAATTTCAAAACCTGTGGGAGTTTTCAACACATTTAGCAAAGATTGAAATTAATAATGTCCGATTGTTATAAAATTGTACATAACACTAGTTAATTGCATTGTGTAAAACGGTGCAAATGTTATTCAATAACTCCTATTTGGAATAACAGCAATAGACATTCGAGAATGCGTGTTTGTAGTTAAGCCTTGAATTGCACAATTTCCCTTAGATATAGTATTCAACATAGGAAAAGGGGTATACAGCGTATCTCGCATAAGGCAATGTCAATGCATGTTTAACAGCAATTGAAATCAACATGATGCTAATTTCACATTGCAAATTCCACTGGGGAACGTTGGTGGGCTTTCACCTAGGAGGGTTTTCGCAGCCAATGAATTGTCTAATTTCACATCGAAAATGCAAAGTGCAACCAAATGAAATTTAGACGAATAGTTTAGAAGCAATGGAAGCAATGAAGTTCGCTTAAATCCTGTAGGGACCTAATTGACACCATGTCGTTAATTGAGACCAATTCGATTTATACGAAGTTTCCGAAGTTCTGATCTGATCGTCACCAGATAGAGACAAAACTACAGGGGAGCAGATCGCAGAGATCATAGAGACACTAGATTTCAGGTGTAAAACTACAGGAAGCAGATCATACAAAACTGCAGGAAGCGGATCATACAAAACTTCAGGAAGCAGATCATACAAAACTACAGGAAGCAGATCATACAAAACTACAGGAAACAGATCATACAAAACTACAACAGCAGACCGTAGAGATCACCGAGATCACCAGCTTCAGGTGACAAACTACAGGTGAGATGTACATAAACTACACACTTTTAATGATTTCTATCAGCTGTACGAGGTTTTGCTTTTAAAATATTATCCACTCTTAATAAAACTTCAGCAGCTTCGGCTGCTGATGAAACAACTGCTCTTTTCAACTTGTAACTTTCAACAACTCCTAAATCTCTCATGTCAGCAATAATACCATTGTTTAAATCCAACCCACTGGTGGTCATACCGTTATAAATTGCCGATCTTAACTTAGTGACCAAATCACTGGAATCGAATCCTGCATTATCGGCTAAAATAGTTGGTAATTGTCTCAAAGCTTTGGCAAATGATTCAATCGCTAAAGATTTTTTACCAATTTCATTTGCAGCAATTTGATCAACCGCTTTGGACATGATCATTTCCGATGAACCCCCACCAAGACAAGTTTTTGGTTCGAGGGTGGTTTGACTTAACACTGATAATGCATCATGTAACGATCTTTCAGCTTCATCCAACCCTTGTTCAGTGGCTCCTCTTAAAATTATAGTACATGCTTCATTTGCTTCGCAGCCTGAAAACTTCAACATTGAAGTTTCACCAATTAATATTTCTTCAATTGATTTACAATACCCTAATTTAACGTTAATTGAATTATCAAAGGTTGAAATTACTTCACCACCAGTAACTAACGCTAATCTTTCAATACCATCAAAGTCGGCGTGTTCAATTGAATTTATTTTGCTTTCAGTAAATAATTGTTCAGGATAGTCATAAATCAATTGTCTATTTATAAAACAGTTTATATCAAATTTTTTAATTTTTTCAATTTTATTCTTCATTTTTAATGTTTCAGATTTTTCTAATTCTGCTAATTTTGACGTTGAATCAACTTTAAATTTGGCACCAAAGATTTTAACTTTATCGGTATCTAATGATGTATTGGCAATTAAAATTTTAACATCTTCAATCTTTTTAGGTTGATTGATACCAAATTTCTTCTCTAATATAAATCCTTCATCTAAGTAAGAATCGGACAATTTACCTCCAGCGATTTTTATAATTTGGATGTTGTTTAAATTGGTCGATCCGTTTAATCTTAACACGGCATCAACCGCTAACTCTGCAAAATGTTGTTTATCTTGCGATAAAATTTTTGATGATAATGTTGTTTTAGCAATATTAACTAAATCTTTTTTAAATAATTCGGAATCTTTACCATTATCTATGGCCACCTTGGTTAAGGCATCGATGGCAGTATTACGTGCAATTCTAAACCCTTCGATAATCGTTTGTGGATGGATTTTCTTATTAATCAAGATTTCTGCTTCTCTTAATAATTCGGCAGCTAATACCGTGACCGAAGTGGTACCATCTCCAACCTCATCATCTTGAACTTTGGAAATATTGACCAACACTTTAGCAGCAGGATTATCCAATGGAATAGACTTCAATATAGTAGCACCATCATTAGTGATCAATGAGGTATTCAAATCACTGGCACTTTGTAACAATTTATCCATCCCTTTAGGTCCTAAAGTTGATTTCACCAAATCTCCAACGGCAATGGCCCCAACGAACGACGACAATCTAGCATTTTCTCCTCTTTCTTCACTGGCTTGGTCCCCTAAAATCTGAACTGACATCTTAATATATCTTTTTCACGTTAAGGATATCTCAATTGATGCTTTAATGGCGTTGAAAAATTTTGCGATTTCGTGTAGTGCGACAAATGAAGTTTTAGATATATTTGATTATTTTTCAATCGTTGCATTTTGATATCATCGAGTTCTTTTACGTGTTGTAGAAGAAGTAGATAGATTATAGATTATAGGTATTGTTTACAGCTCATAGGTGCTATTGACAATTGTTCTTTGCTTTTATTTTTTTTGCTTTTCTTGGTCCACCACCTTCCCCGGGTTACACTTTAAACCATCGTAGAATAGAATGAAAGAAGAAGATTCACAACAAGAGATAATACAGGCAATGTTAGCCAAGTCTCACGATTATGAAAAGTTATTCAAGCAAATAGACAAGACAAAACCTGGAGAAATATCCTTGGAAGAATTTGAAAAAGCGTTGAAAAATTTTAATCATCCCATTAAAGAGAACCCTGAGTTAATTAAAAGAATTTTCAAAAGTTTTGATACTAACCAGGATTCCAAGATTGACATTAATGATTTCAAAAATTATTTAAAAACCACCGATGAACAGATTTTAAAAGGGTTTAAAATGATCGATGGAGATCATGATGGTAAAATAAATAAAAAAGATTTAGTTAAATATTTAACCAACACATTACATTTAAGGCCGACCATGGAAGATATCGATATTGTGTTCAATCAAATCGACACCCTCAATTTGGGGTATATAACGTTTGATGAATTTAGAAAGTACTTATTATTAATCCCAAGATTAGATGGGTCAAGAATAAAAACTGCATTTCAATATATTGTCGAAGAATTAGATTTAACTTCTGACGGGGATGTTACGTTGATTAATCAATTTTTAAATGGGTTTGGTTATTTCCTAGCTGGGGGGATATCTGGGGTGGTTTCAAGAACTTGTACTGCCCCATTTGATAGAATTAAAGTGTTTTTAATTGCAAGAACTGATTTATCATCGACGGTGATGCATCTGAAACTGGATATTGCCAAAACGATAGAAAGGTCTGGTAAAAACAGTATAGAAGTATTAACTAAACACGCGGAAAATGCAGCATTTGCAGCAAAACAAGCAGCATCAAAAAGCTCATCATCGTCATCGTCAATAATATCGCAACAGCATAAGACGATTAGATCGCCAATAATCCAAGCAGCAAGAACCATTTGGAAACAGGGGGGGTTCAAAGCGTTTTATGTTGGTAATGGATTAAATATTTTAAAAGTGTTCCCTGAAAGTGCCATGAAATTCGGTTCATTTGAAGCAGCAAAAAGATCTTTAGCAAGATTTGAGGGTATTGAAGATACATCCAATTTATCCAAAACTTCCACTTATTTAGCGGGTGGTATGGGTGGTGTTGTAGCACAATTTACGGTATATCCAATAGATACGTTAAAATTTAGAGTTCAGTGTTCAAACTTAGACTCATCAGTTCATGGTAATAGATTATTATTTCACACTGCCAAGGAAATGTTTCAAGCAGGGGGATTTAAAATATTTTATAGAGGTATTGGTGCCGGAGTTGGTGGTATCTTTCCCTATGCAGCATTAGATTTAGGTACGTTTACAACGATGAAAAAATGGTTGATTAGACGAGAAATGAAATTGCACAAAATTAAACACGAAGAAGATGTCAAATTACCAAATTATATGGTACTATCATTAGGTGCATTGTCAGGATCATTTGGTGCAACCATGGTTTATCCAATTAATTTATTAAGAACAAGATTACAAGCTCAAGGAACATTTGCTCATCCTTACACATATGATGGATTTTTTGACGTTTTACAAAGAACGATTAAAAATGAAGGTTACCCTGGTTTATTTAAAGGGTTAGTACCAAATTTAGCAAAAGTTGCCCCTGCAGTTTCTATCAGTTATTTTATGTATGAAAATTTAAAAAATTTATTTGAATTAGAAACAAATAAATAATCACAATAGTTAGATGTATATAGAATGTAGCATAATTATTTATTTTACTCCATTTACCCTATTTAATTCCACTATTTACAAAAGATTAACTAATTAGTAAATTGATGAACTGAATTAAAATTTAAAATTTCCAGATTGACCTCTTCAAGAACGTTTGTTTTGTTAAAATTATATTTTTTTGCATCGGGCCAATCATTGATATTAGTATTTATAAGAAATTTAAATTCTAAATCTTCTGAGTTTGAATTGACCTTCTTTAAATATTGATTAGTATGGAACAAGAAATTATTAAATGATTTGAAAATTTTGTTACTTTCATTGAGTAAAATTTCACTATTTCGATTATTGGATAAATCGACTATATCAGTGAACTCCAAAACATAAATATTACAGACTTTATCGTTGAATATAACGATTTTGAAATTGATTAATTTACCAGAAATTATCAAGTTAGTGATATCATTTACAAATGTGTTTATGTACTCGTTTAATTTTGGAGATTTGGAAAAATAAGAAATCTGATTAAACGATTTTAACGGTTCAAATATGAAATCTGGATATACACGGTGATAATATAGTATTGAATTAATGTAATTTACACAAAGTTCCTTTAATAATTGAACAAGATCATCAACATTCATATAGATTGTTGTCTCGCGATAGCGCGATCTTGATCGCGTATACTAGTACATGGCGTACAACAGAGTAAAGGAAAGAATAAAACAAATTTAATAAAAAGAGCGAAGAGTACACAAGAAGAAAGAGAGTCAACTATAGTACAATATAAAAAAATAGAGTAAAAGATAATAGTCAATAGAAAATAATTGAAAAGAGACAACCGAGAGGATGAACCAAATAAATCATCATGATATTCATAAAATCACATCGGGCCAAGTTATCATTGACTTAGTATCGATAGTGAAAGAATTGATTGAAAACAGCATCGACGCTAATAGTAGAAACATTGAAATAATATTTAAAGATTATGGATTAAATGGGTTAGAAATTAGAGATAATGGTGATGGTATAAACGAACAAGATTTTACCAATATTTGTCAAAATCATTATACTTCAAAATTGCTAAATTTCGAAGACTTAAATTACGTTAAAACATTAGGATTTAGGGGTGAAGCATTGAGTTCGATTTGTTCCATTAGCAAAATCAAAATTATAACCACCACGAAAGACGTTTTACCTTATAGTTATGAATTGGAATTTAACGAATTAGGTGAATTAATATCGAAAACTAAAAAAATTAATCTTCTAAACGAATCAGGCTGTAAAATTACCGTTAGTGACATTTTTAGAAAATTACCCGTCAGATTTAAAAATTTTAAAAAAAACATTAAACCTGAATTTAACAAGATGATTTCATTCATTTATAATTATATTTTAATTGAACCTAATATAAAGTATTTAATAAGCAGCATAAAGACAAGTCCACAAGGTGATAAGAAGAAAAATCTTATTGTGACAAAGGGAAATGATCTGATGTTAGATAATTTTATTACATTATTTGGATATAAATCAACTACGGGACTAAAAGAAATCAAGTTAAGTAATAGTGATGTTGAGATTTCTGGCTATATATCAGACATTTCCATTGGATATAGGAATTTAAAAGACCGACAATTTTTGTTTTTGAATAATCGACCAATTGTAAATAAAAACTTAATGAAGTTGATTAATGACACTTATCTAAGTTATAATTCAAATTATCCTGTGTTCATTTTGAATTTTAAAATTAATAATGAAAAATTAGATATTAATCTAACCCCAAACAAATTACTCATTAATATTAACTTAGAAAATGAAAAAATAATTGAATTATTAAAAGATTATTTTGATAACTTAAATAATTTACAAACGTTGAAAACTGAGCCGATTAAAACCAAACCATTTTTCAATGAAATAAATAAAGTTACCAAGCCAAAAACAATCGAAAAGAAAGTTACAAAGACCATAAAACTAAAACCTGAACCAGAGATATATAATTTTGTTCAATCATTAAACGGTGATTTAAAAGAAATTCAACAAATAAACCAAGATGTAAAGCAAGGTGAGCGAGAAAAAAATGGAGATATAAAACAAGACGAAGCAGAAATAAACGAAATAAACGATGTAGAAGGAATCGAGACCGAACTAAATTCAATTATTATAAATAAATTGAACTTCCAAGAGATGAAAATAATTGGGCAATTTAATCTTGGATTTATAATAACAAAATTTAAAAACTATTTATTTATAATTGACCAACATGCATCAGACGAAAAATTTAATTATGAAGATTTAGTTAAAAATTTTAAAATTAAATCACAAACACTAATTAAACCAATTGATTTAGATTTAAATTTATTAGAAAAATTTAAAATTAGTAATTCCAGCATTGAATTTAATGGATTTAAATTAAATGAAGACAAGACTAAAATTTTAAATTTGCCAATTTATAAAAATATTATATTTGAACTGTCTGATTTTTTTGAGTTACTTAATAGTGGTAAAATTTCAAAAATTTTGAAAATTTGTGCTTCGAAAGCTTGTAGAAAATCAATTATGATTGGCCAACCGTTGAGTAAATCAACAATGTCGAAAGTGGTCAGCAATTTGACCAATTTGGATAAACCATGGAATTGTCCTCATGGAAGACCAACGCTAAGATTTTTAAAACAATTAAATAATCAGGATTTAAATGGTTTTAATAAAGATTATCAGATTCATTAATTCACATAAAAGGTGAAAAGGGCCATAAGAAAATAACACACCAGATTAAGGGGAAATTTAAACGTTACAGTATTAAATACGGATTGACTTCTTGGTTTAAGACTTATAAGATCGATTTGTCTGGTATTAAATATAGGTAACTAAGGCTACTTAGAATAATTTAAATATAGATAGCTAAGGCTAGTTAGCATAACTTAAATACACGAATGATACTTTACCAGGAAGGTTCGATTTAAATATCGATTGTAGTTTAATTCTAAATTCAGCTATTTACAAATAGTTTTGTGTTGAGACTTCTGGGGTAATAGATGTGCAAAGGTTTGAGGAACAGAGAAGTAAAAACCACGTTTAGTTAATTAATTAGGCGTGATATGACAACACTTTACTAATAAAGAGCCATGACAATGCATTGGACAGTATAATTATGACCACTTTGGAGATCGTCTGATATTTTATAAAATTAATATCCTTTCCACCAAGATTGGGGAATTGAGACTGGTTCCCGATTTTCCAGCTGTTGCATGGACGCAGGGCCACAATAGGCGGTAGATTGTTGATAGATGATTTAAATAGTGTATGGTCGACGATTAATTTATTCGAGGCATTGACACCTCCGATATTATTAAGATTTCATCATGTAACAATGCCGAAATGCTAGAGCATATGGAAAATCGTAGGAAATCAATGATGCGCTTGATCAGGCAGAGAATAAGGACGGAAATAATTTGAATATGGAGAAATAATTTGAATATGGAGAAATAATTTAACTGAAGGATACAGGTACGGCCACCTCCAAATTCTAAATACGTGGCTATGCTAATGCAGGTATTATTGTAACTTATCAAGTCACATCAAATCAGCTTGAAATGTTACTAACCTTGTCATACATTAGTACAATCAAACGGACGGTAAAGGGCAATTAGAGGAGACGGAGAAAAGGGATTCCAAAACGGATTTAACAACTTTGTATCAAAAAGGGACCAAGACAAATATAACAAGAATGGTATCAACAGGTACCCAAACAAATATAACAAGAAAGGTACCAAACAGGTACCGCCAAAACAAATATAGCAAAATACAACCACCAACATTACTGTGATATGTAGTTAGATAAAAACTAAAAATAAAATACAACTCTATTTAACAAATACACAGTTTTATTGTATAGAACAATACAGTAATAAGAAACTGCTAGATAAGAAGGATCAGAACAGATCATTTAAAGAAGCAGTCTAAAGATCTAGATTATATTGTGGTGCCGCATAATAAATTGGTTGCAAAAAAGCGATTATAACACCGATTAGGGAAAAGGAGGTCGGTCAATCCACGATTTGTTCACTATTGTTCAGTTACAATTAAATGACTAATAGTGAACAAAAATAGACAGGATACAAGGAATAGACAGGATAGAACAAATAGACAGGATAGAACAAATTAGTCAGAATACAACAACCAAATAGGCACGATATACCCGATAGCCACCATAGAATTGTAAACAAAATAAGGTGTAGACAATAGACGAAAAAAGTAACATTGACCAACAAACAATAATAATAAAACAAGGTTCTTTTGCATCAAATGCAACATCTATTACAAGGGGCTATAATATGTATATATGATTTGTGAATCTTAGACATTATGGAGAGAACAATATGACCAATATAATTAATAATAATTGACGAACAAAATTACTATGCAGTACCAATCAAAGCATTCAGGTTAAAAGTTAATTGTTACTAATGGAGATTTGCCTATTACAATATTTCTCTCAACCAATGCCAATCGGCACAATCTAATATAGAACACTACCCTCCATTATACTTCGGAAAAATCTGATCCAGACCATATAAGCTAGTATAAGCTACTATAAACTAATAAACTAATAAACTAACGAACTAAGGTAAACTAAGTAAACTAAGTAAACTAAGTAAACTAAGTAAACTAAGTAAACTAAGTAAACTAAGTAAACTAAGTAAACTAAGGTGAACTGACATGAACTAGCATGAACGAAACCTGTTCCATATAACATAAACATCCATCCAATGCTGTGTAATCAATCCTGTCCTGGAGATCAATCTCTATGGATACCCTTGCAGATTGATCGACGGAAGTCTTGCTTCGATCATTTTAAAAATAGATCTGTGATGGGGGGAGCTATCTGTGGTTGAGATTTTAGCCTTACCAGCTGGTTTACAGGTTACCGGCGATATTCCTTTCTTGGGGAAATTGCAGGTTATGCAGAGGACGTTTTCATAACGGCAGGTTGACCATGGCCACGACTTTGGTTTGATTGAGAAAACTATAATAGCTTCTGCATCGCACTTTTTTTTTCTGTAAGGGCTATTAGTGATATATCTAATTGTAATATCATTGATCGTAAAAGCTGGTTAGAGATTGGGCGGCAATTGGCACAGCAATTGACACAGTTATTGCACATCAATTGGTAGAATTGTACTATCAATCGACACGGCAGCGGTGGTATATTTTTAAGTATATCCCGTGTAGTAAAGTAATTCATTTCTTGGGGCTGGGATCTTTTCATATTTATTCGTTTGTACACGGATTTCACTTCATTTTTCATATCTTTTAGTTTTGGTATCTTTTTAGTTCAATTGCATTTCATTTCCACAAAAATACTTATTTCATATTCCGTATTTCGTTTTTATATTCACATACACGTTCACATTTACATTTATATTTACATTCACATTTACAGTTCATAAGATGAATCAAGCAAAGCAAAGGAAAAGTAGAAGAAGCCATAAAAATTCAAGGGACGGGTGTCCCAATTGTAAAAGGAAAAGAATAAAATGCTCGGAAGAACTACCTCAATGTTTCAATTGTATAAAGAAAAACGATAGATGCGGTTATCTTGATTTCCCAAACGACAAATTAAATCATATTAGAAATAAAAACGAAAATAAACGTAAAGAAGAGTTGTTCAAAAAATTGAGTAGAGATCAAGAAATTTCAAATTTACCAAATCTGTTGGACGATTTGAACAATTCAATCAACTATCATAACAACAACAATAGTAATAACAATAGTAGTAATAGCATTAATCACAACAGTTCGATTAGCTATCCTCAGGAGACTAATAATGAGAACCATAATTCGATTTCTTCGATGTCTTCAACTTCGGCAAGTTTGAATGACTCATGGTTAAGATCAAAATCAAACGGATCAATATTTTCCAATCATAATTCCATATCGAGTACCAGTGGATCGTCAAATAATAGTTTAATCAATTCAAAAGATAAACAATTATTAATCAATGAAACTTTCAATAATATCCATAATGAATTTGCCTCAAATTTATTTAAAATGGAAAATATGAACCATGAAAATAATAATCAGAATAATTTCAATTATTTTGATTGTATGCCTGATTATCCACAACCCTCCCAACCACAACAAGCACCATCAAAAATGCAAGATCAATCGCAAACAGCAGAGATACAGATGGGAGAAATACTGCCAGGAGGAGTTCAACCGGGCCAAGGACCAACGGAAGCAGAAGGACAACTCCAATCAATTCCCATGAATGTAAATCAGTTTTCTGAATATGACATATTGATGGATTTTGATCTGAATTTCAATTCTAATCAGTTTGTTAATTTTGATAATTCAAATTTTAACCTTCTAAAAATCCAATCCAATAATAATAATTCAAATAATAATTCAAATTATAATAATAATAGTAATAATAATAATAATAATAACTATAATAATAATTCAAATTATAGTAATAATATTAATGAATACAGCAATTGTATTAATGGAAATAATAATTATAATAACGAATACAGTAATAATTTAAATAATCAAATTCATCAAATCAACTATTTACCAAATTCAATTGACAAAATTACCAAGTTTAAGTTGTTCAAGAGGAAAACAATAGTTGGTTCAAGACCTTATTATTTTATACCGGTTTTTAATAATAAATTTTATACCAAAATTTGGCATCGATTATTTGAAGAATCAATTAATAATGAAATAATTCAGAGTTTCTTATTGGATAAATCGTTGGGGATCTTGTTGAGTAATTTAAACATCGTGTTGACGTCGGATTATTTGAAAAATTTTCACAATACCTATCACACTTTGGATGAAGAGCTTAATTTTGAAAATGATTTTTTCTTCAATGAAAAAATATTAAACAAATTGATTGCCAAAAGTTACAATTATTATAATAATTTAATAAAAAACATTCGAGACAACTTGAATAATTATCATATTGAATACACTATCAGAATCAGTTTATTATCATCGTACTCATCATTTTTTTTGTTAAATTCCAGTGTCGATACATTAGTTACCTTGAATTCGGGAGCGTCGTCATTAATGTATAAATTTGTCAATGAGGTCAACGATTATAGTCAATTGACGGTTTGTGTAAAATACATGATGGATTTAATTTGCAACCATGTTCAGTATTCCAAAGTTCCAAATTTGCAATTTGAATTGATTCAAGTGGTGTTTGAAAATTTTAAAACTTTTAAGAAATTCTTAATTAATTCTACCAGTTTATATCAATCATTACAAAACAGTCAAACCATCAGGGATTTTTTACCCAAGCATGATTGTATTGAATTTGAAAATTTTTTGACGTATTTGATGTATAATTTTTTACCCAAGATGAAACAAATAAACAAGGAATATGGTGATAATCTGGATGAATTTAAGATTGTGTCGTATAACTTAATATTTGAGTTAGTCAATAAATGGTTTAAAATGTATCCATCGATAGTTAATACTGTATCATCGAAATTGAATGTTTTGCAACGAGTATTTTATTTGTTTTTCATTGTCACAGGTAAGTTGTTAAATCAAATCCTTACCCCAATTAGATCCATTATGAATATTGATTGTATTAATGTATTATACCCCGTAGTGGAGTTTAATTATTCATCATATAAAGTCAATCAAGTCGACGATAAATTGAATAATGAACAGTTCAAATATTTGAATAAATTAAACAAGAATTTATTAAGATTAATTAGTTTTTGTAACTTCAGAACGTTATTTTTCGGGCATTATTTAAGCAATGAAGAAAGCGCGTTGGATCGTGAATACTTAAAGAAGATTGAAGGTGATAATGATTATGTTGAAATATTGTCTAACAAAGTTAATTTTAATGAAAAACCATTAACTGTATCACCAGATTTAGAATTTAATATTAATTTTGAAAATTTCCCTCAGCTCCCAGAGTACGCTAATTATCAATATTTGCAGGACTGTAAGCAACAGGATATTTATAATAAGCAAACATTGAATGACGATTTAACCAACAAAGTAGATGTTTACAGAGAGGATAATTTCAATTACGAATTAGGGTTATTCCATAGTGATTTCAACCCCACGAACTTGGTCAATGAGTTTTTAAAAGTGCAAAAGGTAAAATATGAATTTGAAGGATTGAAGATGTCGAGTGTTAAATTAAGATGCAAGAATTTGAATAATTCAAGAAAAGTCATTTCAAAGAGTGTTAATGGTTTCAAAACATGTTTAGATTAGATTAAGAGAAGGACTGAAACAAAAGCATCGAGTAAGAAAAATGGTGCCACTAGTTAAAATAATTAAATAGATTGTAGTTAAATGTACAGTAACGATAACTAATTTACATGATCTCACCAATGCCCTTGATGTAGCTATCATTACCCCAGTTCTCGCACCAATAAATAACATAATCTGAAGATGTAGCCATCATACCCCAGTTCTCCAATAAATAACATAATTTGAAGAGGTAATTTGAAGAGGTAGCCATCATACCCCAGTTCTTCCATAAATAGCATCATACCCCAGTTCTCTCTCGCTATCATATAGCCCAGTTCTCTCACCAATAAAGAACATAATTTGAAAGATGCAGTCTAGGAAATAAAAATAAGGTTCCATGTGCCCCAACCCCTGGAATAATTAAACCACAGCATGTTCAAAAAGCCGTTTACAAATTGGTCAAAGATTTTCACTTTAATAAGGTTGCTAACTCATTAAATGTTCCATCAAAATGCCACAAAATAAACCAACCAAACATAACCCTTTAACAACGCAATCCATTAACATCGTCACCTTTAACATTACCTGATTAAAACTGTACCCCTTAAGTAGTTACAAATATCAGTAACAAATCCCCGGTACAGATCCCAGTTACTAATGTCAGTTACAAATGCCTAAAAAATATCACGTAAACGGCAATAATGCAATAAACTCTACGTATTCTAGAATACCCATGCCATCGTCAAGTGCATTAGAACGTCAAATCATAAATAATTATCCTCAACTAATAATTCCACATCACCCATATTGTCCAATGGCTTCCACATCTGAGGTAACCTGTAAAACATCCTGTGCAGGGTTCGCAATAGAGAACAACCCAAAAGCACCATCGCCATTGCTGACTATTTTGGGTCCACACTGACCGAGGACCATGCAGGACTGGCCATGCAGGACCCCCAGGAACCTTCTTGGAGGGGTAGTCTCGGCCGACAACCTAGCGTTGTATTATTAAGCTTTAACCAAGAAAACCATGTTACACCAGATTTCTTCAAGATCCAACCAAATCCAACCTTGACACAGATGCAGTGGGATTTGCTTAGGGTGACTAGTAGGGTGACCCTAATTGAGTGCAGCAACAGCTACCATGAAATCTAGATTGAACTATTTCGTCGTTGCCACTTTGGGTATCATCAACCGCACATACTCTCTTACTAAGCTCTTACTTAAGCGGCTTGGGAAGGCAGTTTGGAATCCCAGGGCATCACTGCGGCATCCCACCAATAGATTTACCGAGTTACACCATGGATTTACCGAGTTCCACAAATAGATTGTAAACAGATTGTAAACAGATTGTAAATAGATTGTACATAAATAGATCGACAAGGAGATTTTCATTGCACGGATATATCAGCAAATAGTATGTTGTAGTCAATACACTACTATCTTTCTACAATGATGGTAAATCGCCATGGATAAATTATTTGCTATGTGCACTTGCTGTATGTTGTATTTACTATTCTGTTCTATTCTGTACTATTCTGTACTACACTATATTTACCGTACTGCAGTGGAGTGACGGTTGTTGCACGGCAATCGCACCTGGATTAACCATTTAAATTATAGTCCGTCGTGCTCTTGGAGCAAAGGTCTTATACTCTTTATGGTCTACCTCCTTATCTCCTTGTATTTCCTTCTGGTAAATCAGATCACGTCCCAATTGTTAGTTGTAATAATTACTGTTCACAAATATCGTCCTGGGCCCCCCAGCGACTTGTGCGCTCGGCCAGGCTTAACCGTCGTGGTACTTTAATCGCTGATATTATCTGATAATGTTAAATTTTGTTCGATTGCATAATCTTAACCGACACTTCTAGATAGCTATTAGGCTGGTTATTTTCAATAGGCGGCAAATAGAAGTCGATAGAAGTCCGTAACAGTCGATAGCAGTCGATAGACTAATGCATCAAGCCAACGTCAATGCACACTCCCATAGCCTGTTGGTAACCTGTTGGTAACCTGTTGACAGTGGGATATTCCACATTCAGCGGCTACCATTTAGGCCCTCTCGGTTAATGTTGTATCGGGAATAATGCAAAGCCCTTCGTTTTATTACAAAGGTTATTTATAGTTTGAACGGCGGTATCGTCAATGTATTAGATCGAACCTCCCTCCCCCCGGTGTCTAGTGAACCGTCCTGTCGATGTTAAGAATCCAACCCGCCGTCGACGTGTAAATCTCCATCGCTAAATTAGAGAGGGATTACGTCTCAAATCTCGGATGATAGATTCGCAGTCGGGTAATTTCTGTAACAAACTTCATTAGTTTCAAGGGTTCCCTTTGGTGAATTCAGGATAAAGCTGCTATCATATTGTTATTGATATTGGTTATCTAGCGCTGATAGTTTTGCAATTTTGTACAATTTAAATTTAAACTTTGGTTTTGCTTGCATTGGTGATTGAAAACATGAACCTACCGATAACTTTCAAGAGAAATAAAATCAAACCTATTTCAAAAAAACATTGGATTAGTTTAAACTCGTTAGATTTGATCGAAATTAAATTATTTAGTAAATTCATATCCGATAAAGACATTTTAGACCAAAAGCTAATTTTTGTTTCGTTATTAACGTTGTCAATCTACTATATCAGATCCAACTCCATCAAATGGTTTGGTTTACCTAAAGCAACCAAACTAAGGCTAAGATCAACGTTGATTAAATACGGGAATGTCTATTATAATGAATCCATAACGTTGCTAAGAAGATTGATTAGCAAACCCAAATTTAATATTGAGCTTCTGATTGTGGTTAGTGAACTATTGAATAAAGTAAGCATTTATGAATTTAAAAGCTTGAACAATTGTATAATATTTAATAAGGGGGTCATTAGTATCTTTTCACAGTTGATTAATTTCAAAAACTTATCCGATGAAATCAAGCTAATCTTGGGGTTTTTAGATTTTTGTTTGAAAACGGTGTACTTCCCAGTTTACAACTTCCAAATCTTATATGAATTTCAAACCATGGTCGATGTAATTTCACCATTCATCTCCTTAGTTAAACATAAGTTTTTGTATAATCATTTGAAACGGTATGTTCGTAAGGTTATTGAATATTTTGAAAATAATGGTACCAGCAAAACAGTTGATCATCATAAACTTTACGAATTATTAAGAACATGGCTAGTTAATTTGCCGTCCAGTATGCAATTGCTAGAGTATTTAAAACATCCCATAGAATTGATCATCCTTAAATTATACAAGACGTTGAGTGTAATCTTGAATAATTTATTCCCATTTACAAATTATCTATTCTTAACGAATTTCCAAGGTAATTTACAATTATTTCATAGCCCTAATTACAATTCAAGCAAATATCATTGGCATAATGAACAGTTGGAAATGGTGGATAATTATTGTATACGAGTTTCAACCTTTTTCTTGAAAAGAATTAATTTATTATCCATCTATGTAGGATCTCATAATTTCATCCAAACTCCTCATAGTAATGTTAATGATTCACAAGTAAATGATTATGATAAAAAAAATTTGAATGAAATTGTTAATAATATTAATGAAGTCATGATTGAAAAATTTAATCACCACTATATTAGATTTTATAACTATGTTCATTTTCCCCGTGATGTCCACATCAATCAGGATGTTTCAAACTTTATCATCATGAATCCCAACTTGTTCAGTTATAACAAGTACCACATAAAAGTATTTAATCAGCATTTGCCTCCAGCTTTACCATCGGCCAGTGATTTCCTGGAAGGCATCAAAAATTTCGAGTCATCATCCAAAGCACTGTATAAAAGGGAAACTTTGGAAGTTTATGATCCAATTTTCGAACTACATTTGCATCATTTTGGCGGAGGCGGTTTGTCAATACTAAATAATTGTGACTATAATAACAATGAGAATTATGGTAAAAATTTTGGCTATGATTTATTTTTTAATAAATCCGATTGCATTAAAATCCGTCAAAGTATAATGGATGATTATCAAGAGCTTTTTAATAGCTCTGATGCGTCAGATAGAGAATGTTTAACATTTGATATTAATTATGAAAAAGGACTAGATTTCAATGATCATGATACTAAGGATTTACTTGCCAATCCACTAATGCTATTTAATCATTTTAACCATTATAATCTAAAAAAGTTTTCCATCGATGATTTTTCCAACAAGTTCAGCAACATTGCATTTGATGATTTCAACGACAATGAAAATGATCTAATACTGAAATTTTATGATGATTTGAACGATGAGTTGTTCAATTAACCAAAAAGCCGGTTTGAGGTTGACCAATTGACTTGGTTTAGGTTGATGATAATTATGGAAAAGTGTAGATATAATGCATGGGGATCCAAATAAATTAAACATGGCGAAGTTCTCAAGATAGAAACCTAGAGCGATTTGGCCTTAACCAAGAGTAACTGGGTGGCAGCATAATGAGGTTAATGCTAAACGTTCAAGTGACTAAGTGTAGCTTTTGAAAAACGTCTACTATTAGAGATTCTTATAGATCCGCAGCTAAACATGGTACATCAATCAGCGGAATGTAAAGCTATTCCAACTGAACCACCAGTGATAAATGATGAAGGCTCAATGTAAATATGTAACAATAAACGTTAAAGATGAAGCTAAGAAATATCAATTTGAACCGAAAAATAATTAAGGTACTTAGTGTGGGTGATTATTCAGTAGTCCCCAGCGTCTACAATTTGCAGCATTTTTCGCCGTACGTAGCCTCTGAAGCCCTCGGGTCCGCTTGATCCTTTTGACCCATCTAGTCATCATCGGTTCAGTTGCATCATCTCTGATAGAACATGCTTGATCATGCAAAAGTAATCGTTATCTGGTTCATTGTGCTTACCAGTCATAATGATTGAGAATTCCGCTACACAATAACAAAGCCTTGTTATCTTGAGCCAATGTGAATTCGTATTTTAAACGTCAGAGGGAGGTTGAAAGTGCTTTTATACAACCGCTCTGCTGCATCTTTTTACCCCTAATACTACCACATCAACATTATACTAATCTCGAGTGGTACAAGAGAGAACAAAGCAGGCACATTTCCATTTCCATTCTCAAAAATTCACACCTAATTTCTCAATCCCTGCCGTAATTGATACATTACTAGGGATCGTTGTGTTGGTTTCACTTTGGCGTAGTTTAGGTCTGGTACTGTGGAACTGGTATTTTCATTGCAACGGACAACAACGAGATTAGCGCAATATGGGTCAAGAGTTGATGAAAAGGAGGAAACATAAAAATAGCAAATTTGGATGTCCAAACTGTAAAAAAAGAAGAGTCAAATGTTCAGAAGATCTACCACAATGTTTAAATTGTATTAAGCATAAAGTCAAATGTGGTTACTTAGATTACACGAAAGAGCATATCGAAGAATTAAAAGCAGCTAAAGCACAACTTATATTGGAAAAGGAAAAGGAACGAGAAGCGATTAGAGATGGTGGAGTGGGGGAGAGAGGTATTGATGGTGAAGATAGTGGGAATAATAACAACCACCATAGTAATAATCTTAGTAATGGTAACAAGAATGCTAATTTATTGTCGGTAACAAGCTCAGGCATCGAATCATCACGATCACTTAGTAAGCATTCCTCGATAAATAATCTTAATTCGTTAAAATTAACCACCGTGGAATCTAATGAATTAAATAACGAAATTGAAAATCTATCCATTGGTTTGAAACCCACCACCCATTATTACAACAACTTCAGCAACATTTTAAACCACTCCAATAACCATATCAGTCAAAATTTTGATAATTTATTAACTACCGAACCCGATAAAGAGTTATCGATTATTTACCCAGTGTATTCGATTGTTAACAACCAAGGGACAAGTCCATTTGATATGAACAACTTCGGTGATCACCACAATCCCACCAGCATAGGCGGTCATAGCAATACCCCCAACTTTGTTAATTTAGATGGGCTCTTAAATGACGGGTTTCAAAATAATCATCAACATGATCACGAAGATATTCAACAAACATTGCTTCAAAGTCTTGTCAACTCTTCATCGGTTCCTCAAGACTATCTTATAAATATTTCATCACCGCCTCAAGTTGCCACTTCGAAAGCTTTACCCAACTCGATTAATCAAGTTTTCAAATTCAAAAAATTGAAAAAAATTGAACATAATTATCGAGCATTGTTGATTGATACCGTGATCCAGTTGAGTCCGTTAATCAATAGTGGGACTGCCACTTTGATTCAAATTAGAGGGTTGTATAATTTATGGCTCAATTCGTTTTTATATAAAAGTTACGATTCGGATTTAATGTTTAGTTGTTTGATTAATCTAACGACCAATTTTTTAATTTCAAATATTTTCAATAATTTTAATTTAATCGAATCCAATGCTAATAATTTTGTAAATATCACCAACACGAAAAACATCTTAATTTTATTAACCATTAAATACTATGCCATTGTTATTAAAGGGATTAGAATTTATTTAAACAAGAATTTTGACCCTGAATTATGTTCATCCGTCAGTTATATCTTGAGTTTGATGAGTATTTACGACCCTGAAGTTTCATTGAACTCCATCAATTGTTTCACTGATGGGTTATTTAGTGTTTTAAAGTTTAATTTAAACTTATCGATTAAAAAGGGGTTCACCCCACCAATTTTAATCCCAGTTCATTTAAAATTAATGGAAAATCTTCAAAAATCAATTTACTTCCCTGGTTACAATCCCAACTTTTTAAATGAGTATAAAATTATGTTGAACCAGTTTGGCTCCATTTTATCAAAAATTACCATTGAAAATCATCATATGAGTCTTGTCATAAACAAACATTATAGCAATTTATGGGATTTTATCAATTTATCCATTGATGAATATTTACACATCCTTATTTCCAATCAGGATAACAATCAAATTCAACAAGAAGTGTTATTTAAAATGACTTCCACTTGGGTAAGATTATTCCCGTCCAGATTGTTAATGGTCAATAAAAACAGCCATATAATGGAAAAAGTCTTATATTTATTCTTCAAATTATTCAAAAAATCGTTGTTTGCCATTGTTCCACAAGTCAAGTATTATTTCTTAAGAGACTTTGATAGTCCCTTGATGCTTGATGTTTTCAATTTTATTGACGATAACCAGATTTTCTTTGATGAAGATTTAAATCTACCATATTTGTCAAAGCACCGTGATCATTTAAAGAATTTACTTAGTTATTGTGTCAGATCACTAAATTTCTTTTTAAAGAGGGTACAGTTTTTATATAAGACTGTGGTTTATCAATCACATACCAAAAATTTGTTCCCTGTGCCCCAGGAGCGTAAAAGCTTTATAATTGATATACCTAAATTCAGGAAAATCTTTTATGAAACGTTGAATATTAAGGAAGTTAATATCACAGAATTTTCAAAAACCATCATAAAACCGTATCATTTTCCTCATACCGAGGAAATACCCATCGAGCAGGATAATCAAGTCGAGGTCGATTTCATGACGATGATGGACTATGGGTTTTTGAAAGATGATGTTGTAGTTTAGATTATAGATCTTTTTAGTTTATTGTGTATTATGTATATTTATTCGTATATTGTCGACTTTTCTATCCACTTAACTTCTATACTTCTTTATAACTTTTTGACAACTCCCTTGGATAATCTAGTATTAACTAATGCATCTTCGTCAGTTAATACCCCAGCAGTTTTCAAGACTTTTGCCGTGTTTACAACTACATTATCCCAATCGATTTCAGTTTCACCAACATCATTGTTAAATTCAACTGTCTTAATCCACTCACTAGCATCTTGCTTGGTATAATCCAAATTATCAGCAATATGGTCGATTGACTCTGATTGATTTTCCCAAAAATAGGCGATCCCTTGGTTCACACATTTTAAGAATTTTTTAATATCGTCTTTTTTTGACTCAAGTAAATTGGAGTTTACATTAATAACCCATGACGGCCATGGAGTATAAATTTCACCAATTTTTTTGATTTCTTTAGTGTCATAGTATTTTTTTGAAGTGAAATGTTCCCACATAAACGCATCACTATTGTCCAATTCATCGCCGTCATGGAATGTTTCATTGACAGAGTCTCTTAAATTTTTAAAATTTGACAATATTGGATGTCCAGCAAAGAATGGGGTAGGGAACTTATATTGTAACCCTAATACGAAGCTCATAATATACGAACCCGATCCAATTCTGGACACTGAAATCCTTTTACCTTTTAAGTCTTCTAAACTGTTCAAATCACTACGATTGTAACCGGTGCTAACAGCCCAGCACAAGGGTGATTTAACATAGGTTGAAACTAACTTATAATGCTCGTTACCTTTAGCAATATCACTGATAAACGCTTCAGTCAACCCAATTGCAATATCAGCTTCATTGGCATTCAATAGTTTAATTAATCTACCACTGCCTTCAATAACGGGGATAAATTCGATGGTTAAATTTGCTGATTTATAAAACCCTTGCTTCTCTGCTAAGAATAATGGAGTGGAAAAGTGTTCAGGAATATAAGCTACTCTTAATGTTGTCATGTTTAAAACTGCTTAGAATAGTTAATTAGCGGTGAATAGGAGATTATGAGAATTTGAGAAGTTGCAGAAGAAGATTTAACTATACATTCTACCAGACCATCTAACACAAAACCTTTTCGCCATGAAATAGCACCAAATTAAAAATAATGAAACGAAGGGGGTACAACAACTATTCAACAACCAACAGCTAACCTAACAGTCAAGTAAACAAATGAAGCAACCCAAGGAAAATGCGGTTAACAACATGAACTACTCGATTGCTGAGCGGGTTGTGTCGATAAGTCAATTCTGGCATCGTTGGGTCTATTATTATTACTATTATCATTATCAATTGAGCTATTATCGGGGATCTTGGAACCTATGCCGATAAATACATCATTCACGTTATAACTAGTCTTTGCTGACGTTTCGAAAAACAACAACCCTTCTTCCTCAGCCAACTTTTTACCTTCTTCGACGGAGACTTTCCTTAAATCGTCATTGGAGTCTTCAACTAAATCGTACTTATTACCGACTAATGCAATCGTTATATCTTTGGATGCTTGCTCGTGCAACTCTTTAACCCAGTGTCTTGCTTTCAAAAACGATGCTGGTTTGGTAATATCGTAAACCACCAACGCTGCTTGAGCATTTCTGTAGTACATCGGAGCCAATGATGCAAATCTTTCTTGTCCAGCAGTGTCCCATATTTCATATTTAATCACCTTATCACCAATGGTGCATTTCTGTGTCAAAAATGCTGCGCCAATCGTGGGTTCTTTGTTCTCTTGAAAATCGTTGGACACAAATCTTAACACTAACGACGACTTACCTACTGCCGCTTCACCTAATAATACCAACTTAATTGCCTTGGGAGGATTTGGGAAACTCATAATCAGTGGTGATTAAATTTAATGATCCTTGAGGATTTTAAGGCTCATTTCGCGTGGGTTAACGACACTACCGTTTAGTTTTGTGTAACTTTTTTTCTCTTTATCTATTTATCTATTTATCCCTTTAAATATTTATCTATTTATCTATAGACTTACCTGGGGGATAGTATCCAATACTCACATTCGTAGATGTTGTGTGACATCGATCTACTATCGGACGCATAGCTGCTTTGAATGGTTTCACGATACTCGAATCTAAACCACTGGTTGACCAATTGAACTAAATCCTCTTTTGACACCTCCAACCCCTTTAACATGGCGGGAACCAGTCTTCCATCGTCTAATGTCTTCATGAAAACATTATGATCATCCTCAAAATGCCATTGCAACGGTCCAAAGTTAATCCATTTTCCGTCGATGGCTAGTCGATGTTTAATCGTTGATAAATACTCTATTACATTGGGTGCAGTATCAATAAAGAAACAAGTTATTATAGCATCATACTTCTTGTCGTCTTGTCTAGTTGCAGCATTTTCTACCAGATAATATTCGCTGGGCTCTAAATCATTTGGTCCATAAATATCGATAAACGATCCCCCAACCATAGTCATGGATCCATTAGCAGTTGCCACCGGACTGGAGAGATGTGGTATATTAATTGGTCGTATTTGGTTGTCCCTTGACGTGTTATTACTTGCTTTATGCAAAAAGGGATGAATTTCCCATAGTCTATCACAGTAGTTAATCATAAATTGATTTAAAATCATAACGTGATATCCAAATTCATTCCCTTCAACGTTGTAACCTTGATAACATAACTCATACACGATTCGACCCAAACCACATCCCGGAGTCAATATTTTAATATCTTCCCTAGTTTCAATCGGATACATTTGATTCAAATCACTAATAATTTTAGCATTGGACGTATTGCGTTCATCTGTACCTTCAATACTCCATTCTCTAACTAATTGCATCATCATACTACGTACTCGGTCATACCCTTCATCGGTAGATGGCTCCCAAGTGCTGGGATCAGGCACCCCCCATTGCTGACCCATAGTCAACGCTACAGTCTTACAAAATTGCTCATTCTTATCTATGCAATATTGAAGTGCAGCGGTGTGATTTTCAAACCATGGCAATAGCAATTGATGATCTTTGGATAATGATTGAAACTTTAGCTTCCTGGGGTAGACGATTTGCTGGTATTGGAATTTATGATAGTTATAAAAATCCAGTAATGCTGTAGTTAATGCTGTTGTTTCATCATCACAGTAATTCATCGCATTTGCTCCCTGGTGAATTTTTTAGATCTGAAGTGTAGACTATTTGTGGTTTAAAGCAGAATATGACCCCACGACCATTTTGGACAGAAGTCAATCACAATTATATTAGAGAATGTTTTAGTAAAGTGAATCAACGAGAATTAGAACGAATTCAATTGGGCAATAGTGGTACAAATCAATGGAATCACAAACAATCTGATAAATCCATCAATTCAACGAGGAACCGATACTATAATGTTTTCCCCTGGGATAAGAACCGAGTGAAATTACCAGTGAAAGATGGTAGCAATGACTATATCAATGCTTCATACGTCAAATTATCCAACGATTTTAAATACATTGCTGGACAAGGGCCATTAGACCAGACGATCCATCATTTTTGGTCAATGTGCTTTAATGAAGCGGTTAAAAATAAAGAAGATAATATTATTATCCTAATGATCACGCCGTTGATAGAGAATAATATGATCAAATGCTGCAAATATTGGCCTGATAAAATAAATAGCGTCATGAAGTTTAATCAAGAGATTGAAAATGACGATATAAATGTACCATCATTGGAGGTTTTGTTTGAAAAACAATATAATTTCAACCAATACACCTTGACCGAGCTAACCTTGACCTGTGGAGATACCGCTAAAAAGGTGTTCCATTACCACTACCACGATTGGTCTGATTCTAGAGTGCCAAACGATGGCTATTCGTTAATTAGCTTGCTGAACGACGTCCACAATTTGAAAGCCGAGTTGAACGTCAAAGTCCCCATTGTTCATTGTTCTGCGGGTGTTGGCAGAACAGGTACATTCATGGCATTGGATTATTTGTATCACAATCGTTCAATCTTAACCAAATCCATGTCAATTGATCCCATATTCGAAATTTTAACCAAATTAAGAGATGATAGAATTATGATGATCCAGACGGTTCATCAGTTTAAGTTTTTATATGATTTCTTTAACGACTTGTTATTTAATGATTAATGTGAGTTGATTCACTATCTGAGCTGCTCTCACAATACTCGATCCAGAACCCTTGGATCCCCATCGTAATATTTCCTCAGCGCTTATTTTTGCAACCTTTTCAATAATCCTCCAGGTTGAAGAATTCGTTACAATGACAGATTCTACTACTCCTAGATGTATGCCTGGAATGGTAGACATAGAATCATCGCCAGACATCAACATGTCAAGTTTTTCAGAGATTTCCGATCAATTTGACTTGAAAAACACCCATATCTACGATTGTTTCAGTTGTTACAATCATTTGAAATTGGTGTTTGATAAAAATTACACTCATCAGGGGATATTAGACAGATTATCGTCGGAAACCTCACAATTGTCGTTGGTTGTTTCCACGAGTGTTATAACGCATGCCATGAGTGACTTGAATCTGTCGAAAAGTATAATGATTACCGACGTCGACAATATCAATGATTATTACATTGACTGTTGCAAAAAAACATTTGGTAATTGGAGAATTGTCATCAAAGCTAGCTTAGAAGAAGTGATGGAAATTGGTTACATTATCATGATGAATCAATTGAAAAAATTCGATTATATCACCGTTGAACTTGCCAAAAATAAGTACTATAAACTTTGTGAGTTGAACGTCTTAGATTACAACGATATCACGTTAATTCCATCGGGTTATGTTGGTTACTTGGTTAACATTCTAATTACTCAGGAAAATATCCATAATCTAATCAGTGAGTTGATTATCGTTAATAGTGCAAGCTTTAAAATTATCAAGCACCAACGTCAATCAATTTTAACATCAATCAGCGAGTTGGAGGTAACACCTCCCAATTCAATAAAGTTAATTAAATCAATTCCAAGCATTACAAAACTACTCCACCTTAATAAGGCAGAGGTTGGATTTTTAATTGGTAAAAATGGCGATAGAATCAACTTAATTAGGAACAAAACTGGTTGCAAAGTGACTATTATGCCAATTTCTCCTAGTGACAATCTGTTAACCGGCAATAAAAGAACGCCTCAAGTTGTTAAATTGTTTGGTACTGCTGATAAAGTTGAAAATGCATATAAGTTAATTATGGTTAATTTGCACATTTACAAGGAAAACGGTTCTACATTTATGTAGTAAATCAGTTCATTGACCTCGCTATGTTTAAATTTGCTTTACTTACCCGTCGCTATGCTTACACTGTGCACTATGATATGCTAACAATATGCTGCGTTTACAATATACTGTGCTTACCTGACTGTGCTTACCTGACTGTGTTCACACCATGCTGTGTTTACATCATGTTAGACTATCCTTAAAAAGCTACGCTCACATATGATATGCCTACATTATGCAAACATTCTGCTACGTCGTGCTGGATTATACCGTGCATTATTTCATAACAGTTCCACAATCTGCTGTAAACCCTTGGTCTCAAAAAAATAAAATAAAACGGTTGGAGTCCGGGTAATAAGATTCTGAAAAATTTTTTTCTTTTAGAGAAGAGTGAAAAAATTTTCACATTTTTAAATCTTTCTATTTAAGTTAATTAACAACTTTAATATTTAATTAAAAAAACTTAAGAATATAAAGTAAAATGGCTGACGGTGTTTTCCAAGGTGCTATTGGTATCGATTTAGGTACCACATACTCATGTGTTGCTACTTACGATTCAGCAGTTGAAATTATTGCTAATGAACAAGGTAACAGAGTTACTCCATCATTCGTTGCTTTCAACGATGAAGAAAGATTAATTGGTGATGCTGCTAAAAATCAAGCTGCTTTAAACCCAAAGAACACTGTTTTTGATGCTAAAAGATTAATCGGTAGAGGTTTTGAAGATGAATCAGTCCAAAAAGATATCAAATCATGGCCATTCACCATTGTTAACTCAAATGGTAACCCATTAATTGAAGTCCAATATTTAGGTGAAACCAAAACTTTCTCCCCACAAGAAATTTCATCCATGGTTTTAACCAAAATGAAAGAAATTGCTGAAGCTAAAATTGGTAAAAAAGTTGAAAAAGCTGTTGTTACCGTTCCAGCTTATTTCAATGATGCTCAAAGACAAGCTACCAAAGATGCCGGTTCAATTGCTGGTTTAAACGTTTTAAGAATCATTAACGAACCAACTGCTGCTGCCATTGCTTATGGTTTAGGTGCTGGTAAATCAGAAAAAGAAAGACATGTTTTAATTTTCGATTTAGGTGGTGGTACTTTTGATGTTTCATTATTAAACATTACTGGTGGTGTTTTCACCGTTAAAGCTACTGCTGGTGATACTCATTTAGGTGGTCAAGATTTTGATACTAATTTATTAGATCATTTCAAAAAAGAATTCCAAAAGAAAACTGGTTTAGATATTTCTAATGATTCAAGAGCTTTAAGAAGATTAAGAACTGCTTGTGAAAGAGCTAAAAGAACTTTATCTTCCGTCACCCAAACTACTGTTGAAGTTGATTCATTATTTGATGGTGAAGATTTCTCAGCTAATATTACCAGAGCTAGATTTGAAGATATTAACTCAGCTTTATTCAAATCTACTTTAGACCCAGTCGAACAAGTCTTAAAAGATGCTAAAATCGATAAATCAAAAGTTGATGAAGTTGTTTTAGTCGGTGGTTCAACCAGAATTCCAAAAGTTCAAAAATTATTATCAGATTTCTTTGATGGTAAACAATTAGAAAAATCAATTAACCCTGATGAAGCTGTTGCTTACGGTGCTGCTGTCCAAGGTGCTATCTTAACCGGTCAATCAACCAATGAAGATACCAAAGATTTATTATTATTAGATGTTATCCCATTATCATTAGGGGTTGCTATGCAAGGTAATGTTTTTGCTCCGGTTGTTCCAAGAAACACCACTGTTCCAACTATCAAAAGAAGAACCTTCACCACTGTTGCTGATCATCAAACTACCGTTCAATTCCCAGTTTACCAAGGTGAAAGAGTTAACTGTTCAGAAAACACTTTATTAGGTGAATTTGACTTAAAAAATATCCCACCAATGCAAGCTGGTGAACCAGTCTTAGAAGCTATCTTCGAAGTTGATGCTAATGGTATCTTAAAAGTCACTGCTGTTGAAAAATCAACCGGTAGATCAGCTAACATTACCATTTCAAACTCCATTGGTAGATTATCATCCGATGAAATTGAAAAAATGATTGAAGATGCTGAAAAATTCAAATCTTCCGATGATGCTTTCGCTAAAAGACACGAACAAAAACAAAAATTAGAAGCTTATGTTGCTTCAGTTGAATCAACCATTACTGATCCTGTCTTATCCGCTAAATTAAAGAAATCTGCTAAAGATAAGATTGAAACCGCTTTATCAGAAGCTTTAGCTGCTTTGGAAGTCGAAGATTCATCTACTGAAGATTACAGAAAAGCTGAATTATCATTAAAAAGAGCTGTTACCAAAGGTATGTCAACTCGTTAAGTTTAAATAGGGTTAATACTAAAAAAAAATAATAATATTTTGTTTATATATATATATATATTACTTCCTTTTTATTTTATTCTATAATTAGATCGCCGATAAACAAAATTCTCTAGTTAATCTATATTAACTTATACTTCAACTATATAATTACCTAATTTATTCTTCAAGTATATAATTACCTAATTTGTCCATCTTTAATTCTTTTGTACCTTTAGTTAATGCGTCTATGATTTTTTCATTTTCTTCATTAGTTTTAGCTTCTAATTCTTTCATTTCTTCTGCTTGTTGTTCTTCGTCAAACTCTTCTTCATCGTAGTCTTCTTCATCCTCTTCGTATTCTTCATCATATTCTTCATCATATGCTTCTTCTTCATCCTCCTCCTCCTCTTCTTCTTCTTCTTCTTCTCCTTCTTGTTCATCATCTAAATCTTCGTCATCTTCATCTTGAACCTCTCTCATAGCTCTGACAGCATTTTCTAAGTCTCTAGTTTCCTTTCTTTTATCCTTCTTTACATACCCTGAAGCTTGTACTTCAATATCAAGATCTTTTACTCTTTTAACATCCCTTTTGAAGCTTGGATAAGCATATTTATATCCTTCACCAAACCCATCAGTATCAAGCATTGTCTTATCATCTACAGGAGCATATCTAAATTTCTTTTCAAAAAAGTCTTTAATGCCTTGAACATCTCTATCAAAGTACATTTCAGCGTCAATATGTTGCGTTGAAACACATTGTGGGAAATCAATTACTACAAAATCATATTCATGTCCGTCATGTTTATTATTTCTGATAATGATATTAAATTCATTAAAATCACAATGAATTAATCCATGATTGGCTAATTTAACAATAAAATTCATTAAATCTGAGTATAATTTTTTATAATTTGAATGATTTTTCAAATGTTTCATAGTAATCCCATCAATCCATTCCATCAAAACACAATGTCTAGAACTATCAAATGGCTCAGGCACTATAAATCCATTGTCATACAAAATTCTCATGAATTCGTATTCCTTTTGAGCAGCTAATCTTGATAAATACATCCAATTTGATGTTTGCCTGTTCTTTAAATAATCCCTATTATTTTTAACTGTTTTGAATGAGGTTCTACCTAATCTATGTATTTTTAAAACTTTTTGTTTTCCGTTTGTATCACTTACTGAATAAATATCAGATTCTTTACCAACCCCGATCATGGTACCAATTGAATATAAGGTTTCTCTATTTAACATTGATTTTAATGCAAGGTAATCGTAACCAGTGTAAGTAATTCTAAACCCATCATATTTTGCATTTCTTAATCTTGCTAATAATTTTAATTTAGCTAAATCACCAATGGCTCTATTAGATGCAGCAGGATTTTTTAAACCACCTATAGAATGAATCATTTGTGTTGGCACTAATTCATGATTTCTTGATCCCAACTCTACTGCTTGAAGCACTCTAAAATCATCGGAGGTTAAGTACCTCATATGGGTAGTATCTAATTTCATCTTACTATAACCTTTAGTGAGATGAGCTTCGATTCTGATTTTTTCTCGCGATACTGAAATCTTATCAGATCAAAGTTCTTCAAACTATGGCAAAATTTAAGAAGAAAAAAAGTAGGGGTAAAAAATGGCTACCTTGGAGAAAGAAGTCACTGAGCTCATCCCAGAAGAAAAATGAGTCTAGTGGTCAATTGGGTGCAATAAGTTTCAATAAAATTGGGGTGAGTGATTCTTCGTTCTTAGACTCCGCGTCTCAAACATATTATCAATGGGAATCAATAAATCCTTTGTATGAACCAAATGATAGGAAAGCTCCATTTAAAAGAGGTGGTGTGCCTTCATTAAGACACTTGTGTAGTAAATTAATTGCTGAAAATGCGTCAGATTTAAATACTCTGATTTTATCATCAATATCTTCACCTTGTTTAAAATTACTTTGGAATAACGTATTGGCTTGTAATAATGATAGTTTTAATGTTTTCAATTCATTTGCAGCGCTAATGTTTCAATATCCTAATTTCAGATGCCATCTACCTCCTATGGAATCGAGAAATATGAAAATTGATATACGACAGAATTATTTACGAGATTGTTTGATTCCTATAGGACTTAATCATAGAATTGAAAATATCTTCAGTAATATAAGAATTCAACATTTAATGTCTTATTTAAATGGTTTAAAATATGATAATGAAGTAATACTAGATTTTTCCACGCTACCGAATTTAGCTCGTGAAGATTTATTGTTAATTTTTAAAGTCAAATCATTAACGGGGTTAAATTTATCAAATAGTCATATTGTTGATGATAGTATTTTGTATTATTTGACTGTATCCTTAAGAGATAACAAGTTGCCTAAGCTAAAAATTTTAAACCTTATTAACTGTCCTAAACTTACCAAAGAGTCAATTGAAAAATTATTAATGACTGCAACCAATAGTTCATTATCAATCATCATATGTGATAAATTATGGCAGCCAAAATTTCATGATTCACTTTCAACTAGAAATGCCACCGGAATTCAAATTGAAGGAACTAATTGGATAAGCTATTGTGATTTATGGGATCATAAAAAATATATCACTAAATTTTCGTTAACTTTAGCATATTATTATATCCATAAGGAACTAGGTGGTATATTCCCTCAAAATTTCCCAACTCAGCTGATTATCCTTGATATCATGTTTCATGATCATAAATACGAACCATTTCTAAGTGATCATTTCTTGGATAAGGTACTGTCAAATAGAATTAATAGTCGTCGTCAAGTATCGTCAAATTCAACAGTTTTGGCGATTGATAGATCAAGAGATTTAAAGCCCATTATCGATAGACCCACTAAAGAATGCAATTCATCTAATGGTGTATTCTCCTCTGTGAAAGTATCTAAAAAGAGGCCAGTTCAGAAACGATCGACAATTAAGAGAAAAAAGATTAATGTTAATGATATGATTTAAATATGTAAATATAATGCAAAATTAGTTATTACTAGGTCTCTTAAGTAAATTAAGTAAATCGTTAGCAGCATTAGATGGCGTTCCAGAATTTGAAACTTTTGGACTATCAGTTTTGCTTTGTCCATTTAATAACCCTAACAAACTTGCAGAAGCATTAGCATCTCTTGAAGCTTGTGGAATCGGAGGTGATTGAATGGATGATGATGCAGCTGATTGAGGCGTTCCGTAAATAGCATTTAATGAATTATTCGGTGATTCCATTGGACGAGATAATGCTGGAGGTGTTTGTAAATGATTTAATTGAGATTGTGAAGTTCTATGAGGGTTACTGTACTGAAGCAACAGTAATAATTCATTACCTGGGGAATCTTCTTTTTTGTTCAATGATTCACCTGGTTTTAATATTCTAATATTATGTTTAGACGGTTCGGGAGTTTTAGTATTACTTGATTCAAGTCCATAATTCTGATATTGTTCATATTGATTAGCTTTATGAGGTGATTGCGATTTAACTTGAGGTTGTTGTTGATGTTCTGCATATGATGGTGTAGGTGGTACTGGTGTTGACTTTGGTACTGCTTTTGCTTCCTGTACTGGTGCTGGTGTTGGTACTGGTACTGGTACTGGTTCCGGATCTAACTCTGGTTCTGGAGTGTAATATTCTTGAGTCGTTGCTTGAATTTCATCATTTAAAGCTTCAAAATCTTCAAAATCTTCAAAATCTTCAAAATCTTCAAAATTTTCCAATTCATCTTTGGCTTCTGTAGTTGCTTCTAACGGTATAGTTTCGGTGACTTGTTCTTGACTTTTCTGAGTTGATTCGGGTCTTTTTAATAGTCCTAATAAGTCATTTGCAGGATTTACAACTAGTTCAACTGGTTCAATTGGTTCAACTGGTTCAATTGGTTCAACTGGTTCAATTGGTTCAACTGGTTCAACTGGTTTTGTTTCTGAGTTCGGTACTTCAGTAGAAGCAGATGGTCTCTTTAATAATCCTAATAAATCGTTGGCAGGGCCCGATTTATCTTTATGCAACATACCTAACAATTCATTTCTTGAATCAGGAGTAGCAGGTTGTAAAAGTTGTGTGGGTTGTGAAGGTGGAGTTTGTAGTGGAGTTGATGGTTTCTTTAATAATCCTAGTAAATCATTAGATGCAGAATGAGGGCTTGGTGACCTTTCAGGAGTTGATCTTTTCAACATATCGAGTAATGGATTCTTATCAGCTTTTTTCAAAAGTTTAAATTTACCAGGTTGGATATCATCATTCTCATGTATTGACCTTTCTAATTCATTTGAATTACCAGTTGTCAATGGAGATTCGTGGTCAGTTTCATTATCCGTCGATGGAGTAGTATTAGTATTTATAGAATCGGTTTTTCTATGGAATAATCTCATTAATTCGTTAGCTTTAGCTTTATTTTTCAATGAATCTTCCTTACGTCTAAGCTCATCTGAAGCTGATAACTCTTTTGATTGTTTATTCTTATTAGTTAAAATTGACAATAATTCTTTTGAATTAATTAATGAACTTGGAGGTTTTTCAAATGAAGCAGGATGTGGTGTGACAACTTGACCTGGCTGAGGTAATTGTGAAGGTTTTAAAGGTGTATGAGGGTTTGAAAGTGGCAAGCTTGCTGGGGCATGAGTATTATGGGATGATGATTTGAAGATTGGGTTTAATTCCAATTGTTGGGGCAAATTACTTGACATTAAATGAGAATAAGGAGCTGCCATTGATTCAGGAATACTAACAGTTGGCGTTGTGAATTCAGATTGGACAATTTTACTTTTGACATTCTCATTTGTTGATTCATCTTCATCTTCTTGTTCTTCTTGTTCTTCTTCTTCAACTATCGTTTCATCTTTTGAAGCAGTTTCGTTAGATTCCACCGCAACACTTGGAGCAATACCTTGTAAAATATCAAGTAATTCTCTACCAGCGTCATTATTAGGAATAGCTTCGTTAGCTTCGGTAGCAATAAACTGTTCATTAAGTGATAAAGTTTGACCAACACCTAATAAATTTTTCAATTTAATTTCAGCATCCAACATTAAATCATGTTCATTCAAAATACCTCTTGATTCTTGAATCCATCTAATCATTGGTTTGATAATTGCTGGTATAATGAAAAAATTATTACTATTGTATTTAACCTTTTTTTGTAAAGTTTTAATATCAAACCATTCGATTTTTTCAATTTCATTTCTAACATGAGGCTCGAAGTTGTAATCTTCGGGAACATTTTTAACAAGGTAAATTTTATAATTTTTACCGTGAATTGTCCTTTCCATGTAATCGTCTTCATTAATCAAATCTTTTGAATTAAAGCCAGTTTCTTCTTCGACTTCTCTTACGGCACAATCAATGTCTTTTTCGTCTTTAGAAATCTTACCTCTAGGGAATGACCAATGATTTGATTCGTATCCTTTAACCAATAAAACCTTTGATAAATCACCATTAAATAATGCAATACCCCTGACAGGAATCGTTGATTTATATTTACCGAAAATCGAAACAGCATCAGATGGACTGCCCCATTTCCAGATTAGCGGGCACTTCTCTAATATTTTACCTGAAAATGATTTCATCTTCAAACTTGGTAATCCTGGATATTGTTGCCTTAAAAAATCTGTATAAAACCATTGAGCTTCTTCCACTTGAAATAACACTCTTTCCACCGACGATAAATCTTCAGTTGGTACATTAACAACAAATCTTACTAGTAAATCTTCTAGTACGTGATCCAATGACTTATTGGCTAATCCATCTCGTAATTGAAGGGACATGTTTATAAGTTTTGTTTTGGAAGGATCGTTGACTAGGAAAAAAATCCTGGTTTCGCATTGACTGCGAATTATCATCAAAACTTTTTAGCTGTTTGGTGTTAAACTCAGGTATAACCCAGGTATAATACATAGATTAGAAGATGTCAGGTCCTAACACAACTGTGAAACTCCCAGGATTCTTGAAGACTTTGACGGCGGTTTCAAAATCCCCATTAAAATCCTCATTAACTATTTCAAAGCCCATAGGATTACCCGAACCAAAAATCTATGGCAGTGGTAACTTATCGATCACAGGGTATTTCAATTCACAAGCAAAGAAAGAGAGAGGCAAGCAGATAAATTACGATTTAAAGCATTCTCAGGTGTATGAATATAAATCTTACACTAATACCGATGGTAAAATTTTCAGATCTCCTATTTCATATTTCAAATCAGAAAAATCATTATACTTCCCCAACTTTATTGCTAAAAACATAAATGGACAATGGTTACAATTATTTAAAATATTATCGGGCAAAGTTAATATTGTAAGAGTTTATCAGTCGGTTGCAGGAGCGGAAGCAACCGAAAGTTATTTTAAAACTAATGATAATAAAAACTATTTAACCACGGACTATAAAGAATTTGTAAAGAGATTTCCCAAAAGCCAAATAATTGATTTAAATATCCCCACCGATGGATTAAAAAGCTTAATCATAAATATGAGTAAATCAAGTATAAGGAAAACCATACCTATTGAAAGACAACAGAGTTCGTTTATTTTACCTTATAGTGTTTTCAATCATGAAGTAAGAGAGGAACTACTTTGCGACAATAGTTATAGTGGATATATTTATGTAATAGATCAAAAAGGTAAGATCAGATGGTGCACGAGTGGTAAGTCAGATGAACAGGATATAAAATTGTTTGAGAAGGTTATAAACGGTTTATCTAAAGAGATCTAGGATCTTTGTACATAGTAAATAACAACATGTCAGTTATTCGATATTTCTTATGGGGTTATCTTTAACGGCTATCAGTACGTAAGCTTTTGTATTGCTGTCGAGTTGTAACATGTATTGCTGTCGAGTTAAAGCATGTATTGCTGTCGAGTTGTAGCATGTGTTGATACCGTGTGATGTTTCAGTTTAGAGTCCTGGACTAAATGTATGCGTAGTGAGTATTATCTGAAACGAACTACAGAGAGCAGAATTTAAGTTTAATTGTTCACTTGGATACTTCCTAACTACCTAGACATTCAAGTTTAATCGATCACTTGAGTACGTCGTAACTGCCTAGGTATTAAATGGTGGTAAAGTAGATTCCTTCAATGCTTCATCATTTGCAGGATGAGCAGTTCGCTGAAAAGCTGGATTCCTCCTCCTTGGGGGTTGATATTTCTCAGGACTTGCATTACTCTAGCCACACACCTTCTGCAACTAGTACCATGCCCAAGAGAGTGTGTGCTCCAGTCGTACTCTGTCTCATTACTTTTGCAGCTGTCTCTGACGTTAAAACTGAATGATTTCACATCAACCCTTACATATATCAATACATATAGGTTCTAGCCTTCATCGTCCACTACCTTGTATTCACATAACCATCTGCCCCTTCAGTCTATGCTAGACTATCAACCACTGTTGCCTACTAACAAACTATCACGTGTTCGACGTGACTGCTTTTTTCTCATAGTTAACGAAAATCTGTTCCAACACGACGTTGATGCGAGTGAAAAATTATTACAGTGAGTGAACTAAAATTTTCAAAAATATCAACCATGTCTGCTCCAATTAACAAAGAAAAAGTTCAAGAACAAGAACAAGAAATCCACAAAATCAGAATTACTTTAACTTCCACCAAAGTTAAGCAATTAGAAAAAGTTTCTGCTAACATCATCAGAAATGCTGATCAATCTGATATTGTTAAAAAAGGACCAGTTAGAATGCCAACCAAAGTTTTAAAAATCACCACCAGAAAAACTCCAAATGGTGAAGGTTCTAAAACCTGGGATACTTATGAAATGAGAATCCACAAAAGAGTTATTGATTTACAAGCTCCAGCTTCAATTGTTAAAAGAATCACCCAAATCACCATTGAACCAGGTGTGGATGTTGAAGTTACCATTGCTGCTTAAATTTTTTAAGTCGATGAAACTTAATAATTAGAACTCGATTAAAGATTTCCATTATCATAAAACGGTTATCAACTTGTTAATTGAGGTGAAGTATTTGGGTATGAAATATTATTAATAAAGTGCTCTAGGTTATCTATTTTATTCAACAAAAACACTTTTTCTTTTTATTGTGAATAATTTAGTTTTATAGCTATCAGGACTTATTAATAAACTCACTTAATTTGTTTATAATATTTTGTAGTAATATAATTTTTAAATATTGAGTGTTATCCACCTCTATTTGTCTCTTGTTTGCTAGTTTTAGTAGTGAATTTTTCAAAAAAAAAGTTTCCATGACTGTGTCCAACACTATGAATATCATGGACGTTGTACTTTAATCACTCTATTCATCTGTCAGACACCTGAAGACCTTGTTGTACTGAATTAATCATTAGAGACTGTGAAATTATCAACATTTGTGCCTTGCTCACGAAAAAAAAAAATATCCCTGGTAGATCGGTTAAAAAATGGTTTATGTTCTTTCACTCAAACCAAGAGTGTTATATGTTGCCAATAGGCTGTTTCAACATGGTAGAAGGTTAATATCAACTTCGTCAAGTAAATTGATTAAAAATTCAGCTGCTTTAAATAACAATTCAACTAGTGTTGCCCCAAAACTCAAAACAAATAAACACTTAAAGAAAAGGAATGCTGCAATCATTTCTGGGTTTATCATTGTCGGTTCATTTATTGTGTTTAACCAATCTAATTATTATAATTTAGATACCGTTCCACCAACTGGCAATCAACCACCAGGTAATTTTAATCCAAAGTTATTCCCTCGAGCTAGTAACTCACTACTTTCAAATTCTAGTAATATAACTAGTAATGAAAGTAATAAATCCAGTACCAGTTCCCTGTCAAATAATGCCACTAATCCGGAATCCGACGAAAGATTATTCACAACATCCCAAAGTTCAATCAGTCAAAATTTTAGCGTCGGTAATCAACAGAATAAGCAAGGAGTTTTCGTGTTAAATGAAGAACAAGTTAGTACCAAATTAAGACAATTTGAAGAAAGTTATTATGTTAATAGAGGTAAGGGGGTTAAACGATACGATGTTTGTCAATTGCCTTCCAATTCCCCCATCGAAGATGATAGATGTGAAGAAATTGTCCAAGTACCAATTTTGCAAGATAATAACATTAAGACGTCAACTGACTGGATGTTTTTCGGTATATTTGATGGCCATGGGGGTTGGACCACCAGTAGTAAATTGAGAGATCAATTGATCAGCCACGTTATTGCTGAATTTTCCACCATTTATAAACCTGCAAATGAAGAAAATTTAAGATTTGTTCCCAATAGTGCAACAATTGACCAAGCAATTAAAAATGGATTTTTAAAATTAGATCACGAAATTGTTAATAAAAATATGGAAAAATTATTAAATGACAATAATAAAATTCAAGCTGCCGAATTATTAATGCCGGCATTATCAGGTAGTTGTGCATTATTATCGTTTTATGATACTAATTCCCAAATTTTAAAAGTTGCCGTTACCGGTGATTCAAGAGCTTTATTGGGTTCATTTAAAGAAAATAAGTGGACCGTCAAACAATTGAGTATCGATCAAACTGGTTCAAATCCTACTGAAGTTGCAAGAATTATCAGTGAACATCCTGGCGAATCAAATGTTATTAAAAATGGTAGAGTTTTAGGTTCATTAGAACCAACCAGGGCATTTGGTGATTGTAGATATAAATTGCCTGCATCAATCCAACAACGAATTTATAAACAATTTTTTGGTAGATCATTACCAAATAATTTAAAATCCCCCCCTTATGTTACTGCTGAGCCGGTTATTACCACGACAAAAATTAATCCTGACCAAAATGACTTTTTAGTCATGGCATCTGATGGATTATATGAAATGTTATCAAATGAAGAAATTGTCGGATTAGTGGTTAAATGGATGGAAAGAGAAAAAATGTTCAAACCTCAAAAATCATTCTGGAGTTATTTTAATTCAAATGATAATAAATTACCTGAGGTTCACGATATAACTAATGACAAAACTTCTAAAAAACCATTTAGAAGAAATTCATTAACTACTGGTAGTTACTTGTTAGACGATAAAAATGTTTCAACCCATTTAATCAGAAATGCGTTATCAAATGGTGGATCAAGAGACCAGACTTCGATGTTGATTTCCATCCCAAGTCCAACATCAAGGAGGTATAGAGATGATTTAACCGTAACTGTAGTGTTCTTTGGGAAAAACAAAAAAGACGTAGATGACCATGGTAAATTAGAAATAAATCAAGATGCAACTTCGGGAGGAATCGACGCTTCAAAGCCAAAATTATAGATCACCCTGTGTTTATTTAAATTGAAAAACTGAAAAAAAATATTTATACAAACTTATAAAAAAATCCAGGATCAAGTATCCCCTTACATATAGTACACATATATACAATCTATTTCTTTACCATTTCTCTGGTGCACTAAATTACATCGCGAAGTATTTTTGTAACGTTCTATAGCACCATCATGATTGAAGATTCTAAGGATGAATGGTACACCAAGGAGTTGTTAGAGCCTAACAATGAACTACCATGGGAGCTATTAGATATGTTTAGTACTCATGACTCCAATGAAAATATGGACGGGTTTATTAATGGACTTTTCAATTCACCAGAAGCTATTGGACGTACAACGTTTAGATTTAAAAGATCAGGTATAAATGGAAACATTGATAGTTACAAAGAAGAGGTCAAATTAAGCGAAATTGATAATGCTACCTCAAGCAACTCATTGTCAATTAATAGAAAGTTCAACAACAAATCTGATGCTTTAAAGGGTAAAACAAGCTATTTACCATTTCAACCAGGGGGGTTAGTGGATTCTAATAAGATCACTCAACAAAAGGATGAAACTGCATTCTTACATAAAGATGAACATGGCTTATTTGATATACCTCAAGGGTTCACCAGAGGTTTAAAACTTGATGCGTTTATTGATGATCATGATATAATTAATCTTGATGATGCTGAAGAATCAAAACTTGAAAAAGAGAATCATACTGAACAAGACACAATTTATCCGGTAGCAATGTTATCCAATCTTGATAATGAAACGCTGAATAACGATTTACCATTTGATACTAATGAAATCGATGGGATCGTACCAATTGATTATTCAGCCATTCGTAGAGAAATGGCTCAAGAAAAAGAATATAAAAAAGATTGGGCACATATAGTTGATTTGGATCATAAAGTTGAAAATTTTGACGAAGTGGTACCTAATATGGCGAGAACGTGGCCGTTTGAATTAGATACTTTCCAACAAGAAGCGGTTTATCATTTAGAACAAGGCGATTCAGTTTTTGTGGCAGCTCATACATCTGCAGGTAAAACTGTTGTTGCTGAGTATGCCATTGCTATGGCAAGTAGAAATATGACGAAAGCGATATATACATCGCCCATTAAAGCATTATCAAATCAAAAATTTAGAGATTTCAAAGAAACATTTAAAGATATTGATGTGGGATTAATTACCGGTGATGTTCAAATCAATCCTGAAGCTAACTGCTTGATTATGACTACTGAGATTTTAAGATCTATGTTATATAGAGGTGCTGATTTAATTCGTGATGTTGAATTTGTTATTTTTGATGAAGTTCATTATGTTAATGATATTGACAGGGGTGTGGTTTGGGAAGAAGTCATTATTATGTTGCCTGACCATGTTAAATATATTTTATTATCTGCCACCGTACCTAATACGTTTGAATTTGCTAATTGGGTTGGTAGAACAAAACAAAAGGATATTTATGTTATTTCAACTCCTAAAAGACCTGTGCCATTGGAAATTTTTATCTGGGCTAAAAATGATTTATTTAAAGTGATTGATGCTACACGTAAATTTCTGGAAACTGAATTTAGGAGACACAAAGAAGCATTACAAAGTTCTGGTAAAAAGGAACCACCTAAAGTCACTATGGGTTACGGATCTCGTGGTGGTAGAGGCGGAAGTGCAAGAGGTGGAAACAGAGGTGGCAATAGAGGTAGCAGTAGTGGTGGTACAGGAAGAGGTGGTGCTGCATCAACGGTTGCAAATAGAGGTAATGGTAATTTTAATAAAAGTTTTATCAGTAGGGATGGTCCCAATAAAAATACGTGGACAAATTTGGTTCAATATTTGAAAAAGAATACCTTGTTACCTGCAGTTATATTTGTATTTTCTAAGAAAAAGTGTGAAGAATATGCTGATACTTTAAGAGGAACTGATTTCTGTACTGCTAAAGAAAAATCCGAAATTCATATGTTTATTGATCGTGCAGTGTCAAGATTAAAGAAGGAAGATAGAGAATTACCACAAATCTTAAAAATTAGGGAAATGTTGAGTAGAGGTATTGCTGTGCATCATGGTGGATTATTGCCTATTGTTAAAGAATGTATTGAAATTTTATTTGCTAGAACGTTAGTCAAAGTTCTTTTTGCAACTGAAACGTTTGCTATGGGTTTGAATTTACCTACTAGAACTGTTGTTTTCAATAATGCTAGAAAGCATGATGGTAAAAATTTTAGAAATTTATTACCTGGCGAATTCACACAAATGGCTGGTAGAGCTGGTAGAAGAGGTTTGGACCCTACTGGTACGGTTATTGTAATGAGTTATAATGAGCCTTTAAAACAAGGTGATTTTAAAGAGGTTACATTAGGTACACCAACAAAATTAATTTCCCAATTTAGATTAACCTATAATATGATTTTAAATCTTTTAAGAATTGAAGCTTTAAGAGTGGAAGAAATGATTAAACATTCATTTAGTGAAAACAGTACACAAACATTATTGCCTGAACATCAACAAACCGTTGAAAAGTTAACAGAAGACTTGAAAAGTTGTCTGATTGATGATTGCAAAAATTGTCAATTAGTGGATATGTCTGAGTTGTATGATGACTTTATGGAATATGAGGAAATCAATGGCCAATTAGTGGAAGAAATTCAAAAACTGCCAATATTAAGAAATTCGTACCTTAAAATAGGTAAATTGATTTGTTATAGAGATAAGCATGATGTAACTCGCTGCGGGTTCATTATAAGATCAGATTTTGCAAGTAATAGTTTATTAGTGATGACATTTAATCATGGACAAGAGTATATGAATGATGCTGAACGATACAAATTACCATATTTACCACTTAGACAATACTTAAAGAAAAACTTTAAGAAAGTCGTCTATAAAGGCGATCTTGAAGTTGAATCAATTCCATTCACTAGTGTATCATTTTTAAGTAGATATGGATTAAAGGAAAGAATGAAAGATATACTTCAAAATCAACCTCAAGCTATTGAACACTCCAACGAGCAAATTAAATTGTTGGTTGGTTTTTATAGTAAATGGGAACTGGCGCCCCTTGCCCAAGCTACCCAGTTATCATTACATGAAAAATTAGAACGTCAAAAGCAATTGTTGGAGAGTATCAAGTCTAAAGTGTCACTAGTTTGCCCTGACTTCAAGCAGCATTTCTTACAATATCATGAAAAGAAACACATTGAGTCAAAAATTGAATCGTTACAAAAATTAATATCCGATGAAAATTTAGAATTATTACCTGATTATGAACAACGTCTTGAAATTCTTGAAAAATTAGAATTTATTGATAAAAAACATAATGTTGTATTAAAAGGAAGAGTTGCTTGTGAAATCAATTCCGGTTGGGAATTAATCATAACTGAATTAGTGTTGGATAATTTCTTAGGAGATTTTGAGCCAGAAGAAATTGTGGCCCTTTTGTCTTGTTTTGTTTACGAAGGGAAGACTAATGATGAAGAAGACCCAGCAGCTACGCCTAGACTAGAAAGGGGTAAAAAGAAAATTCTTAAAATCACTGATGAATTGACCAAAGTGTTCATCTCCCATAGAATTTTATTAACTTCTGAAGAAGAAGAATTCACGACCCGTAAAAGATTTGCATTGATGAATGTTGTTTATGAATGGGCAAGAGGGATGTCATTTAACGAAATTATGGAAATGAGTGTGGAAGCTGAAGGTACTATTGTTAGAGTTATAACAAGGTTGGATGAAATTTGTAGAGAAGTTAAAAATGCTGCATTGATTATTGGTGATTCAACCTTGCATTCTAAAATGAGTGAAGCTCAAGAACGAATTAAAAGAGATATTGTGTTTTGTGGTTCATTATATTTGTAAATTAATCTATACTTAAATAATAATATTAAATACACAAAATCGTCATTAGTCTATATGCAATTTTAATCATAACTTCTTTTATTAATCTTTTCCATTATAAGAGATATTATCCCATTTCTACCATCCAATAGTTTAGGTACAATAAAATTCTCAATCACATTTTCCTGGCCATACTTTACAATTAGTATACCAATCATTAAATGGAAACTATTCACGGAGGAATATTCCCGTATTCTCTGAGAAACAAAGTCTTGCTTTTCCTTTCGTTGAAGACCTGTTAACTCTGCATCATTCTTTGAGTAGGTTTGATTTAATCTAAATGCTCCTTTAACCGGTATAAGAGACTTAAACATTGAATTGTTCTTCATAAATGTATGAATTATCGTGTGGTGGTTCATTTTACTTAAAAATCTTGCTAAATCATCCCAAGGAGTCGATAAATATTGAACATCACCAAAGAGAACCATAATATTTCTAGTCTTGTGGAACACTGACTGTCCTAAAATTTTTAATTTGAATGAATCAAGATAGATAGATTTCAAATTTTCAATGCTTTTGGTTTTGCTTACTGGACTTAGCGGGATCTTTGAATCAGTCGACCCACACAAAATTGCAATAGCTTCTTTGTTGGTTACTTTGAAATCTGGTCCTAAAAAACTATGTATACAGGCTGTTCTTTCACTTAATCTTTTTTCATAATACATTAGGTCTTCTTCATCTAATACTTTACGAATCTGTGAATGTCTGGAAGCAAAAATATTCCTATCAAATGGCCCTTCTAGTAATGATTTATCGTAAAATGATTTCAGTTGATATTCAGGTAACAAAATCTCTTGTGCTAATTGGTATAAATCTTGTGACAGTAGCCATCCAAGTTGCTTTCGTTTAATACTATAACTTCGAATGAATGAACTGGTGGGAGTGACTATGCTTCTAGGTATCAATCTGTTCCAACCTCGTAGAAGCATCTGTATTAATTTTTATATCAGTTAAAACTAGATGAGGTGCGATTTTATTTAATAAGATGAGTTCAAAATCTAAGAAGAAGAGTTCAGGATCTTCCAATACAACTACTGGTGGTAGTACAGGTACAACTACGGAGCCTAAAAAGATAAAGTTACCCAAAGGTTATATTGTGAGACCTTCTCCCAACACCGGAGTTAAATCAATCATTAAAGTATATTTAAATCCAAATATTCTTGAAGCGTTAGATTTAAATAATGCTGATCTTGTAATTGTAAATAAACAAGAATCTCCTGAACCAGGTATTATTGCATCGGTTTACAGTGATGATAGTATAATTGAGGCTAATGTTATTGGTATTAGTAAAAATTTAAGGAAATTAGGCGGCATATTATTAGGGGATCGTGTTATATTTAGTAAATATACTAAACAACCGTTAATTGCTGACTCAGTACAGATAAATTATTCCCTGGACAGTGATGCTAGTAAGAAATTGGAGAAATCGTTGGATGAATTTTCCTTAATTTCCCCTGGTTTAAGTTTTGAAGTGGAAGGTTGTAACATTACTATACTAGATGTTAATTCGATAAATAATGCCATGGAAAAATTGAACATTAATGAAGAGGTGATTCAGATCGATACTGTAACCCCAACTTACATCTTTGTCAAGGGAAAGACTGCTATTGAGTATTCTGACAATACTGAAATTAATAATAAAAAATACCCGAATTTTTCTAAAGCTATCAATTTTAATCAAATTGGTGGACTTTCCAAACAAATTAAATTACTACAGTCGATAATTGAAGTACCACTTACGAATCCTCAATTATTTTCAGATTTCGGAATATCTCCCCCAAGGGGTATATTGCTTCATGGACCATCAGGTACGGGTAAAACCATGTTGATTAAATGTGTTGCCAATAACACTGATGCTCACATATTATCAATCAACGGACCATCGCTTGTTTCCAAATATTTAGGCGAAACCGAAACCAAGATTAGGGAACTATTTATGGAAGCCAGGAAATACCAACCTTCAGTTATATTCATGGATGAAATTGATCTGATGGCACCAAGTAGATCATCGGATGATAGTGGAGAAACCGAGAGTAGAGTGGTTGCCACGATATTAACCATGATGGATAGTATTAGTATGAATGATAATTCGAAAATTGTTATAGTTGGGGCCACCAATAGATTAAACTCCATTGATTCCGCATTAAGAAGGCCCGGTAGATTTGATCAAGAGATTGAAATTGGTATACCCGATGTCGATGATAGATTTGATATTTTAAATAAACTAATTGGGAAAATGAACCATGAAAAATACGAATTACTGGAGGATAATATTAAAACAATAGCATCAAAAACTCATGGGTATGTGGGAGCTGATTTAGTGGCGCTAATTAGAGAGTCTGTCATGAAATCAATTTCCAGAGGTTTAAAAAATAATTTACACCAAGGTAATATCAAACTTTTAAATGATGATTTAAGTAATTCATTACCTGATATACGACCATCTGCAATGAGAGAGATCTTTTTGGAAATGCCAAAAGTTTATTGGTCTGATATCGGGGGTCAACATGAATTGAAAAGGAAGTTAACCGAAGTAATTCAATTACCGTTAGAGGCAAATGAAACATTTATTAAATTGGGGATTCTGGCGCCTAAAGGGGTTTTGCTTTATGGACCACCAGGATGTTCAAAGACTTTAACCGCAAAGGCATTGGCCACCGAATCGGGATTAAATTTCCTAGCTGTGAAGGGACCAGAAATCTTTAATAAATATGTAGGTGAAAGTGAACGAGCAATTCGAGAGATATTTCGTAAAGCAAGATCAGCTGCACCATCAATTATATTTTTTGATGAAATTGATGCCATTAGTGGTGATCGAGAAAGTTCATCAACCTCGGCAGCTCAACAAGTATTAACGTCATTGTTGAATGAAATTGATGGGGTGGAAGAATTAAAAGGAGTGGTTATAGTGGGGGCCACTAATAGACCAACGGAAATTGACGCTGCATTATTAAGACCTGGTAGATTAGATAGACATATTTACGTTGCCCCACCAGACTATGAAGCAAGATTAGAAATTTTAAATAAATGTTGTAAGAAATTCAATTTATCGTCGGACATTAATTTGCATGAGTTGTCGGAAAAACTTGATGGCTGTTCTGGTGCTGAAGTAACATTGTTATGTCAAGAATCAGGATTATCAGCAATTATGGAAAATAATCATACCAATACCGTGGAAAAAAGACATTTTGAACATGCTTTAAAGGGCATCAGTAGGGGAATAACCGAAGAAATGTTAGATTATTATAAAGAATTTGCCAAAAGAAGTGGGTTGGCGGTGTAATCAAATAGAGTTTATTTAATGGTATAAATACCTTATATATTCATTAATTCGAGCCTAGTACGCCTGTCTATTTCTAATACATAATTGTATATAATACGACTAGTAATCTTACTGCTGTTGACAACCTTCTTCTAAATCTTTCTCAAAATCTTTTGGTAAATCTTTATCGGAAAATCCTAAATCATTGCCTAAGCCACCTAAGCCTGGAAGGCCACCTAATCCTCCTGAACCACCACCAAATCCAGGGAAATCGGCATTATCGCCAACTAATTCAGTTGGGGGTTGACCTAATTCTTGTAATGATTCTAGAAGCGAATTGACATTTTCTCTTTGTTGTTTATCATCATCATTGTAATTTGGACTTTCAAAAATTTCAATTATATCATTGGTAATATCATATTGTTTTGAGTAATTATTATACTCATCATCGGATATTTCACCCTTTTTGTCTTTCAAATAATCAGGAAATTTAGTATTAAGATCTTTAATTGGTTCGTATAACACTTCTTTGGAAGATAATTGCTCCAACATATCAACTAGCAACTTGCTCATATCCAAGTCTTTATCACCGCCGCCGCCTAAACCAGATAATAATTGACTCAACATATCTTCCGGATTAACACTAGCTTGGTCATTTTTAATTTGTTCATCGATATTTTTACCCGAATTTTTCAATCTTTCCATGGTATCTTTCATTACATTGTCGAAATTTTTTGACTCTTTTGGTAATTGCTGATTTTCTTCTTCAAAGTTTTTAACTAACTGTTCAAACTGGTTTTTTGTATCAGGATCCTGAATGTTTAAATCTTTGATCAAATCTTCCAATTTATCCTTAAATTCGTCGTTGATGAGTTCTTTCCCGGTTTTGGCAGTAGTTTCTTCCTTTAATGATGGTTTGTTATCTAATGGACTATTATCGTTTAATGTTGGATTTTTATCATTATCATTGACAGTAGACTGGTTTGCAGAACCAGGAGGTTTACTTAAAACTTCACCAGCAAAGTCATCTAACAAGTCATCTAAATCGTCCAAATCGTCTTCGTCTCTATTATCCTGTAATTCTTGCTTGCTCATAATGCTGTCTTGTTAAAAAAGCGTCTAAATACTGGTATTCAAATAAATCACCAACAACTTTTACACCCTTTTGTGGAGAATGAGAATTTTTCTCATTTTTTTCATTAGTCCCAGTAATTTAACCGTGAGGTCTAGAGCTAAGGGGAGCTAAGGGGAGCTAAGGAGAGATAAGGAGAGATAAGGAGAGCTACAACGATCAAGCGTCTACCGTTGACGTACTAACAGCATCTATTTCAAATTGGAGTTGTGTTTCTGTTTCCCTCTCCAGTTGATCAAACAACAGTAGAGGTATTTTCAGCTGTATTGTATTCGGTTCTTCAACTCCAATCAACTCCAATCAACTCTATTTGAAATAAAACTATAATCCATATATTCCTCTAATGAAGCTGATCTGATCAAGCTCGTCAAGATGTTAATGTAGGTGAAGAGTTTATACCCGAATTTAACACTAAAACGTTTTTGCAACTACTTTGTGAATCAACAGATTCACATGCGCTTGCAAAATGGCAAACGATCCATATCAGTCTAGGATCGTTGCAATTGGTGACGTTTACACTGAAGGGTGAAAATGCAGGATAGTACTGTTTTCAATCACCGCTATTAGTATCTCTTTCTCTGTATGAAAAATGCCTACACTAAGCTAAACGGGTAAAATAATTCAATTTCATGGTAGATGAAGGGTGTTAATTACAATCAAGGTGGAATAATTACATCGTGCAACATAGAGTTGGACCGTACAGCCTGTGACATGAAAATGGTGTGTTGCAGGTTTATAGTGAGAAATACAGTTAGAGGATAGTCAGAGGAAAGTCGGAGGATAGCTAGAGGATAGTTAGAGGATAGTGAGAAATACAGTGAGAGTGATAGTAGTTGACCAAGGTCTGATTTTCACTTGCTGATGTTTCAGGGGTGGACTTGAGGTAGCTCTATGATCAGGTGCAAGTGTTTCGATGGAATGTCAATCCGACTAGGCAGCCTGTTCCAGCATTAGTATTTCATAGATCAACATTGCTCTAGTGAAGTATTGCATCATCTGTTTTCCGTCCAATTTTCAAAGGTGCTTCAGAACCCAACGGTGCATAATTACCATCCACTCCCTCGTCGAAAACACGTCGGCAGTTCAATAACAGTCAGAGAACATACCGTTGCAATCTACCATCATCACCTTAAAATAACACCAGAAGTAAAAAAAAATGAGACTCAAAAAATTTTCGATAACGGTAAATGTCCTTAGCTAAAACTAGATTACAAGAAGAAAGAAAACTCTGGAGAAAAGATCATCCATTTGGATTCTTTGCCAAACCCGAAAAGAATGCTGACGGATCATTAGACTTGACCAATTGGAAAGCAGGAATTCCTGGTAAAAAAAATACCTTGTGGGACGATGGTATCTATCCAATAACTGTAAATTTCCCAGCAGAATACCCAAGTAAACCACCAAAAGTTAAATTTCCCGAAGGGTTTTATCATCCTAATATCTATCCAAGTGGGACGGTATGCTTGTCGATTTTAAACGAAGAACAAGACTGGAGACCCGCCATAACTTTAAAGGATATTGTTTTGGGAGTGCAAGAATTATTAAGTGATCCAAATCCTGATTCTCCGGCTCAAGAGCCTGCTTGGAAAGCTTTTACAAAAGATAAGGAGCTGTACGAAAGAAAAGTGAAAGAGCAAGCAAAAAAGTATCAAAATTATAATATTTAAGCAAAAGTAAGAAAAGAGGTATATTTTTAATATTAAAATTAATACGCATCTTTTTTTCCAATATGTAAATTATTCCACTGTATAGAAAATAAACATAGTATGTCATATATTGAATTATCTTATTTACTAGATTATTTACTAGATTATTTACTAGATTATTTGCTAGGTTATTTGCTAGATTATTCGCTAGAATATCTGCTAGAATATTTATTTAGATTATTATTAATCACCATATATAATGGCTCTAAAAAAGGGTAAAATACGTTTATGTAGGATTTTTTAATTCGCTACCTTTTAATATATCTCTACTTTTCGACGTGATATTTTCAAATTCACCCAACTGTGAAGTACCCTTTTCTTTATAGGTACTTACGGCAGGGATATCGGCTTTCATTCTGCTCACCAATGTTGAATAAGCTCTTGGTTCTAACTTAATCAATGTATGTAATGGAATCGACATCCAGGGACTTTCTTCTTGGGGGACATTCATAAAGTATGCATAGATACATCTCAACACTGCTTGATGAGTAATAATCAAAATATTTTCTTGTCTTTCTAATTCCATGATGATGGGTTCTAATCTTATAACAATATCTCTATAAGATTCACCGCCTCTATATCTGTATTCATATTTATTATCATCTCTTGCTTTGAAATCTTCAGGAAACTGGTTTTCAATTTCTTCGTAGGTCATGCCGTCACATTCTCCAGCGTCTAACTCATCCAATGCTTTCCATTGTAATTTATTTTTATAAGGTAAGAATGATGCTGTTTGTTGAGTTCTCTTCAATGTTGAAGTCCACACGGTTAAGTTAGTGTTACTATTTTCTGGTCCCAATGATTTCAACACTAAATCAGGCAATTTCTTAGCATATTTCCAACCTCGTTCACTTAAATTTGCATCACCACCAATTTTCCCGGTTAAATTATACATTGATTCCCCGTGTCTTGATAACCAAATCGTTCTGGGTTTAATATGTAAATTCATAACATAATAGACAATTCTTGATTCTAAATAACTTTCAATTCTATTCAATATTATTTGAGCATTGACATTGACTAATTTGATAAAACTTAAATCATAATCATCAACTTGATTTAACGTTTGATAGTTTGTTTCATAAAAATCTATACGTTTTAAAAAATCACTTAACGCAAATTCGCTGTCTTTATTTACATAATCAGGACTGGTAGTTTTAACGTCCAAGATATTTTGTTTAACCAAAATTTCATCATTACACCAACTTTCCAAAAATAATGGTTCAATTAAATTTTCTCTACATAATTTTAAAATCTTCCGTCTTCTTTCTTGGGTGGAATTGGTGGCATCTAATATCCCAACAACCCCATTTTCATCCAAAAACCATGACATCATATCTTTCAAAGCTTGATTGACGGCATCTTGTCTGAATTTTAATCCTTCGGGATTATCTGGCGAAAAAAATGTAGCATCAGCATCAGCACCCGTACCGCTAGCCAACTTTCTTCTGTAGGTACCCACGTTGAAGCATTTCGATTTAATCGATAACCATGATAAGTATCTGACAATCTTTTGAGCAATTAAGGATTTTCCTCTTGCTGGTAATCCCACCATGACCACGCAAACTCGAACATTTTCAACATGAGATATTGAGTAAACTGGCATGGTTTAAATTATTTACTTGGGGTTTATAGTTGTTCAAGCAAACAAAACTACTAGTTTTTATCAGGGTTATCACTACTGTAACCTTTCGTCTCTCACTGCTATATAAATCCACTACAATTGAATGATATAATTTTCTCACTTGACTTTTTCTCACCCTTTATGGGGAAGATTAATGAGAAACAATAACCGATTATGCGATCTTGCGATGTTGATTGCTATGATCCAAAGGGTGGCAATACTAGAACCGATCCCTCAAGTCAATTGAATCGTTATGGTGTTAACAATGGGTAAAAACTCAGTTAAAATCTCTCAGTCAAAAATTTGGCAACTTGGGTAGCTTTGAGGATTGATTTTTTAGAAAAGGGGATAATACATTTTGGCTGGACATCTGAGACATTTCGAGGTTTTGTCGTCTGTCGTCTGTCGTCAGCCGCATATCTAATGTCGGTGTCCCGACATGCCGACATCTTTTGCGGGCGGCCACTACTTTGGGTAAATGCCCGTCGCACGACCGTTGCTCTGGTCACATGATCCTCTCTATCTCGCGACATAGGTCGCGATGGTAATGGAGACATTATTTCTCATAAGGCACTTTTCAGTCTCACACCGTCAAACATTGTTCAAGGATTTTAATCTTTAACGTCAGGTCTATTCATATCGTTTGTTGGCAAGTGCTGGACGTTTATATTTACTGCTATACTACGCTTCTGCCGTATTACTTGTTTTTGCCGTACTTTTGACTTTTGCTGTACTTTTGCTGTACTTTTGCTGTACTTTTGCTGTACTTTTGCTGTACTTTTGAGTACCATTTGCTGTATACGTAGAAATCCACCCATAACATGTCTATGAAAAAATTTTTAGGACGTCACAGAAAAAATGAAGATGATTTAAATGAAAGTACCAATGTTTCACCGAGTAACATTGGTAGTAGACAAAGCATCAGTTCGGTTGGGTCCAATAACTCCATCAAGGAAATCGAAATGTTTGATGACAATAAAATTCAAAATGACTCCAACTTGAATTTAAATCCTTCAATTCTGAATAATGGTGCCTTAACTTCCAGTGCCGGTATCAAGAGTGGTGATAATAGTAGTGCATCCATTTTTACCAAGGATTCCGCCACTATTAATAACAAATCATTATTTTCCGATAGTAAGAAAACCATGTCAACCAAACAATCATCGTACTTTTCTAAAAAGTCGTCTAATGAAAAACTGAAAACCAAGCAACCAGAATTTGGTCAACGATTACAAATTCTAGATATCAAGGAAGAAGAATTATCCAGTAAGAACCCCCATGATGCAATGTTTGATAAATTATTGGAATTATGTAATGATTTATCGTTTATTATGAATCAGTTTAATAATTCAAACTCCAATTTAACCACCTCCGTCATTAATTCCATCGATTGTTTTAAAAAATTTATTAATTTAGTCGAAGAATTGAAGACGATTAATAATGACAATAACTGTACTTGGAATTTCGATACTTATAATAATTCATCACTAAGGAAAATTATGAAAATCTATTTGAATTTTTACGATAATTTATTACAAGATGACGTTTATATTAAATTAAAATTATTATTAGTTAGAAATTTTAATGATTTTGCCAAAACGTTGAATTCATCGAATTCGAAACGATTTAGTGTAAGTAATCCTTCCAATATCATTAAACCGCAAAATTTCGCTATTGGTTGCAATTCTGAATCTTCGTTACCCAATGAAGATATTTTAATCAATATTATCAATAAAATGAGTTCATCATCGGTTAAAATTAAAGAACAAAACGGTTCGTTTATTGCGCCAATTGTCAGAGGTATTTCCAAACAATTAAACATTTTATGCCTTTATTTTGGTTACCCAAATCCCACAGATTATCATTTAAAGTTAACCCAAACGTTGCATGATTTATATGATGATATTCACGTCGTGGTGGTAAAGAATCATATTGATTTAGCTGCGGCTCAAGTTTCTTCCTCGCCAAATCAAATACCACCTCAGATGCCATCATCTAATACTAATCCTCCTAGTGCTAGTAGCAATCATAATAATACTTCTTCGCAGCAAAGTATTCAAAAATTTAAATTACCATTCAGAGTACCGACTGATGTCACTAAACCACCAATGGCTTTATCAATATCCATTGAAAATGCTTCAAGAACGTCAGGTACTATGGGAGGGTATATTTATCCCATGATTGATACTGAAAAACAACCACACTTGGAAAGTTACGCCAATTCAAAATTTGCCATTAGTTGTGGTCATGTTTGTCTTAACAATACCGATGATCAAACGGAATATCCCCATGTTTCTGCACCATCATCGGTGCTTATATCATTATATAAAAAAGCATTGACTCAACAATATGAAAAATTATCACAGCTGAATCAATCAACGATGATGGAAGCAAAAGTTGCCTATGGATCAGTTTTAAAACAAGTTGACAAGATGTTCCCCTTAAAAAAAGTTAAATTGACCACCGGCAAAGATAGTAAACAAGAGCATTATGAAATTAGAAACTTACCAATTCACAGATTTGGTCAAATTATTTGGGGTGAAAGAACATTAATGTCGATTAAAGAAACTAACGAGAAAAAATTATCCGATTTGGCAATTATTAAAGTTAATAAAAATTTAACTTGCGATCAAAATTACTTGGGTGATGATATTGCATTTAACGAATTTGATCCTGGGTTAATGTTTGATAATTTATACGTGAGAAAAGTAATTGATTTAAATAGAACATCGCCCAATAATAATACTGACGAGTTAGATTTAAATGCCAATGAAATTGACGAGGAATTACCCATCAACAATAAAAATCAACATGCTGGGTTGCCAGTGTTTAAATATGGATCGACGACAAAATTCACTCAGGGTAATTTAAATGGTATTAAATTAGTCTATTGGTTAGATGGTGCCATTCATTCATCAGAATTTGTGATTAATTCCATTGATAATAATACGGCGTTTGCTGCAGGCGGTGATAGTGGATCATGGATATTAACCAAATTAGAAGATTGTGCCAATGTGTCCAACTCCAAAGGATTAGGTGTGTTGGGTATGTTGCACTCTTACGATGGTGAATTTAGACAATTTGGATTATTCACCCCCATGTGTGAAATTTTAGAACGATTAGAACAAGTTACAAAGATAAAATGGGGGGTTGTCGGTGTAGCTGAAAAAGACGACAGCAAATTACCCAATGACGTCGAGTCCGATAAAGAATACGATTCAGAAATTGAAAGTGTTTCGAGTTTAAGTGATGATGAGAGTGATATTGAGGGTTCTGCAAAAGTTGATTAGGTTTTTCGTAGGTTTATAGATATAATGGATGGTATTTTGACTTTATCTCTAGACTTTCGTCCTTGATCCTAAGAACAAGCTTATTTTACATATGAAAATAGAGAAGACAACTTTTAAAAACTTTTATAAGCTAAACAATTCTAAAAAAACATCAATCAATATAAAAAATCCATGTGGTATGAATGTAATTAAAAAAAATGGCTGCAAAATAAAAACACTGCGTACTACTATTAAGAATCCTTAAGTGGTAGAATGAGATTTTAGTATGAATATTAGTGAATTTAACTTTATATGCTTCCGGTATACATGGTGGTTTTGGATCATGTATGCATGGATTGCTTTCAGTTTAAACTAACCAATTGAGTGGCTTTTCTCAATCTATGCACATCATGAAACCAAAAATATCTTTAAAACACTGACCATGGGGAATAATTAACAATAAAGCAGTGTTTAACTACGGCCTTTTGCTACGGGAGTGACAATGGTTATCCCCTAGTGTTTTTGTTAAGAACTATTGAGAACTTCCAAAGTTGAGGTACATCTGATGATTTATTTTTAGTTTACACAATATGAAATAATACTATCCATTAATATTCAGAATAGTACCATCTTTAGTTGACTTTAAAACCAAAGATACAAGAAAATGAACTAAAGGTATTTGTTTCATATTTATATCTATCTAGTATGCAAAGTAGGTATTCTAATAAGTTATTCAGTAAAGAAAAGAACTAGGATCAATCTCTTTCAATCGAATTTGACTGATTACATCACTTACTATGCAACATTACTTGAGAAAACTGTAATTTAAAAACTGATCGGGTTAAACTACTGTTAGTGTTTTCTTCATATACCATGCACAAATGGTTGAAAAAAATGAGACCTCGTTAGAAAACAGCTTTTAAATCTTATAATAGAATATAAAATGTAACCATGGGGTAGTTTGTAGAGTCCAATACAGTGTATATATTTACTTACGTTCATTATTTTTATAATCAATGAATCTACCCAAGTTAGTCCAAGCTTCTTCGGCTCTTACTTTTAAATCGGGGTACTTATTTTTGTCGATTTTTTTATACATATCTTTAACGCTATTATTAAAGATTTGCAATCTATTGTTGTAATTATTTTGAACGAAAATTTCATAATCATAACTAAATGAAGCATCACCAAAAATATCAAAGATTAAATTAATGGTTTCGATAATAATATCAATGATTTTTGGATTTTGGTTGTGTTGTGATAATAAAAATTCAACCGACAGCATTAAAAATTGTGAAATTTTAAATGTGATATCAGTGTTGTTAATTATAATTGAAATATTACCAATAAACCCGATTATCGATGTTAAACTTTCTAAATGATTTTCATTCACTTGACCTGATTCAATTTCTTTCAAGTATACTTCCCCTTTGTTGATTAACCCATTTATCATGTCAAGATTGATTTTTGAATTGATTTCTGGTCCCAAGCTTTTGACAATGGCCCATAATAAATTCAATCCGTCTTTTTCAATCAACTCGTCCTGCTGATGAGTGCTGATAATATTAATTGATAAGTCCCAAATTTTTAAACTTGACTCATACCACTCAACTGGTATTTCTTGTAAAGAGTTAATTAACCACGATAAGTTATTCAAACAAATGATTAATTTATCATTTAATAGTAAAATATTATTATTTGATTCGTTAAATTGAATCAATTCAATTACGGAAGGTAAAATGACTTTGAAAATCAAATGATTTAAATTATCATCTAATGTTGTTAGTTCATTGAAGTTATCATTGATGGCAAGATACTCCCAAATACTGGTAGTTAAATCAATAATAACCTCCAAAGTCTGTAAGTTAATGTGACACAATTGTTTTTCTTCACTGATCCCCGTAATTTGTTGATCGATATCTTGAGGCGTCTCACTTTCTGAATCTTTATTTTCATTCTTTTCAGTTTCAAGTTTGGTTATTGGATCATTGGCATTATCAATGGTTAAATGTTTTTTCAACTCTTGCAAATCAATGACGGATATATTTTCAAATAACGAGTTCAATACCTGGTAACTGATTTCATTTTTATTGGTTTCGATATTTAACACTTCATTAACATTAAACTTTATACCTTGTAAATAGCTTTTACCCAAAATATTTGAGGCATTGTTTGTAGTGGATAAAAAGGTGTATAAATCGTTTAAATTTAAATTAAACTCATTCAATTTTTTAATAAACTCATTAGATTCGTTAGAAAATTCATAAATAAAATCCAACAATGTATTAAATAACTTGACTGATAATTTATTTGTTTTAATATTGAAGTTAATCAAGTTTACAATGAATTGTAAAACCGGGTTAATTTTTTCAAATATCGAATCGTATAAATCATTGGATCCGCTTGCAATCACGACAATTAACGATATGACGTGCTCTGTGAAATCAAACAACAACTGTTGTTTGGACTTTTCATCGTCTCTTTTTTTCTTGGTTAATTCTTTATTTAAGTCATGATTGGGGTTTTCCTGTATGAATTTGAAGGATTTTTCAATTTTGCTTAAAGCTGATTCAATTGACACCCAAATATTCGATCTCCAATAGTATTTCACAATATCGTAACCTTCATCAATCCCGATATTTCTTAATAATCCATATGCCTCGACAATAATCTCATCGTTATTATCATTCAAACACTGTTCCATCACCGTGGGCACCAATTTTTCCTTCAACATTAATTGTCTCATTCTGACATCTTCAGCAAGCACCGTAATGGCCCCTAATGCCATGGATCTATCATTGGGACTGGATGAGGCTAATTTTTCAATCAATGGAATGATTTTGGATTTACGAGCAGATATATCTTTATCTTGTTGTTTTGCATCCACTGTACCACCATTCTTAGATGTTGGGTTGTGTCTAGCGTTTTTATTTCTTCTGTTTCTTTTCAATTTACCCATGTTAATATTAATTTAGTCCCAGTAGCTATGAAAAATTTCTCGATGCGCAGAGATGTCTGAAAACCCACTATTAATTTTTTATTCCCTATACTATCTACATAATCTACATGATTCACTCTACACATGTTCATTCTGCTGGAGTTGATCTATATACACAGGTATGGCTGGCGTTCAAAGCGTAAATGATCTTCTAAACTAGTCATGCAATTACCTTGTTCTGTCCGACAACGCTTTCAATTCAGCATCGTGTATATCCTGTTGAATTTTTGAGTTGTCGTCAGCCAATCCAGGATGCAATGTGGTCCTTATACCTTGTTTCACATCTTCCCAACTGGTGGGGACCTTTTCAGGTTCAGGGATGTCTATATCACTACGTAAATGGCCATCAGCTTTTAATCGTTCGCTAAAAGTTAGTATAATCAGGTTAAGCGTTGGATATAAGGATTTCACAATGAAATATTCAAAACAACGTTATCATCACATACATTATAAGAGGCTGCCAGAACTTAAGCCCTGCGTACCAACTCAACGTCCCAACCGCTACAAAAGTTATAGCTTTGAAAGTTGTATTGGACATGAAAATTTCGCAGTGACAATTGATGTGGTTGGCTATTGTAGAGATTTTCGTTCATTACACAATTGACCTGCAAAAGATCTAAATTTTTCTGAATTGACTGCAACAGTACCAAATTCGAGGTTCTCGTCATCATTATATTATCATCCAAGTTCTCTCTAAATCCTATTTAGAGCCTTTAGGGGACAAGTGGTAAGAATTTATTCTTAAACATTCCTATACTAAAGGATTTATTTTAGTTGGGTTTTTTGTGGCCCTGGTGGTTTTTACTCATTTTCGCCAAATACAGTTTATTTGAATGTTATATATATGGTGGAAAATAAGGGAAAAATAAATTCAATAGCAAAAGCACACCCAACGAGTTAGATTGCAGCTTATGACAGATACAGACTCAATATATCAAATTTCACCCTATCAATTGACATATTCCCGCATCTGACACATTACAGCATCAATTGTCATTTGACGGTAATGCAAATAAAGGGATGCTACAATTTGTAGATAGGACATGATTCCACTAGATAAATCGATTTTAAATAACTGATTTTTGTGCAACAGGAACATGTAATTCAGAGTTCATCTTTTTTTTGTTATCAATTAAGACCGATTTAACCGCTTTATTAGAATCGACTCCTATTTCAATTTGTCATTCAATTTAAGGTGGTAATCCTTATCATGCCATAATTTCAGATACTTTCTATAATTAGACCCAGGTGGGGGATATATACTATTCATATAGGATAAAAATACGATATATATATATCTATATCTACTCATATAAGATAAAAATACGATATATAACAAACCAATTTGTAAAATGTCATCCATTGTGTTTCAAACATTTTCAATCTTCTTCACGTTTGTAACCTTTGTGCTTACGGTATTTTCTACCATTACAACCCCAGCAGTAAGAAGCTTCAAAATTGCTTCTACGTCAAATATTAATTACGGTATTTTTGGTTATTGTCATGAAGGCGGACTGCATTGTACGATTGGATTTCCTTATAAGCTCAGTGCTGTCGATAGTGATATTCCTTGGGAACTAAATGATTCAACGAGAGATATCTTAGCAAGGATTTTCATTCTTGTTCCAGTGGCTTGTGGTTTTAGTTTGATTACTTTAATGCTTATAATTAAAAGTAATTCCCGTTCAAGAAGTGCTTTAATATTCAGTCTTGTGCTGAATGTTGTTACTTTTCTTACTATATCATTTGTTGCAATTATCATAGTTGTAGCCTTTTATCCTCACGTTGCATGGGGTGGTTGGATATTAATTGGTGCTGCTGCCGCAAGCGTACTTTCATTAATTTTCCTTTCCCTTGCTACTCCTTGTTTGTGTGAAACAAGTAATAATCATTATAAACAAATCGACGATAGTTCATCTAACGAACCTTTATTAGTTGAAAATTTTCCTACAGTCGCTAATAATCCACCACCAACTAATGGGTACAAAACTGATTAAATGATATAAAACCAGTAAAAAATCAATTATTTAACCACAGTCTGGTACTGTTTGATCCATTTAACGTTCCCACTGCTCTCCGTTCTAAAGGGTATGAGGTGAAGACTATTTTTCGGTCATACATCACAAGTGTTTGCATAAATATAGATGTTAAATATGTACTGCTTTTCATTTCAGTTTCTTTCTACGTTTCGGTTTAATGCTTTTCTTAGGGGTTTGACAACTTACTGTTAAAATAGGATCTGAATCATTAGAGCTAGAAATACCTTCTTCGTATCATCGGACAACTCTGTATCGCTTATATCCTGCTCAATTTTTATAGATCCATCTCTTACATAGTAAGGGTCACAAGTAGAGCCCCGTACTTTACCCATCACCACAACTACACAAATATAGTAAAAAGACAATATAGGGAAATATAAATCACAATCACCCAAAAATCCAATGGGGCCATATATCGATTTTAACCAATTACTATATCCTAGCCGTTTCAATTATCTCTTCATAGTCACCATAGCTTTTTGAGACTACATAGTTCTGGTAGATTAATCTGTTTCAAATAACAGATTTCTTTAAATATGAACATGCAATTCAGGGTTCGTCTTCCACTGTCGATATGAAGTTCGAGTTAAGACCCGTATTTCGTTGATTTTGTCATAAGCTTCAAGTCGTAAGCTTAATCGTACTATAATTAGAGATGATGCCATAATTAGAGATAAGTACTGTAATTAGAAGCACGAGGGACAGACTACACAGCTTATCAAGGCTCTGGAACAGATGATATATATATGCCTATATAAGGACAAGTGACACATATATATACCTATCTAAGGACAAGTGACACATATTTATATCTATATAAGGACAAGGGAGTATAACAAAACAAGAGAAATAAAATGGCAGCCGTTGGGTTTCAAACTTTGTCAATATTTTTTATATTGGTGATATTTGTGTTTACGGTATTATCTGTAATTACAACTCCAGCTGTAAGAAGCTTTAGTATCGCTTCAAAGTCAGAAACTAACTATGGTATTTTTGGCTATTGTCATGCCAAGGGTTCACACTGTACTATCAGCTCTCCTTATAGGTTAAGCAATACGGATAGTGATATTGATTGGAGATTAAGTGGTTCAAGGAGAGATGCTTTAGCAAAAGCGTTTGTTCTTGTTCCGGTTACTTGTGTTTTAAGTTTGGTAACTTTGCTTTTTATAATTAAAAGTCATTTCTGTTCAAGAAGAGGTTTAAAACTCAGTGTTGTGCTTAATGCTATTACATTTCTTACTACATTAGCAAGTGCAATTATAATAATAGCAGCATTCTATCCCCATGTTTCATGGGGTGGCTGGATTTTAATTGGTGGTGCTGTGTCAAGCTTAGTTTCATTCATTTGTCTTTGCCTTGCTTTAAGATTTAGTAATTATCACTATGAAGGGTTGGGTGATCGCTCAGTGGATGAAGTATATTCATTAGATGATAAATTTACTACAACCGCTATTCTATGCCACCACCTAGTGGGTTTAATAGTAACCCAGTATATGACGACAATAGTCCAACCAGTAAAGATTACGAATTTAAACCACGGTTCACTAGTGTTTGAGGTGCTTGAAGCTTACACCGCTCTCGATTGTAGTCTCGTCTCCACGTTGAAGACTATTTTCAAACGTAAAATACCTGTTGTTGTATAGGCGTTGATTTAAACGTATAGCTGTATAGGGCTTGATGTAAACGTATAGCTGTATAGGGCTTGATGTAAAATATATTGCGTTTGGTAAAAGGTTTCTTTTAGCGTCTTCAAAACTTAACCTTAATAGTTTCAACTTATAATAGTATAAGATGAGTATAGTTATAGCTTAACTAAGCTAACCAGGAGAGTGGAATGAACGTTCTAACTAGTAGTATCAAATGCATATCCATGACACAAAATCAATACAATTGTAGTAGCGTGTTAACTTCCCATCGATCGATTGCCGAAGTGACCAGAATTCTATTACTAATGCTGTAAACTCATTTAGTCTCCAACTTACTTTATTGATGATCTTCTACATTTATTTTGTCTAAGACGACCGTTTATAACCAAAATGACAAATCTATCTAATAATAATTCCATCCGGGTAACCTTTATCATGTAGTATAAAAGTTCACTCATCACCAAAAATTTTCTTCTTTAATCAAAAAGCCAGGGAATATTTTGCCACGACGATATAATGTAAAACATCAAGTTATTATCGTTGCCATATTATTATTAAATAATTGATTTCATTCCCGAGACAAACGTACCGTCTCCCATCAAGGAAGTTTATTATTCGTTGTGTCTTTTAAGTTAGGCGATGAATTTTGAATGTCGATTTATGGGATATATTTTTCTAAACCTCTGATGTATTACATCACTATGTCATCTACATGAGTGTAAGACCTTCCGTGTCATCTATATGAATGTGAGAGTGATGGGTGGAAACGAGCTAGGCACCTATTGCACGTTATGCTAGGTAGATTGACAGGGAGTTCACCTCAGTCTGCTCGTTTTTAAATACGATATGGATGTTACTCGATAGTACTCTAGATAGTACTCTAGATATTACTCTAGATATTACTCTAGATAGTACTCTAGATAGTAAGCGGTAGCACAGCGACCAAGATCAAAGGTACATAAGAGCAGGCGACGGTACATAGAGCAGGCGACCAAGACCAACAAACCTAAGAACTAGCGCCTAATCAAAAATACATAGAGCACGCACCAAAGAAAGATAATACTGAAACTTGTATTAATATCTTAATTAATTATACACAGTAATGTTAATATTTTTTCTTAAATGCAAAATCATTTAATTATATTACTTAACGGAATTTGTTGAAACCGATGTCAGAAGCTCTTTCTCTGAAACATTGACGACAGATATTTAAACCGTATTTTCTGATTAAACCTGAGTGAGATGAACAAACTCTACATTGTCTTGAACCTTTACCAAAGTTTCTTGGGTGGGAAAACCAAACTGATTCGTGAGCCATCTAAAGTAGTTAGTAATGAAATTCTAGGAGCGATGGAGCGACGTGGATGTGGGTAATGATGAAGAATATTGATCTAAGGATGATGCTACCTAAGGATACTACCTAAGCATAAACGAAGCATAATACTAAGCGTAATACTAAGCATAAACCTAGCATAAACCTAGCATAAACTAAGCATAAACCAAGCATAAACCAAGTATAAACCAAGCATAAACCAAGCATAAACCAAGCATGCTACATTGAATACTCATTGCCGCTAGTACACCTCGCTGGAGTCAAATCCCTGGCTAGCTGAGCTGTTTTTCATGCTTTCTCTCTACTTCCTCTGGTCATTATCTTCTGCCAGTCTTAATCCTCGACATTCCATCCTATTCCTTCTTCTTATCCCACCACATATGCACACGCACGGTACACCTACAGTTCACCTATGCACGGTTCACCTAGCCTGTACAACAATTCAACATACATTTACTTAATAATATATTATTGATGAAAATTTAATATAACTTTGCAATTGAGAAAAGTGAAAAAAATTTGATACTACTGATTAATATTCTTCAAAATAACAGTCCCGCGCAGAGCCCCATTGGAGCCCCAGCGCGTCACATGTCGACCAAAAATAATGCGATGCGATGAGATACAGCGTAAGTTTACCAGATCAAATAAATAGCACCCAGGATTAATATGGGTAAGACGTCACATAGAGGTACCTTGAAGAAGGACAAGAAGCATTTCAAAAGTAAGCATTCCACCAAGGGTCAATTGAAAAACTTGAACAAGGGGAAAGTGGAGAAAACCGTGGGTAATGGTAATAAGTTGAAACCACTCTCCAAACTCGATAGAAAGAACCAGGCAAAACAGTTGAAAGAACAAAAAATATTAGAAAGCAAATTGATACGTAAGGTGTTCGAAGGGTCCAATGGTGTGGAAAAAATCGTGACGATAATTCCGTTAACTAACGATGTTTCAGCAGCGGACATAATCAAAACATTATTGAGTTGCATCGATGAATCGATTGAGGGGGAATTTGGTATACCATCAGTGCATAATATCAAAGTGAATCGATTCAAATCAAATTTGAAAATCATCATCCCTGATGCTAACGATTTATTGTCGATTTTAGACGCCAGTAAAATCTCAGACTTCACGGTGTTTGCCATTTCAGCTACAACGGAAGTGGAGGCTGCTTATGGTGAAACGGTGTTAAGAGCGGTTCTTGCCCAAGGGATTAGTTCGGTGATGGGAGTTTTACCAAACTTGGTCAGCAGCTACCCTAAAAGAAACTTACAATTGGATATAAGACAATCGCTAACATCGTTTTTTAAGCATTTCTTCCCATCTGAAGAAAAATTATTTGCATTGGAAATAGACACCGAGTGCATAAACTGCATTAGAACCATTTGTCAAAAAATCCCCAAGTCACTTAACTGGAGAGACAATAGAGGTTATATGGTAGCCGATAGGGTTGAATTTGACGGCCAGAACCAGCTTTTAATGGTGGAAGGATCGGTGCGTGGTATTGGGTTCAATAGCAATAACTTGATTCATTTACCTGGATACGGAGATTTCCAAATTAATCACATTGAAAAGATTATCCGAGACGATGATATGAACGATTTAATCGAACCAAGTAACCCTGAAAGTTTAGAACAGTTGAATCCCCAAGCATTTAACACCGATGACGATATTGAAGATTGGGAAGATGATGGCATGGGGGTTAGAATGGATGGTAAGAATTACTTTGATGATGGTCCACAGCAACCGCAAAGAAAATTCAAATTACCCAAGGGTACGTCAGACTACCAGGGGGCATGGTTATTAGATGACGTTTTGGAAGGGGTCAGTGACGTTGAAGAAGAAAGCGAGGGAGACGATGATGAAGTACATGATGAAGATATGAAAGATTTAGATCAAATGAGAGATGACATAGACCAAGATGAAGATGCCGACGCAGAAGACGATGGAGATATGTTCGTCGATCTTTCCCCCGAAGAAGAAGAAAGACAATTACAAAGCTATAGATCACAATTAAAAGATGACTTGGAATTCCCCGATGAAATTGAATTACATCCAAAAGACTCAGCTAAACAAGTGTTGAAACAATATAGAGGTATAAAGTCATTAGGTAATTGCGATTGGGAAGTCGACGAAATAGATGAAACCAAACCACAAGAATGGAACAGATTATTAAGGGTTTCCAATTACAAGTCTACCAAGAATAAAATTATCAAAGATACCATTAAAAACTGTCAAGCCAATATGGGTACCAAAATTAGAATTTTTATCAAAACTGCCAATACTAATTTCGATAACATAAACACCAACAAGCCATTTATTGTTTACGCATTATTAGAACATGAACATAAATCAGCCGTGATTAACTTTTCATTTGAAAATTGGGAAGATTTTGAAGAATCTGTCCCATCAAATGAAGAAATCATCGCTCAGTACGGTCCAAGAAGACAAGTCATCAAACCGCTTTTCAACCAAGCAACCAACAACGCAAATAACATTCATAAATTGGAAAAATTCCATCATGCTGGTAATGTTTCCATTGCAACCTGTATTGGTCCAGTAATGTTTAATAATGCCCCAACGATTTTCTTTAAAAAATTAGCCGATGGTTCATTGAAATTAATTGGTCAAGGTACGTTCTTGAACTGTGATCATTCAAGAATCGTGGTGGAAAGATCAATATTAACTGGTCATCCAGTTAAAATCCATAAGAACGTTGTTACGGTGCGTTATATGTTCTTCAATGCCCAGGATATCAATTGGTTCAAAGCCGTACCATTATACACTGGACTGGGTAGATCCGGGTTTATTAAAGAGAGTTTGGGTACTCATGGTTATTTCAAAGCCAATTTTGATGGTAAATTATCTGCCCAAGATGTGGTGGCCATGAATTTATATAAAAGAGTTTGGCCAGAAAACTCTATTGGGTTTGATCAATAATCTGATAGTTTCAAACACATTATTTACCGCCTTTTTATAGTGATTATTTATGTATTAATAGAAGCAAACCCTTTCGATTAGTTTTAACTCATTCTTATCGTAATGGGAAGTATTACAAATTTCTCAATATTTGGAGCGCACTGGAGCAAAACCACTATAAATTCAAGTGCCACTCTACAAAAAAGATATAATATTTGAAATATGGATTCAGGATTACATATATCGTTACCAAGTACCAGTTTCACCTGTAATACTTGTGATATCAAGTTTATTGCTGCTGATTTACAACGAGAACACATGAAAACTAGCTGGCACAGATATAATTTAAAACGTAGAGTTGCAAATTTGCCCTTAGTTACCTCCGATGTTTTCGCCCACAAAGTTTTACAACAGGAAAGATTAGCTAGTTTGAAAAAGCCTGTGGATGATTTTGGGTTTGAAATCCCCCAACCCAAGACTAAGCGAGGCAAAGGTAAGAAATCTAATCAGAGGGGCAGATTACCCATTATTGACAAGTTGTCGAATGACGATGGTGAAGTCAGTGAAAGAGAAGCAAGTCCTGCAAAATCAGTAAGTTCTGAGTTTTCCCAATTTTCATTGGGTGAAACTGTAAGTATAGCTGACGATGAGTCGAATTTCGAGACTGGTTCAGAATTGAATTACTCAGAAGACGACGACGAAGAGGATGAAATCGATGATTATGAATTCAATTCGGAGCAAGAAGAGTTGTTAGAAACCGACCAGTCCGACGACGAGTTTATTGATGTTTTGCCCATTACCTATTGTTTTTATTGCAACGATAACAATAAAACCATTGAAAATAATTTAAAACATATGTTTAACAAGCATGGGCTATATGTACCTGAAAGATCATATTTAACCGATATTCAAGGATTGTTAACCTTTTTGAGTGAAATTATCTATATTGATAATGAATGCTATGTATGTGGGTTTGAAGGTAAGAATTTGGAAAGTATTAGACAACATATGACTTCCAAAGGACACTGTAAAATACCGTATGAGACTGAACAAGAAAGGGAAATCATTGAAGAGTTTTATGATTTTAATGTTAAAGATGACAACATCGGTAGTGATGATAAGAAGGATGTAAAGAAATCACATAAATTAGTTACATTCAATGATAAAATAGTCACCAATGCCCCCAAAGTTGTTAAATCAATTGACAACGAACGTAAAAGATTGCCCAATGGTTTGGAAGTGGGCCATAAAGACGATTTACGATACCATCATAAACCTGCATCATTAATTAAAAAAATCAATGAAGGTACAAAACTGGTGGTGTTGTCCGACAGAAGATTATCCCCTGGTTTAACGTTGAGAACGGTTTCCAAACAAGAGAAAATGGTCAGAAGATTCGAACGTAAACAGATCCACAGAGGATTGAATCAACATAAGGTTGCAAGAGATAATAATAAAGAACATTTCAACGATTACAATCTTGGTTTGAGATGGTAGATATTATACATATTCCTGTTGTTGCTGCCCTTGGTCTATAATCTCTGCTTAACTATCTACTGAAATATCAACATATTCATAATACAGTATTATGACCACCATATATTCCGCTCTTACTCTCATCAATTCCATTATTTCCTCAATGGACTCTGACGTGATATGTCTGATCGATAAGATTTTTCTGATAAGACGAGGATTTAAGCGGACAATTCGCCTCAATTTTTTTCAGACTTAATAATCAGAAGGTTAAGATAAACGACGGGATAAGATATGGGTCAGTCTGATTCTTCAATAGCTAAATCGCCTTCAAAGGACGATAAACATTTCCATCTTTCACCAACATTATTACCTGACGCTTCCACAGGGACATCTGGTTTAGTGGCCAGTGAGATCGCTAGTGAGGAAGATACATTATTACATTCAAATACCTTGTATACTGAACCAGAGGGCCAGGTGAGCAATGAACAGGGAGAACAAGGGGTGGATAATGAGCTAGACGAGTTAGCTAGGGTTCAAAAAGAGAATAACGGGTACGCTGTACCAGTTTCAAGATTGAAAGTGATATTAATTGGGATGTGGATGGCAGCATTTTTAAGTGCTTTAGATATGACGGTGGTTTCAACGTTGTTGACCGAAATTGCTTCAGATTTGGATTCTATTCCCAATATGAGTTGGATCGCTACTGCTTATTTATTATCATCAGCGGCTTTCCAGCCATTGTATGGCAAATTGTCTGATATCTTTGGTAGGAAGACAATATTATTAATGTGTGATGTGTTTTTTACCGTAGGATGCATTATCTGTTCATTCAAGTCATTCCCAATGTTAGTGCTTGGTAGATTTATCACCGGTATGGGAGGTTCAGGGTTCAATACTGTTTGTACAGTGTCGGTCAGTGATATGGTACCATTAAGAGATCGTGGAATTTATCAAGGTTTAGCCAACGTTGCATTTCTGTTGGGTGCCGCTTCGGGTGGGATATTAGGAGGAATAATTAATGATTATTTGGGATGGCAATGGATTTTTATTTTACAAGTGCCATTTTCAATTTTAATTGGATTGGCCTTTTATTTTTTCTTTCATTTACCCAAAGGTTCCCCTGGTAATGGTTCGCCAGGCCATATAATTGAAAAATTGAAAAGGGTTGATTTTTTCGGATCAATTAGTTTAGTTGTTTCGTTGATGTTGATTTTATTGGCTGCGTCATTGGGAAACCAATATTTCACTTATACATCACCTGTTTTCTTTTTATTAGTATTAGCAGCCATCATTTCATTGGCCGCTTTCGTGATCATTGAATTGAAATATGCTCCTGAGCCAATCTTACCCATCAATTTAATATCCAACAGAACGATATTATCGTCATCGTTATGTAATTGGTTCTTCACTATGGCGTGTTTCACTTATATCTTTTATTATCCTATTTATTTAAGTGCAGTGATTGAATTACCAGCATCTAAAGTTGGGTTAAGAGTTATTGGAAATTTTGTTGGTGTAGCGACCGGTTCATTAAGTGCTGGAATTTATATGAGACAAACTGGTAGATATTATAACATGGCAGTGTTTGCTTTCATATTGGGTTGGTTTGGTATTTTATTTTTCAGCTTTTTAACTCCCAACACCTCAACGTTTGTGCAGATGATTTTGATGTTTTTACCTGGGTATGGTTATGCCATTATCATTACTGTTACATTATTAGCATTGATTTCCGCTGCCCCCGTCAAATATCAAGCTGGTACAACATCGATCCAATATACTTTTAGATCGACAGGTTCTACCTTAGGGGTTTCCATTGCATCGGCCATTTTCCAAAATGTGTTAATTAAATCCTTAAATATTAAGATCCCTGCAGTGGTCACTGACCCCAAATTGGCCGGTGAAATCATCGCCAAGGCGTTAAAGAATACTGATTTTGCCAGAACCCAACCATCATTGATCAACAACACCATCAGAGATTGCTATGAAGCAGCCACCAAATCGGCGTTTCATTTTGCCATCGTGGTGGTTACCTTTGGAGTTATTTCTGGGTTATTTATGAGAGAAAATAAGTTGCATACCAGTATGAATAGAGATTGATAGATTGATAAATTGATAGACCCCATACATCCCTCCTATGCTTTCCAATATCTCCCTCCTATTCTTTACTCCCTAGCTCCCTCCTTTAAGTTGCACACCAGTGAACAGAGACACACCAGAATGAATAGAGATTGATAGACTGATAGACTGATAGACTGTAGATTGATAGATTGATAGATTGATAGATTGATAGATTGATAGATTGATAGACTGATAGATAGACCCCATGCTTTACTCCTTACTACCCTCCTTCTTTACTCCCTACCACCGTCCTTTGCTCTCCCTACCATCCTCCTATACTCTGTTATCTATCCCATGGAAATTTCGCAGCTAAAGAATTTTATCGAATCTGATCGAATTCTATCTGAGAATATATATTCTCAAGTAATCTGTTAGATTTGAATTATTTCAATACAAGTGAGTTCATTCACAACTGTTCACAAACACTCGACACAACGTTTGAGTGATAGTATAGACAGCGCCAAGTAAGGTCATATAATAAGGGACTGCAATTACCCGCCGTGGATTTTTATTTTTATTGTCATATCTACTACAAATTTATCGATCTTTTATCGATCTTGCTACATTTTCACAGCTTTCCAATTTTGACAGGCACTAACTAAGATATGATATTGGAAACTCGATTTTACGATATTCTATCCATCGCCCCCACCGCAACCACTGAAGAAATATCAAGGTCTTTCAAAAAATTGGCGTTAAAATGTCATCCTGATAAAACAAATCATGATCCTCAATTGACTGAAAAGTTCAAGCAGCTTACAAGAGCTTATGAAGTGTTACGAGATGGTCAATTGAGAAGCGTTTACGACAAATATGGCGAGGCTGGCCTAGATGGTGGTGCTGCTAGTCAATCTAATGCTACCGCCAATAATTCTAATGGGGTGAGGCCAGGAAATTTCAAGTTCAGAAGTGCAAGAGACGTGTTTTCACAGGTATTTAATGATATGAACCAGCAATTTAGTGAATTTGATAATTTCCCCTTCAGTAATATGGGGATGTTTACTAATCTGGGGTCTTTTACTAATGTGGGATCGTTTCCAAATATGGGGTTTCCCAATGTTGGATTCCCACCAAATGTAAGTTCCGGGATTAATCCCAATGTAAATAATGTCAATACAATGGGAGGCGCTAATATGTCAAAAACGGTTCGACCAGCACCAATGAAGCCTGAAAAAGTTTATAAAGGCAAAGATATCTTCCATACTTGTAAATTATCCTTAGAAGAATTGTCTCATGGCAAAATTGTTAAATTGCAATTACCAAGAAGAACAAAATGTGACAAATGCAGTGGCATTGGCGGGTTCAATAAAATGCTGTGTAAAACCTGTCAAGGTAGTGGTAGAATTATAATTACCATGTCAAATCAATTTACAAAATTTCAAGAAATTGGCCTGTGTAAAGATTGCTCAGGTACCGGATCTACCATTTCGTCCGTCTGTAAACACTGTGATGATGGGTATTTGATCATTAATAAAATCATCGAATTGAAGGTATTACCTGGCACCGATTGTGGTGAAGAGATTATTTTAAAAGAGGCTGCTGATGAGGGTAAAAATATTATTCCTGGTGATGTTATTATTAAGATTAAACAAAAGCCTCATGAATATTTAGTCAGGAAATTTAATGATTTGTATACCGAATATAGTATTGATTTAAAAACTGCATTATTAGGCGGTTCGGTCATTTTGAAAAATTATTTAAAGCTTGGTGAAGATTTAAGAATTTTTATCAATGTCCACGGTAATGTAAATCTAAATAATAGTTTAAATCAATCAATCCATCAAGGGGAAGTTGTTGGTGCAATTAACCCTGGTAGTCCGAAAATTGTGAAAGGTCTTGGTATGCCAATTAATAATAACGACATTGATGGAGTGTATTATCAAACCAAAGATTTAAAGATTAATAATATAAACGATTACAAACGAGGCGATTTATTTATAAAATTTAACGTTGAATTACCAAATATTAGTGACTTTAACGAACAAGATTTAAATCTTTTGACTAAAGTTTTACCAAGTAAGCCAACTGGATTAAATGATGGCAATAGTAATATTGAAGTAGTTGACTCACATTTAAGTAATTTACCGGATTTTAGCAGTGCCGAAGCAGCAGATTTTAACAGGAAAGAAGGTAGTTTTAGTTCAAGTGGTTCCACTGATACATCATCAGAACCTGATTCAAAACGGCCAAAATTTACTTAGCATTGTGGTTTAAGGAGGTTTTATCGCATTTTCAACGTTTTAAGAGTTTATGTGTATTTTTAGTTGGACCTAATTCGTTATTGTGTTGTTGGACTCTGGTGGTCCATATCATGTAGAGGATATATTATTTACTTATCAAATATCTTCCTGACAACACTTTAACGATTTAGTAGGTGTATAATATTGTCTATAGAAAATAAAAGTTTAACGATCGCGGTAAATTATTCTTGATAAATTATTCTTGTAGCGATAACTAATTCCTGCTGGATCTATCAAATTAACAAAATTAATCAATTAAAATGGAAGATCAAAAGGTTCTAGACCCGTCAATCGTAAAAGATCTTTCTAACCATATTTATGAAAAACGTAAGGCTACAGCGTTTCAAATTGAAAGTTTGACAAAATCAGCGTTAGCTAGAAATGATAGTCAAACAATTTACAATATCGTGAAAGAATTGGGGGAATTGACGATTGGTGATACAAACTCCGCCAGAATGGGAGCCATCACGGCATTGGGGAGCGTATCTGTAGCGTTGGGGTCGTTTGCCATTGCTTACTTTTTAGATGATATTATTAAACCTATATTTTCAACCTTTAGAGATACCGATGCTAGAGTTAGGTACTATGCTTGTGAATCGTTATACAATATTGCTAAAATTGCCAGAGGTGAAATATTACTTTACTTCAATGAAATGTTCGATATTTTATGTATCTTAGTTACCGATTCTGAATCATCCGTTAAAAATGCTGCTGATATATTAGATCGTTTAATTAAGGATATCGTTAGTGCTAAAGCGACTAACTATGTGTCAACTTTACAACAACAACAACATCAAACTGATGATGATGGTAACATCCGTGATAATGAAATCACCACCCATATTTTAAATGATTCGGGAGTCGCTTTACAAGTTAATCAAATTCAAGATACACAAAAGGCATTTTCATTGCCAAAATTTATACCAACATTATTAGAAAGAATGTACACCATCGATCCATTTGCTAAAAAGTTTTTAATCAGTTGGTTAGAATTATTCGATGATATACCATCCTTAGAATTAATTACGTTTTTGCCAAATATTTTAGATCCATTAATTAAATTTTTAAAAAATAATGCTCCTTCGGACGTTAGAATTGAAACGCAAAATTTATTAAATGTTTTCTTAAAAGAAATTAGATCTATTAGTAAGGTCAAAAATGAAATTAAGAAACGCCAATTAATTCAAGAACGCAAACCTAAACATTTACCTAAACCTGAAGAAATCCCCGAGGAGAAAAAAGACGTGGATGAAGGTGAGGTGGATGAACAAGCTGAAGTAAGAGAAGTAACGCCAACACTAGTCGAAAAATTAAAAGCTGCCAGTTTAAAAGATGAAGGAGATTCCATTCAATCGGAAGAAATTAAAGATGAATCGCCCGAAATTGAAGATGGTGGTAAGTCAGAAATTGAGCCATCAGAAAGTAAAATCGAGCCAATTGAAGAATCTGAAGAGTTTTTGGAAGGTCAGGATATCTTCATTGACTACCATAAAATCATTGCCATTTTACTATCATTTTTACAAGAAAAAGATATCAAGCAAAATGATTTAACCGTTGATAACCATGAGATTATTATCGAGATTCAATTCATCGTATTAAGATGGTTGAATGAAATTATCCAAATTTCACCTATCAGTTTTACTAAATTTTTTCCCGATTGTGTTACTATTACCATGCAGAATATTGCATTGGCCGATAATAATAAAGATTTTGATTTGAGAAATAACTTTTTAAAATTCAATTTGAGTTTGCAATCATTTTTCATTCAATTAAGTGAAGCTTCGGAAGATATGAAAAAGACTGAAGTTCCCGAAGCTCCTACCAATGATGACACCGCAACTGATAATGATACTTATAATAACCATACCGCTCCTACTACGAACCCTGCTACCACAAACACCACTACAAACGTCACGGTTAATACTACCTCAAGTAATACTACTAATAATGGTACCACTGTTACCACTACCAATGAAGAAGAACAGGATGAAGAAATCGATGAAAATCTCATATTGGGATTGAATAAAGAAGTCTACGAAGAGTTTATTGAGTTCCAGTTAATCAAAACATTACACACCATAATGAGAGAATGCTTAACCAGTTCCAACGAGTTGGCTAGAATCACATCGTTGGATTGGTTAATATTTTTATATTCTCGAGAACCTTCGAGTTTTGTTGATTTACAAGGGGATAATAATACAATTGATTTGACCGCATTATTGCAATCAGCAACTGATTCAAGCAACGAAGTAATTCTGAAAGTCTTGCAATTATTATCGAAAATTTCGGAAACAAACCAAGATTTTTTCAAGGACTTTATAATTAAATTAATTCAATTTTTTGAAACTGAATTATTAGATAGCTTGGATTCAACAAGGAGTAAAGTTGAATTTATCATCAGAAAGTTGTGTGTGACGTTGGATTCCGAAAAGATTTTCAAAACGATTTCTGAAGTTTTGTTAAACCTTGATGATGTCAATTTAGAATTTTTAAACATGATCATTGTAACATTGAATAATATATTATTGACATCACCAGAGTTATCCAAGTTCCGTAAAAAATTAAAAAATTTGGATGTTTACAAAGTAGAAGACTGGTCATTATTTTCAACTTTATTTCAAAGTTGGTGTAATAATTCTGCCAGTGCAATTTCTTTGTGTTTATTGACTTCGAATTATGACTTATCGTTTTTGATTATAAAATCAATATCAGAACTGGAAGTTACCTTTCAACTATTGACGCAATTGGATATTTTAGTGCAATTATTAGAATCGCCAATTTTTTTGAAGTTAAGATTGCAATTATTAGAACCGGAAAAGAATCCTTATTTGTATAAAACGTTATATGGATTGTTGATGATTTTACCTCAGTCTTCCACTTATACTACTTTGCACAATAGATTATCATCGATTTCCACTGTGGTTAATTTAAATACGTCATCATCATCAGTAATGGGGCTTCCAACTTCAACATTGAGTAATCCAGGTACTCCTGCTTCGACAGCCAGTAATCCACCCACATCATCATCAATCTCACAGCAATTATCCATTAAGCGTAAACGAGTTTACGAAATGTTGGATAAATTCAATCGAGTTCAAGAATCTCATGAAGATAACCAATTGACTCGTAAATTAAGAGAAAGCAGACCTTCATCATTATATCACGATGATAATAGTTTTAGAAATGGTAATAATGCTAAAACTATGGATTCACAATCAAAGTCTGATCGATTATTAAGCTATAACAGTCAAAATGATAAAAAAGATTATTTTAATATGGACAATGATAAAAAGCTGGGGAAAAGAGTTAACAGTGGTAGATTCGGATTACATAGATTTCAAGCATCTTAATAGTTACACTTAATAAAATAATATCGTCCGTAATGGTATAATAGTTCACTCTTGTTCATAAACCCTCTTGATAATGGCGACCTATTGTTTTGTTTTTTTTTTGCAGCCATTACCACCGCTAAACTGTTAATATTTTTTACAGTTTGAGGAATCAACAAGACTTTGCTCGTTTTTTTACTAATTAACATTAGAGCAAAATACTAATTACTGTAGTATCTTAAATTAATCTACCTGATTTAAATATTGTATTATCCATAAGGTTGTAGCAAGATATTACTAACAGGTCAAAAGTATTGGATTCCCCATATAATAGAGTTATTTGTTCGTTATTTACTTATCACATCAGAGTTCTAATACTTGTCATCCAAAAACAATAAAGGATACGCAACTGGTTTAAATTTTGATTAGGACGAGTTAACGTCAAAGTACATTACATTGGATAAGTGTCAATCGAATTGGTCATTATATCCTAAGTTATACACTACGTAGGTTCCTTCCCCTGTCGAAAACATCCATTGCTATCATTGAAATTGCTACAAATTACCACATTTTTACAGGTAACCAAAAGCGGTACAAATTTGCACGAGAGTGAAAAATTCTTGAAAAAGGTCACAAAAACTTAGTTTCACGATGAATAGTAGAAAAGATAGTGATGTGGAGTTCACATCATTTGATCTTAAACTGAAAGACTCAAAATATAAACGTTGGACACCAAACATGGATCAATTTTTGATTAAATTGCTAAGTAATATTGTTCATAGTTTTAGGAAAGATGAAGTTCCTGAAATGAATAAACGAGCTTGGTCGTATGTCTGCAATGAATTAAGGCTTGCGAATCCAGAGACGGTATATTCAACTTATACGAAATATTCATGTCAACAACATTTATACCATGTTATTCATACCAGATATAAAATGTGGTATTTATTGTTGATGCACAGTAAGAATAACATTAATAATAACATGGGATATTCGTATAAGTGGAATCCTAACCTGGGTAGTTTCCAAATTATTGCTGAAAATGAAAATCACGTTATAATCGATTCAAATATCATAAAATCCATCATGTATTCAAATAGATTATCGTTACCATCGGTGAATAATTTCCATAAGGGTAATATTGTGGTTAATGATTTTTTTCTTTCGAATAATTTCCAGTACTTATCAGATTACCACAATGAAATTTTGCCCATGATGATTAAATTAGATCCAAAATATGCTGAGGGCCTAGAAGATGTTTATAATGAAATTCCCAAATTTGATTTTGAAGGGTTCAAAAGACCTTATCAAATTCCTTTACAAATTAAAAGGATTAAAAATAAAACAAAAGATAAAGACAACAAAAAATCTAAAGATGAAGAGGATGTAGATGATGGAAGATTATCTAAACGCAGGAAGTCCACCGAACAAGATAACGGGAAATCAAATGATAATCAATCATTAGCACAATCTACAAGTCTGATTGATCAATCAGCTAATTTACCATCAGATTTATCCGTTGGTTCGACTCCACTTCAAGTACCAAGAATGAATTCTGACGTTGATGCTTTAAGTTATTATCAAAATTTACAGCCTCAAATTAGGCATTCATTAAACCAACCCCACCAGCAATCACAATCACAAACGCATCAGACTCAAAGTATTCAACCGCCTCAAGGGCATCCACAACAAGTTCCTCAACATCAACCTTTGCATCAGCAATTAACTCAGCAACTGTTGACACAACAGCAACAATTGGCTCAACAACAATTATTACAACAACAGTATTTACATCAGCAACAAATGTCCCTTCAACAATTGAATCAAGCACAATTAAGTCAACAGCAGCAACAGCAGTTACATCACCATCAACCCGCTCAGCAGCAGCAACACCCTCAATCCAGTCACTCTAGTCACTCCAGTCAACCCACTCAACAACATAATCAACAACAATTATCAATATCTCAACAATATTCTACCATACCTGAGACTCACGAGGATTTAGCCCCAAATTTAGCGATAAACTCAATGACAACTCCATTAACATCAAGTATTTCGCAAACCAGTTTTAATCCAAATGTTGAAAATTATGCAAAGGACCGTAAATGGTTTAATAAGTTAATTTCACTACATGAACATAGTTTATTAACTATTGGTGAAGTATTAACCATTTGTGAAGGTGTAAGAGATAATAAGATCCCCCCAGCAATGTTGAATATTTTAGATCCTGGTTATAATCGTGACGATCACGAATCCATGTCAGAATTAAAAGATGAAGAAATGGCTAGAAGAGTAAGAGATTATATGATACCCATGACGTATATGAGAAGTCAATGAAGAACCCATCCTTTTTTTTATTATATTTTTGTTATTATTATGTATATTATCCCTAAAAAGTCTGTATTAAAAAATATTATTTGTGAAGTAAATTAGTGTATAGTACAATAAATTTATTATTTTTGAAAAATCCTATAAGTTTATTTGAAAATCTGGTTTTTTAATTATAATAAACTTGAGTAATATTGTGATCCGATGAATGTTTTTTTACTAGTAGTAGTTATTGTATTGGTTGAAATGCTATCATCTCTTGTTATAATCTTATCGTCTGGTGGCGATGATGATTCAGATTCATTAATTGCTGCAAGATTTCTATTAGTTAATTGAGGTTGCTTGAAGGTTGTTTGACTGGACGAATCCGATCCAACCATTGAAATCGATCCTTTCATCGATTTGATATCTTGAGTTGGATGTTCAATGTTTGGTTTCAGGTTAGGAGTCGTGTTCAATTTCTCTAATGATGATGTGGATAATTGGATTGATTCTAAAATATTTTGATTTGATAAACTAATTTGTTGATTAAATAATGGATCGTCATCAGTCAATATATTTTTATGAACAAATTTTTGTTCCGCTCTTGGATCTTTAATAAACGTTGACAATTGACTTGATAAATCATCCAAATCTTGGAAAATTGACGTGTTGGTAGTTGATTGAGATTTTCTATGACCTTTATCAAAATTTTCACTGGATTCTCCACTGGTACCAGTGACGTTACTATCTCTCTTACTTTTATCTTCGTTTTTCTTATAATAATCATTATAATTTGTGAAATTACTATCATTGTTATTATCTAATGCTAATAAATTAATGCTTGATGAACTCGGATTATCAAAGGTCTCGGAACTTTTCCTTCTATTATTAAGCAAAGTAGAAGTGTTTGATCTCAATGATTGATTTCTGCTTAATTCCAAAGGTGGTGTTCTTGATAATCTGTCAGAATCCGATGATGATGAAAAGGTATCGACCGATCTATTTATTGGTTTTAAATCAAAGATTTTCAGTATTCCTTTAGCGGGTTCTTCATCTTTCTTATTGGAAATTGATTTATTAACTTCAATACCAAATAAACTACTGTTCCTGCTATTGGGGTTTCTTAACCCCAATGGTGAGTTTTGATTTGAAGTTGGGAAGTTTGATTCTAAAGGAGTTTTGGGAGTTACTTGTTTGACTAACTTTAATATATCATTAGTTGATGCCGTACGTCTTGGTTTATTATAGTCACTTTTCAAGTATTTTGAACTTGTATCATCGATATCTTTCCCGTCATGGTTAGCTGATTCACTATCCTTTGTCAGGAAAAATTCAGGCTTAAAATCAAAATCGCCAAACATATCAGATTTATAACTTATTTGTGGTGATGGTAGTAACCCTGAAAATAATGATTGGTTTTGTTGCATAAGATCATCGGTATTAAGTGAATCATTATCATCGTTATCTGAATCAGTATGAATTAGCTCTGGGACATGACTATGTCTAATATTATCATGGTCATCATCACTACTGCTACTATTTTCCTTACTTTTATTATCATTGTCGTCATCGCTATCTCTTTTAATTCCCTTTCCAGTATAGCCATGCTGCTTTAATCTATAATCAATTTTAGCCGACAAGGTTCTTCTTAACAAAACTTCAAATAATAATTTTTTATTAAAACCATCAATGTCAAATGGAGAAACTAACGAACTATCTAATTCGTCTGGGAAAAAATCTGTAAACTTGGGTGGAATTTTACTGTTTGATGCAAACGCTTTTTCTCTATATCGATTGTAAACCGATTCAATTAAGTTGAATTCTTTGTGGGGTTGTTGGCCAGGATCACGTCCAAATGGATTATATCCATTTTTACTAAATGTGGCCGCAAATGGGGCAGAAATATTCAATTTTTTAATTTGGGGTGAAATAATGGTAAAATGGTTATTTTCATTAATATTAAAAGCTCTTGAAGACTTTTTTAAAAGTGGTTTCCTTATAAATATATTTGAATAATCAAATACTTTCATATTATTTGGGATTAATTCTCTCATAATTTTTGGAGCATTACATTTAATCAAGAAATCGTCTAAATCTTGTTTAGTTTTGAATTTCGATCGGTTATTCCTTATGTCTCTTAACAATTTATAAGTTGAACCTTTCTTTAATGATGTTTGACGTTTTACAGGGAATAAAAATTCAAGCTTTTTCCTAAATCTCCCTTTTTTGTTATAATTCTGATTATTATTATGATAATGATGATCTTTAGATTTATAATCTGAAAAATTGGATCGAGTGTCAAAACTGGGGGTGTTAACATCTAACGATTTTTTATTAACCATTTTGTTCCTTTTGATAATATTGTAGCGATGGGTCATTGATGCTTGTCTTGAAATGATGGAACTTGATCTGCTTAACCCTTCCTGGTTGATCATTGTAACGGTTGGGGGTAAATCGCTTGCAACTCTTGTACCATGACCATTATAGTTATCGCCTGACAGGTAAGTATTGTATAAATTTTGTGGAGTGGATGGGTATTTTGGTGAAAAAGGACCGGTGGGGGTTCTAAAGGAAATGCCTGAAAACCGTTTATTATCTGTTTCAATACTATAACGTTTTTCTTTGTCAGCATTAGGGTCTCTAGGTGGATTGTCAGTTTCACTGTTTCCATAAAGCACATCAAATGGATTGGAAACCACTCGTTTATGTTTAAACACTGGTTTGGGTGCATTTCTACCTTCTAGCAATTCCAAATTTGATTTTGAATGGGATTGTAATAGCAATTCATTACTTTTCAGTGGTGCTAATGAATGGGATGAATACGATAAATTCAATGCTGCTGTTTCAAACGACCCCAGGGAGGAGTGTAAGAACAGTGTCATATCGCTTTCTTGTTTAGCTTGTTCTTTTATCTAAAACTGGTATCGTTGAGGTGGTATTAAAAAATAACTAAAAAACCTAAGGAGTTGATGTCTGCAGAAATCAAAGTGAATAAGTGTCGAATCAGAACTGCCGTTGCTCCTCCAACTAATTCATTGAAACAATCAGCCTTCGTCTAATTGTAAGATGGCTGGTACTGGTCCTAATCTAATTATTTCAGCGCTGGTTGCAACTGCCTGATAACAAAGGTGAAAGTCTAGTGATAACAAGGGTGTATTCCCATCCATATAGCCCAGGTGTGATCCCTTCCTTACCCGGCGCATTCGTCTAAGAAAATTTTTTGTAAACACAACTGGTGTTAGTGGAAATTTTGAGAAAATTAACTGACGCAGAACACCATGGATAAATTAAAAGAAGTATGTATTAGATTGTAAATCAGAGGAGTATACGATGGGTGATGGGTTCAATGGGGTTCATACGGGGTGGAGGTTGATATTGCCAGGTTTCTCCGGAGTATTTGCTTTAATTGATGGAATTATCGATGCTGGCGGTTAGATCATGACACGTTAGAGATCAATGTTTTGCCAGCATGGATCAAGTAATGCAAGAAGCTGAGGTTGTTGCTGAGGACAGCTGTTTGACGTCGATGGATGATCAATCGCTGAACAATCGATTGATGATTTATGAGTGATTGACCCGTTGCAAAATCTAGATTTACCCGATCCCTTGTGATCCCTTACACTGCCAATTCAGAACTAACATTTTTAGAAAATCAACAACTTGAAAATCGACACTGAAAAATGGCAAGAAAAGGCCGATGAATTAGGTGATAAAGTTAAGGAATTAGAACAAGAAGGGTTAGATAAAGATCACCAAATTCAAGCGTTGACTAGAAAAAACCAAGTTTTAGAAGAACAAGTTGAAAAATTAGAAGGTGATTTAGACTCCACCAAGCAAACTGCTGATGAATCCACCAATTTGAAATCCACCAATGAAAACTACACCAAGAAAAACCAGCAATTGGAAGAAGAATTGGAAGAAGCCGATAAAAACTTAAAAGTCACCACTGAAAAATTAAGAGAAACTGACATAAAAGCCGAGCAATTAGAGAGAAAGGTGGCTTCATTGGAATCTGAAAAGGAAGAACTGGAAAAGAAGTTTGAAGAATTATCTGAAAAATACACTTCTGCTAAGTCAGAATTGGACGAAATTACTCAACAATTAGAATCCATGTAGGATTTTTAGGTAGTTTTTAAATAGTATTTAATACCACTCGTGATAACCTTGTACGTTGTCTGCTTCTTTCTCTGGTGTCCTAGAACTTGATTCCTCAACTGCATTGAACTGCAACGAAGTAGATTGACCTCCACTCATTTGAAAAGAGTGTTAAGTCTGATCAAAAAGTGAGACAAAAATTTTTCAAGGATATCTGATCCATATTTACATTAATCATAATTCAACAAGGTTAATCGAGACTATTCAACATAGTTATTGTCGATCATATACTCACACTGGAAAGTTTCGTCGTGCAAAGTTTCTTCAAACTGCAAAGGTTGCTCCTGCCGTTTTTACTATACTATACAAAAAACACCACTTGAAGGATTAAACATGGCAATAATTGACTCGGTACGCAAAAGATTAAGTCACAGATTAGAATCACATCACATTGATGAAGATTACAGTCCAAGAATATCCAGAAATCATAGCGTGAATAATTCGGTTATATTTAATGAAAATATACAATTTGACCAAACTGAACTTGATTATGGTCAATCAGATATTGTACCCTCGTATGAGGCGTCACAGTTGTTACATGAGCAATCACAGCACGGGTCAGTTACTTCGATGGCTAATCATTTTGCATCACTGCAGCTGCAGCTGCAGGTACCATCTTACGACAACCCTCCACCGACGGTACGACGCCAAATTTCTTCAAATCATATCAATCAATTAACGGTTGATCACATTGCAATGTTAAGTAACTCAAGTCATATTTCAAGGCAAAATTCAGTAGTTGCTGGTTCAACCACTGAAACTTCAAGTAACTCAGGTAATCTTGAAAATGCTAATACCACTAATACTGGCAGTAGTAGTAATAACGGTAACAATGGTAATAATACTAGTAAATCATTGAAAAATATTGGGTTGCAATTTTTAAATGCAAAGCAACATTTTGCATTGGCTTGTTGTAGAGATTTATCATTAATACCTTGCATACTCGGACTATTAAAATCCTGGAAAATGGTGTTCATCGATGGTAATATTTTAAATACAAATTCGATTACCAGTGCCAAATTGCCAGAGCATTTTTTAACGGGGGTTTGGTGCATCGTTGCAGGATACTTATCGTATTCGGTGTTAGATAGTTTAATGATCAGATGGATTGTTACGTATTCAACCGGGGCTGCAATTTTAAGAATGTTATCGATGTCGACGATGATTGTGACGATTGAGCAATACTTATTGTCAACATTTTCCGCCAATGGGTATCAATACGGCTTGCATATTTGGATCCTAATTAGTTGTTGTTTAACGTTCGTTTACATTGTGCAAAATTTTGTTACTTCGAATTTAGATTTAAAGGGCAAACAAAGGGCAAGATTCTTTGATTTTTATAACATTGTGGTATTTGCCGTGGTTCCTGTGGGTTTGGCCAGTTTTATCACCATGATTGGTCTTTTACGATCGTTATTAATTGTGAGATTGGATATAGAGAAAGAGAATACCTTAAGGTAGGTCGTTTCTTCCCCCTTTTTCAACACTTTCATTTATTCAAAGTTATTCAACCTTTATTTCATCTTCTACTCCGCCGTTTATACCTGATTATTACTTATTTATAATTTATACTTTAATATACTAATATTTGATACTTTTTCATCAGTTCTCATTCTCACTCGATCAAATTTTTTCAATAGATCGATGGTTGTGCATATTTTCGGTAAGGCCATGAAGGCGAATGCCTTGGTCAACGTATGTAGTTGTTGTAAATGGAGATTCTAACGTGTTGTTAGATTTGACATCCCGTGTATTAAATACTAACGTTGCAGATTGGTTTATCACAAAGAATATTTGGTGTTGGACCAAAAATTTCCCAACAAGTTTGTGCCAAAGTTGGTATATATCCACAAATGAGAATGAACGAGTTGACAGAGTCCCAGATCTTATCCATAAATAAGGAATTAAATAACTTGACCATTGAAGGTCAGTTGAAACAAAAAATTAACGATAATATTCAATTAAAGAGAACCATCGGTACTTATGCTGGTACCAGACATGCTCTTGGATTACCCGTTAGAGGTCAAAAGACCCAAAATAATGCTTCTACTGCTCGAAGATTGAACCACTTGAATAGACATGTATAGACGTGTATAGATGATTGCTACTTGTATATATATTAAGGTCACTATTTACACTCTTTCCTATTTTTTCCTGATTTATTTCTTCCTATGCTTGTGTCTTTATTCAAACAGTCATTTAGCCTCCTTTGCCTTCTCCTTCTCCATCTCCTCGTGCTTCGATCTCATCTTCTCTTTGACTTCTGGTTTTAAGTCTAATGTCATGCTATCTAAATACTTAAGCTTGACCCCAATATTTTCCTTCTTCCTCCTTTCAATTTCTTCCGAGGTGTGTGGTGTGAATTTGACAAACTCAAAGTCTCTTCCGGCATCATATATCACGTATGCTCCAATAAACGTAGCTAGAGTAGCTACTATGACTCTCCCTATCATGGGAGGTTCAGCTGGTAATTTGGCCATAATGATCTAGGTTATTTTTTTTTGTGAGAAATGAGAGTGAAGTATTATAGGTAATGGATTTAAATTGTCATTTTACAAGTTTTGTGGAGTGATGATATATCAGATGTTGTCTCTTGATGATTAATGTCAAGGTCTACGTCTAACAGTGAAACTTTCGATTTAAAAAACAGCAATCTGACAATTCTGTAATTTGCTGCTGAATTTTGTTAATTAGATTTTAAATTATAACGCTCTTGGCTGGTTTAAATCGTCAGAGGCACTTCTATGATCATCTTTCCTAACATGACTCCAATCTGATACCATTGTTTCTGGTAAATCCTGAAAAATATCGTGTTTTTCATCTTCTCTTATCGCTGCTATATATGACCAAGTTCGCAATTAAAAAATTAATTAGTACCACCATGTCTTTAACTGGATTTATATATGCATATTTAATAGGAGGTATAACATTTCTCCCGATATTATTAGTATGCTTCATATACTTACATCCTAAAATAGATCAAGAAGACTCGGATGAATTTTGTTTAGAAGAGCCATTGAAAGCGGGAGAAATTGAAGAAGATCAAAAGTCAGGTATTAAGACTTATAAATCAGGGTGGATTACGGTTACTCAAGATTACATCGAATCCACTGACGATATAACATCAACCACGCAATCCATCAATGATAGTCATGATAATAAGTCGGCGTATTCTACCCTATACAAACTTGTTAAGAATTCTGATCCTGATCAATTGGACCAAAATCGATTAAACCACCCACCATTGAATAATACTGATATTAATAATAGTGGCAGTGGCAATAATAATAGTAATAGTGAAAATGAAAATATCAAAACGAATCAGAAGAAGCATAGATTTTATGGGGTTTTAAAGCACGGGAATTTATTCTTATATAAAAACCAAACGTTAAAGGATGTGAAGCATGTCATTGTGTTATCTAATGAATTTGTTACCTTATGGCCCCGTGACAGTCAGGATGGCCAGCTATTTACCAAAACTACCACTATCTGTTTGATGAAAAAGAATTGGTCGAGAACGAGAAGATTATCCGAAAACTTTGGCAAAGATAAAGACAAGTTAACCATCGATGATATTTTAGATCCCATTAATAATTTGCAACCGCCAAAATCTTCGTTTTTCATCCATTGCGATACGAACATTGATAAAGAGGACTGGTATTTTGCATTAATTAGGAGTTCAAAGGTCAAGGATGATCGATCTAATTTAAGTTCGAATATTTATGCTAAAACACTGCATTTTGAAACTAATGAAATGATTGACTTGATCCTGTCCTTATATAGCTCAGAAGGTCAGTTGCAAACTAAATGGTTTAATGCTTTAATTGGTAGAGTTTTCCTATCATTGAAAAGAACTGAAGTCTTACAAAACTTTTTAACGACAAGAATTTCCAAAAAATTAAACAAGATTAAAACTCCTGGGTTCTTGGATAAGTTCAAATTAGGCGAATTAGACCCTGGGAATTCCATACCATTTTTCACCTACCCTGATTTGAAAGAAATTAGCCCCAACGGTACATTGATATTCACATCGTATGTTCATTACCATGGTAGTTTATCATGTAATATTTCAACCAAAGTTAATTTAAACTTTGGTAGTGGTAGATTTACTCAAAAGCAAGTCGATGTGGTTTTAAAAGTAACTTTACAAAAATTAGAAGGTCCAGTAATTTTTAAAATTAAACCACCACCTAGTGAAAGATTATGGTACAGTTTTGAAATTGAACCATTGATGAATTTGAAAATTGAGCCTGTCATTAGTTCACGACAAATGACCTACAATATAATCACCAGTGCCATTGAAAAGAAATTCAAAGAAGCTATAAGGGAGAGTTTAGTTTTGCCTCATTGGGACGATATCGTGTTCCACAATACGGAAGGTGAACTCTTCAGAGGTGGTATATGGGATAAATCCCCTAGAAATGATACAACTAATCCTTCCAATGTCAAAACCGCCGAATTTAGTGATTCTGAGACACTATTGGATCCCAATATCAAAACCCAAGGTTCATCGATTAGTGATCTGTACAGAGATAATAAGTCAGATGTTTCCCTTGATTCAAGTAGTAAAAAATTGAAAGTGACCAACACGTTGAGTGATATTTCTAAAAAAATCAAAAAATCAAAATCTTCTCATACGGTGAGTGTTAATGGTGACAATTGGTTATCTGACGGTTCGTTAATTGAAAAAGATTCAAATAATGGTAGTCTCAATTCAAATATAAGTAATCAAGCAAAAGCATCCATTGGCAAAACGTGGAAAAAAATTGGTGATTGGTATACTAATAACCAAAATAATAATGGTGCTGGTAGTGTTGAAGGTGACAATGATGATAATAATGAAAAACAGGAGTATCATAAACCTGAAATGATTCTGAACAGAAGAAGACCAAGACAACAGAGCAATGCTAGTAGGTCAATCTACCAAGACGCTGTTCCCCTGTCACCTTCAACTTCGTATGAAATGTTTAGTAAATCCACTGATTTGGGCCTCATAAGCCATTCAAGACAAGGGTCAAAAGTTAGTGATAATGTAGCTGTTGATGATTCTCCAATAATTCATCATTCTTCAACTACTCCAACAATTAAAACTTCATCAAGTTTTAGCTCAAATATTTCAAATGCAAATATTTCCGATGATGGAGATTTTAAGAATAATCCGTTCAATTCAGATTATAAAGAAGATAATTTACCTGTTGATACTGATCAAATGGGGTCCCGTCAAGCATCTGCTAGTGCTTCCCTTCAAACATCAACTGCACCATCGATACCGGACTTAGAAGATAAGGCGGAGCTCACATTTGCAAATGACGAACCAACCAATGATGAAGCAAATATATTTCTTAAGAACGCATCAAGTCCAAGTTTAAAATCTTCTCCAACATCAGCTACTGAAGATTCAGTAGCGCATATTTCAGAACCAGGAGACCAGCCCCAACCTTTGGAGCGTTCGCCTAGCAAACTTCACCGTAAAGTTCCACCGCCATTATGATCAGTTCTGGAAATTGACATAAATCTGACCCATAAAGAATAAAAGATTTAAACCTAAATATATATTTACATGATTTTCGTACCCAGTTTTTTGCACCCAATTTGTTTTTTTTTATTTCTAATTTTCGTTGTCTATTTCTCTATATATAAGGAGCCCAACCTCCATACATTTGACAAAGTTTGTCGTTTGATGTAGCTTGTTGAATCAAAATATCAACTTGACCGTGGATATTCATAGCAATACCTTCGTTTTCTTCTAATAACCCTCTGATCTTTCTTCTTACTTTCTTCAAATGTTCTTGGGGATTGACCTGATCTTTCCAATCCAATAATGGATCATATAATAATGTTTCCAAGATATTCATCAACGATGTCTCGTTCTCTCGTAAAATATTTAGACTCACTTCACATGATCTTCTAAATGTACCTTCGTATCGATTAATACCCATGGCATCCACCATATTTTCCGTGAGCCTAAATGGAACAATTTCAGGGGTTGGTAAATGTAAACCTTTCTCAAATAGACAGTCAAAATCAATATGTAAAACACTACCGGTTTTTTTAAAGAATAAAATATTCTCACAATGCCTATCACCTAGACCAATAATAAATCCAACGATTGACATCACGGCAACAGTTCTCGTATATGAATTTTTACCCAAGTACCATGACATGGGATCACTGAATTGATTTATAAACCATTTATACAACATCGGGGGATTTTCTTCAAGAATTCCTAAAAATAATTTCAACAACTCTGGTAAAGCAGTTTTAATACCATTTTCAATTTTTGTTTTGAAAACTTTTTGTGCACCAGCTAGTTTACCAAATATTTTCAGATCTTCAATAGCCTTGCCATTTCTTCGTCTTTCATCGTTGATAATTGATTTCATGGTGACCACATCGCTAACAAATTCAATAATACCTAGATTTTCCGCCAACGGTACCACAGCATAATTTAAAATTGTTAAGTTCCTTTTACGTGATTCGTTACTTAAAGTTAATAATCTATTGACCATAGTGGTAAATTCAACAACTTTTGCATCTTTTCTGGTATCGTCTTTTTTAATCATTAGCCTATACGGTTTACCATCAGAGCCTCGTACTGTGATTTGCTTTGGCATTTGCAATGAATGGAATACATTTATTCTATCGTCCACACCATTAAACGTGATTAATGAATTTTTAGGAAATGCATTTAACTCACGTTTTAAATGATTATGAGCGGGAATTCTAATCTCCAAATTTGATCTAACAGGGATAACTAATTCATCAAAAGGTGAATTTAATTCACTAATACCTAAGTCCTTATTCAAATAAGCTTTTCTAACTCCCTTTTTCAATGGGAACTTGGCAATATCAGTTAATATTGAAAATAATTCATTGGCTCGATATAACATACTGTTATCAAGTTTTTTCAAAATTTCTTCTACTCTCTGCTTTCTTAAGTTATCTTTTGAATTATTATGTGATAAAATAAACCATAACGCATGTTTGGGGTATAATTGTAGTAATTTAATAATAATTTTACTCAATAATTTATAAGATGGTAAGTGCTTATGATTAATTCTAGATAACATTTGAGTTATTGATGTGTACCAAACATAAGCGGGGATATTTTTGAACTCATTATTGATTAAAATAATGATTGAATTCAATTTTAGGTTAGTTTCTCGATTACCATTTATTTGTAAGGCAAAATCCAACCAAATGGTAATTAATTTTGGTAAAATTTCGTAAATATAAGTCGGACCTAAACTTAAAGATTTCAAAAATAACTTTATAGTCAATTCTTCATAATTACCATCGTTAAATTCTTTAGATTCTCGTAATTTATCGTAATATTTACCCAATGAATAGTAAGGTTTATCCCAATCATTAACTAAGTCACAAGACTTCATATATTCTTCAACAATCGTAGTGGAAGAGCTGTGGTTTGATTCATCTAACCATTCAGCATACTTAAGTTGAATTTCCCCGTTTTTAACTGGATTATTTACATTATTGTTACTCAAATTTGAACTATAAATATTTGAAGTTTTAATCAACTCTAATTTCTTAATTGCGTCGGTTTGCTTACCTTGGTCCCATAATAATTGAGCGTATTCAAATTCAGCGTTTTCCGAACCTATCAATAGCGATTTTAAAATACTTGAAATGGCAATATCAAACTTTTCATTTTCTCTTGATAATTTTGAACATGCCAACAAAGTTTCGGAAATTTTTGAGTTCCAATCAAATTGAATATTGAACACGTTATGCATGGATAGTAATTTCCATCGTGATTCAAAACTCTGATCAGTGTTGTTTAATCTTGAGTTTATTATATTTAAACTGTTATCCGAATTTGACCCAGAACCAGAATTAAAACTTTCGTATAATTTTGATAAATCATAAATTGAATGCAATTGCAACATTAATTTTGAATTTCTCGATGATAATGATGATGAACTTGATAATGAGTTACCAATAATTTTATAAATGTTTTCAAACACCACATTCAATTTACCATCCTCATTTAAAATTTCATTTCGTATTCCTTCTGCTAATTTCAAAGTAATTATATTGAACACGTCTTGTGGTATACCAATGGACTTGGTAATGAATAGCCATTTATCAAGCTCTTGGAAATTTGACAACATCGAAGCTTGTAATCCTGCCATGGACCACTCTAATGGAATTTTATTGATTCCATTATTGGAAATCTCGTTACCTAAATTATTTAAAACTTGATCATAAGATGCATGGTCATTTAAAAAATTTAATAATTTAGTTTTATAATTTGTCTTTTCCACTGAGTTGAACTCACTCAAGACTTGGAAAGTCTCCTGTGCTAAAATCCAATCTGAATCGTACTGGAAACTTTTCAATTTAATAAATGGATTGGAATTCAGTATAGGAAATTTCTTCAATACCCCATCCAACGCATCTAAATCATTAATATTGGCGTAAATTGAGTGTAAACTTGTACCTGAACCTAAATCTTTAATGAGGTCTTGTTCTTGATTTTCAATTAAATTTTCAGCACTAGTAAGACTGTTATTAGTTAATTGATTATTATTACTTCTGAACCATTGTTCAAAATAAAATATAGTTCTTTCATAACTATTACATTGACTTGATTTCAACGCCACTAATTCCAACGGTATATTATCGATAAATTTCTTAATAGTTGATAAATTTCGTTTAATTTGATTTCTCAACGGTTTTGATAGGTGCTCAGATTTATAAATCAAATAATCAGTCGTTAATGAATACCACTGGTTGAAATAATCCAACATTTCAAAAATCGTCTGATAGCATAGTTTCAAACTCTCGATACTTTCAGTGGAAACCATTAAATTTACATCAGTCTTTAAAATGGCTTTAAATTCAATTAGTAAATTATCAAATGCTTTATTGTCATTTAAAATATGAAATAATGCTAAATGCTTTAGTAAATAATTACAAATTTCATTATCTTTATATTTAACTAATGCCATAAACGCATCAAATAAATTTTTCAAATTTGAATTTTCAAATTCAATGGGTCGTTTAATTAAATCTGCAGTTAATTCAAACAACCATAAATCAAAAAGCTTACCTTCTTTGTAAATTGGATAATCAACCGATAAATAATGTGAGCTTTTGGCGTAAAACTTTGAGTGAAAAAATGGCGTTAATGTCGATTTTGCAATATCGCTAAAATTATTCCACACTTGCAAATATTCATCGGAAGTCGACTGGTTTAAAATTTTGGAATCTAGTTTCAAAACTTTTAAAAATTGCTGCATTGAATAACTATAGTACATCTGTTTGACAGGATCATTTGATGCCCAAAAACTAATGATTAAAATATTCTCTAAAAAATCTGTTAAAAAAATTGAATTCTCCGTGTAATCATTGAAATAATGAATAAGAGTAATTTGATTTTTGATGGTTTTTAAATTAAATTTATTAGGATCTAATGCACCAATAATTGATAAGGCTTTTGAACAATTTTTAGGAATTTCATCATCATCATTATTATTATCATTATCGTTATTAATATTATTATTACCATTACCACTACTTTCGGTATCGAAAGTATTCGATTTGAATTTATTGGCCGTATCTAACAAAGTATTAACTAGCGTAGATATAGAATTGATCGAATCCATTGAAATTGATTCTTTTGAAAATTCTTGCTGAATTGTACTTTGATAGGATAATGTAAAATTAATTAAATCACTTAAAGCCTGTTTAACAACGTATTTATTCAATGTTTTCAACCTTCGAGTAAACTCAGGGAAATAACTTATTTTCGAATTAATTTTCAAATTCTTAAAATTTGCTTCTAATTTATAGTCATTTATCAAAGTTGGTAAATATGGTATGGAAAAATAGTATAAAATGTAATTATTATCGAGACTCTTAATTTCAATGAATAACTTTTTAATTACTTCCACGGCTAAATTTTTCGATCTTAGTTCTAAATTATTAAATTTTTGAAAGATAAGTGAAATTATAATATCAAAAAGCGAAATTAAACTGGAAGTGTTTAGTTTTTTAACTAGTAAATTTAAGCAATTCATGGCAATATATTCAAACTCTGGATTTTCAATCGATGATTGTAAGCACGACGATATTTGACCCAACACGGAACTAGTGGCATCGATATTATAGGTTATCAAAAATTCAATTGATTTCAAACTCAAGATCTTTTCATAATACGGTATGGTTATTTGATTAATGCATTCGGAAATCTTTTGAATAATCTCTAGAATATGTTCGTCAATCAAGTACTTTATATAGTTAATTTGATGGAAACCTCTAATTTCTTTACGGGATAAATTTGTGCCGTGAATATTGATTGATTTTTTGGCAGTAAATTCCAAAGCGTTAAAGATATTCAATTGATTTTTAATTTTAATGCCGTGCTCCGTAATACTCCCTTCATTACTACTATTGTTTTCGTAATTTATCTGTAATAAGATATTCCAAGTAATATCACCAATGTTATCAAATAAATCGTCAAATTTTGAAAATTTCCTATAATCAGCGTTCTTCAAAATGGTAGTAATGAATTTTTCATCAATTTTGGGTTTATCATTTTTGACTAAGAAAATTGCTAATATCCTAGGTAAACAGTCTTCAATTAATTTCTCTTTAGGCTTATTACATGAACTTGAAATGTCTTGAATATAGTCATACTTATAATAATCTAGTAAATGTGGTACGGTATAGTCTTTTGTTCTATTTAATAAATAATTCTTATTAACTCCTAGTAATTTAATAATTTTATCCAATATTAAATTCAGCTTAATTAATCTGACAGCAACAATGGGTAAAAATGGTAGTAATAATTTATACGGAGTAATTGATTTTACCTCGGCGATGTTTAAAATACTTGTATACGCTAAATTACTATGATGCTCATTGGATTCTCCTAATAAATCAACGAATTTCAATACCAAGACATTGAGCCAATCACCTTGGGAAATTATGGCAATTTCCATTAAACATTGAATGGTTGATTCAGCTAAAAAGAAATTATGTTTGAAATTAAGCTCGATGCTACTTAACTTTGAAAAAATGATCGAAAAGGTTGTCTCCAACATGGCATCCTTTTCAGAAATTAAATAAAGCGGTAATATCCTGGATACTAGTAATCTAACATCACGATTCACATTAGTAGATATGATTCGTATAAGATAATCAAGCAATGGATCCTTGCCACGTTTAATGGGCAATGGTTTATATGAACTGAAAAGATTATAAATGGCCAAAAGAAAATTACACAAAATTAACGGATCTTCAGTTTTAAATGGTAAGATAATTTCAGAATAATATTTTTTAATCAATGCATCGGAATCCAAATAATCACGATCAATGGAAATTAAATCATAGTGGTTTTTAGTATTTGGATAGCTCCCACATTTAACACAATCTTTCAACTTTTCATCGTAATCTTGGGCCACTTTACAAGGAAACTTACCCAAGGCTGACCAAATGGTATAAATCAAATCTGAATTTGATTGATCATTTCCATGTAATTTCATCAAGTCAATTATTTTATCTAGCCACTGGTCGTAGTCTTCAAAATCTGAAATTTCATAATTTAAAAAATTCAACGCATCATCGTAATCATTGAGGGTTTTCATGATATCTTGAACAAGTAAATTGAACTCTGCATTATTACTATTATGATGATTTTGATCGTATTTTGCAAGGCTGAATAAAAATTGTTGACTGTTAATTTGATCATTGACCAATTTGAAATTTTTCAATGTTTTTATGATGATAATAGGTAAATTTTGATTCAAATAATACTCTAGGTTTAGCAAGTTAATTAAATTGACTAAAATTTCACTATCAAGTGAAAACTTCAATAGCTTTAGTAAGCTTTTAACAATGGAGTTGATTAGTAAATTGGAATGTAAATTATTATTAAAGCACGATAGTATCCAGTCAATTAGTAGATTAATCGAAGAAAAATTTATCGAGTTGTTAACTATGATATTATCGGTTAAATTTAAAATCATTAACGATTTCAATTGGTCGATCCTGTTTAAATTATCCGGTGAAGTCGTTTTAAATTTACAATTATTTAACGAAAACCACCCTCTCTTCAACAACGTCTCAAATTCGAACTGATTTAACGTCAATTTATTGGAAATCTCATAGTCATTTAGGATGCTTAAGTAATTAATCGCTATAATCAATTTATCGATATGGGCATTATTTATATTCGATAAATTCTCGTTGATCAAGCTGTATAATTTATGCTGTAATTTGTCGATGATTTTATTTCTGTATGTCAAATTGTTCAAGCTGCTAATGGAAATATTGATAATGGAAATGATAAAATTTTTAAGGATGACATTGTTAAACTTCGCTAGTTGGAATAGCAGATTGAAGATCAAGTATTCGATCAAATCGCTACTTTCACAGTTTTCACCGCCAGTTTGACCAGTTTGCCCGCCACCGTAGCCGCCACCTTGACCTCCTTCGGCACCATACTGGGACTGCACCCGTGCCTTGAAATCCCTGCTCAATTCAAGGTTAATCAAGAACTTCTTCTTCGTTATAACCGTCTCGATAGCGTTAAAAATCCCCTGTAGAAGATGGATTTTCCCCGTTAAAATCTTGTAATTCATCACGTAAATCAAGTACTTGATGATTTTTTCGAAATCTTGGTGGTCGTCGCCATTGATGTTGTCGTGAATATCCTTAAGAAACACCGATAGTTCATCATCATTGATATCAATCATCAATAGGTCTAAGTGATGTGAGATTTTACGCGCTGCTATTCATTTTTCATCTACATAACACTATACATGCGACTGTTTCGTTTTTGTGGAATATTCTTTAATGCTACCCTGTAAGCTTGACCAGTGTCAATCTAAACGAACCTTCGCCATGCGAGCCTGCCCATATCTCTACAACAACTGTGTGCAAAAACTGGTGGACCCTGGCAAAATAACACGGTATCAGCACCAAGGTATCAAAAAAACACAACTCACAAGATAATTATCGTTAACCCATTATTGACCAAAATTGACTTGTCTTTTAAATAACAAAATGTGAGGCTCTGGCGCATGGGTTTCGTAATGGGCCCAACCTAAGGATTGAGTTATACCTAACCCTCTCCACTCTTCTTCCAATAAGATTCTCAAGGTGCCAGTTTCGGGGTTAAAATAGTCTTGTGGTATAGCTTTCAACATATTTTTGGGCAACATGACATGTCGATACTCGTGGGTATCGTCACTATAACGGGGACTGTAGTGTATCATGTCCTGGAACTCTAAGATCTTGGCTCTTTCCAAATCTGTCAAGTATCTTGGTTTATTCATTGTGAGCTGTAAAGATTGTTAGGAAAAATTTTCAGGCCGCGTTTGATTGGATTTAGGCTGATATATGGTTGTTTAAAGATTATTTAGATAAGCTGGTAGATTAGTCGGGCAGATGGTTTAATCGATAACAGCTGGTTTGAGTAACACAGTAGCATAGAAGTTTTGGCTTGGGACGTTTGGTGAGATGACGATGGGTCAAAAAATAACTGACGGGGTGACAGAATTGGATATTATACAACTAGACACTATACAAGAATATGCATTGATACGACAAGACTTAAATGAAGCTTCACCCTATGGGTTTATTATGCCGTTTGACGTAGTTGCTGCAATAGCTGATTTCCCTGAACAATGGGCCATTATCGTGCCATTGACGGATTATATACCCTTGGATATAATTTTAAATGTTAAAATTTGGATCCTAATAGATGACGTTGAGTATTATATCAATGATTTTTTCATTAATAAATTGGTCATTCATAATGATTTGAATCTAATTGTTAAACAATTTAATCGTTCTATTTTGAAAACCTTATTGATCAATGTTAAAAGCATTGTAAATTTATCTACGGCAACCAGCCAACAAATCGGTGATCTAAAACATGAGGTGAGTAATGTTTACAAGTACCACGAGTATATAATTGAACCGTTGAATCCATTAATGCACAATTTAGACGTTGAAGTGTATAAAACATTTGAACTGGATCAATTTAAGTATGATCAATACGAAATAGCCATTGATTTATCATTGCAAGATTTGAAAACAACCGCTATTGAAACCCCCAGAGTACTAATAATTGGCGGTGGTAGAGGAGGTATAGTGGAAAGAGTTGTAAAATATACTGATAATATCACTATAATCGAGAAAAATCCAAAAGTTATACCTATTTTGCAACGTAATTTTGGTAAAGATAAAGTAATACATGGTGATGTGCGACACTTTGATACTAGTGATTACGATTTAGTGGTATCTGAAATGATTGGTTCTTTTGGGTGCAACGAAATGTTCCCGGAAGTTTTGAAAACACTAGATAATAAAATTGTCATCCCATCAATGGTGGAAACATTTGTAAAGCTAATTTATTCACCTATTAAATACCATAAGCCGTTTTTAAATAATATCAAAGTATTTTACCCATTAACCGAATTATATAAATTGTGGGAATTTAACTATCCTGGTGATAATGAAATGAATAAATGTACTAAATTATCGATACCAATTGAAATTCTGGGTGAGGTTAATTATATCATGGGGGTGTTTGATAGTGATTTATACGGGGGAATCCATATAACTAATTTGAAAACCAACAATTATTGTGCATCGTGGTTCCCGATAATGTTCCCCATTGATAGTATTAAAGTTGACCAGGGAGATATAATAGATTTGGTTTTTTGGAGAATTGAAGGGTTGACATATAAATGGCAAGTCAAGGGTAAGGTTTATGAGTATAAAGTTAATTAATGCATATATTTAATATTGAATCTTTTTGGGATCTTGCGTATGACTGTTGCTGCTATGTCTCTCCTTGCCGGTGTGTTTTTCTCTTGCAAGGTCACTGCCATGTTCGTTTCTTTGTCGGTCGGTGTGTTTTTCACTTCTGTCTCTATCGCTCCTGTGCCTATCACTCCTGTGCCTATCACTCCTGTGCCTATCACTCCTGTCTCTATCACTTCTGTCTCTATCACTTCTGTCTCTATCACCCCGGTCTCTGTCACCCCTATCCCTATCACTCCTGTGCCTATGACTTCTATGACTTTTGTAATCTTTATGGACTCTTTGTATACTATTTCCTTTTAAATTTCTAATGGGATCTAAAGCATCTATAGCAATTTTCTTCATAGGATCTAAATCACCTATGTTTTTATCTTTTGTAGCATGCCTTGTATCATCTCTTGTAACATCGTTTTTATCGGTTTGCACATCCCTCTTGATAGCCCTCTTAGTATCCCTCTTTTCGGTCATTTTTGTATCATTATTGTCTTCAACGGGAACATCATACATCCAATTTAACTTGTTCAATTGTAGTTTATCTTGTTTATTCAAATTACGATTAAACTTGTGTTTCAATTGGATCAAGTCAGTCAACTCTTTCTCCTTTTTCAATTCGTCCTCCCGTTGTTTTATTTTGTTAAATTCTTCCAAAGTTTTTTGCTCTTGTTCCCATATTTTGGTTTGCGTCTTAACTAATGCTGGGTTCCAAGATTTCTTTAGATTTAAATCCCCTGGCATTTTCAAGTCCTATATGTATATGGATAGTATATAACTATGGTACAAGTACTATTGGAGTGATGGTATCGTAATGTTGCAGCTGTAGGGCAGTTGTAGTGTAAAGCAATTGCAGTAGGTAATGGAAACTAGAGAAAAATCCATCGCTTTCGCACTGATAACACAGAGGGATCACTCATTGAGATTACTCAGACATTAGAGATTGTTAATGATTGATTTTTATTACAGAAAAACCTATACACCCAGAAGAATGAGTCATGAACCTGTTAAGGTTCATGACTGTACCATGCAGCGTCGGGAAAAAAAAAGACTATCGACAAAATATCGTTCTAAACAGCATATACAACCTAAAGAACGGTATTTTGGATATGATATGAGATTAAAACCCATGGATTTTGATAGTCTTTTTTGGTATTTGTAACTGAGTGACCAAAAATTCACTGACCTTGACTCTTTGGTCCCCTTGTAATTGGATAACTTCACCTAATTCATCATCTTTAACAAGATTACCATTACAGGCAAAATCTTTCTTCAAGACTTTTAAAATTTTTTTTAAGTCATATTCATCTGGGAGTCCTTGAACGGTGGTTAAAGTTTTTCTACCGTTTCTTTGTTGGATTCTGATATGAATATAGTTTGTTGGTTGGGCTTCGGAATCACCAGTGTCGGCGAAAGGATCAAAAGCGTTTAAGTTTTGGATAGTTGACATACAATAATTTAGTAATGTCCTTAAATATGGGTAATTAAGATTGAAGTTTTCTCTCTCCCATTGAAAATTTTTAATGCGAAAATGAGTGGTGGGGACACGCAGGTGTTGATAGGCTCAGTGTACATTGAGGGAGGTGTTGTGGGAGGTGTGGGAGGTGTTGGTACAACGACGAACACCGTAGAGGGTGGAGTGTGCCGTCATACTTCTGGTGCATAGGTTTTTCTGCAATAAAAATCAACCCACAATAGCCCATTGTCGATCCATCACAGTGGGGGACGGTGCAGCCCATTATCAGATAAAAAGAAACACCACGAAAAGCATGCGGATTCTAACGCATATCTTTATAGCGCTGGCTAATCGTCACAATCAACCTCAATTATAGCAAATGATGTCAGTGACGTGCAAAGGACAGTGACGTGCAAAGGACCATTGCCCCAACAACGTCACGTGCATATTACAAATTCACATGCTAACCGTCGTCCCAACGATTCAGGGCGCGCGACAGCACCCACACACGGTGCGAGGCTACCGCCAGACAGCCAGGCCATGGCGCGATGGCAGCTTCGCCGCCACCCCCGCTGGCTGTGGCCTTGCAACCCACCACCAGTGTAACCGACGAGCCCGTCGAAGTTGTCCTATAGTCTCTGTTGTCGGGCCATCTGCTACTAGTGGTTGGTGGGCATCACCCTAGAGCCTCGCCTGGCCCTGGCGGTGGTGGTAATGGCCATCGTCGTTGGAGATTAAATCTCAGCAAATTTAGCCAACTCTCCCCTTTCTCAACTCTCGATCTCAAAACTTTTCAATCCAATACAACTTTGGTTATTTCTAATATTTCATAATCATCATTGCATTGATCAACGACATCGAATAGAAATACCTTGCTTCATTTCTATACATTACCCATCCATTTAAATCCCATTGGAAGATTGTCACCGCAGTTTATCCATAATATTTCCCTCCCGCTGGCCAACCTCCGTTGATTTAAATCGAACACATAATAACTATAACAATGTCAATTGCTGATTCTGAAAAACCGTCAATTGATGACAACATTCAACCTGTAAGTACTGGCAGTTCTACTGTGGAAAAAACTGGAGAAGCAGGCTTAACTAACGAAAAGGAAAAGAAAAAGCAAGCATTCATCACCAGATCAATTTGGACCATTGTTATGTTGGTTTTCTTCCTTGTAATAATATCATCGGGACACTTGACGTTAATTTCGTTTGTGTTATTGTTTCAAATATTAACCTTCAAAGAAATCATCCAATTGACTAATGAACCTGCCAAGGATAAAGATTTGAAAAGAAATAAATTCATCAATTGGTACTTCCTTTTCACGTCTATTTACTATTTAGATGGTTATTCATTGTTTGAATTTTTCCACGATGAAATCTTCAAGAATAAATTAATGTTGTCGTTGTCGAGTAACCATAAATTTATCAGTTACTTTCTCTACATTTTTGGCTTTATGATTTTTATTTTAAATTTGAAAAAAGGCTACTATAAGTTCCAATTTAGCTCATTGTGTATCACCCATATGATTTTATTGATTGTCATTTTCCAAAGTCACTTTATCATCAATAATATCTTGAATGGGATTTTTTGGTTTGTTTTACCTTGTACGTTGGTGATTGTTAATGATATTTTTGCTTACTTATGTGGTATCACTTTTGGTAGAACTCCATTGATTGCCATTTCCCCTAAAAAAACCGTCGAAGGGTTTATTGGTGCCTGGTTCTGTACTATTTTCGCTGCCGTGATTTTTTCATCGCTTTTCGCCAGATCAAATTACTTAATCTGCCCTGCCACTAATATGTCAACCAATATTTATAACTTTAATCAATGTGAACCAAATTCTATATTTATCGATCAAATTATTCAATTGCCAGTAGATATATCGGAGTTTTTAAAGTTTGATTTCATCATCATTAAACCAATTTACTATCATTCGATTATTTTAGCAACCTTTGCGTCGTTGATTGCACCATTTGGTGGGTTCTTTGCCTCGGGTTTGAAGAGAACCGTTGGTATCAAGGATTTCGGTGACACCATTCCTGGTCACGGTGGGATCACTGATAGAATCGATTGTCAATTTTTAATGGGGTCATTTTCTTATTTATATTACCAAACATTTATTTCGTCCAATAATATCAATTTAACTAATATTTTACAATTAACCATTATTAATTTATCCATTGATGAAATTATCTTATTAGTTAAATCTTTATTAAAATTTTTAAATAATGCAAATATTTTGCATGACGATGATTTGAAAATTGTTTTGGAAATTTTAGATAAACATCTTTAGAAAACTTAACCGACAATAAGAGATTAGATAAATTTTATGTAAAAAGTACAACTTTGTAAAAACATTATGAATAGTTCATTAATATATTTAAACTGTGTGTAATCTTTAACTCTCGATTGTTTAGGTTAACTCTGTTACATTGTGATGGTTATCTATCGCTCGACAGCCAAAATCCTTTATTATATCCAGCATAACATTCAATATCACAATAAAATGACACCAATCTCTATTCAACATTTCGTCCCCTAACAATAAGCGATTTAATAGTGGAGATACTACCTAGAAGTAGCCACATAAGCCATAAGGAAGTAATGGCAGTGTTATTAGCAAGAATCTTATCAACCAGCATTCTCAGAACCTTCACTTGCGTTTTGACAGCTTATGTCCCTAAATTATTGTTCGATTTCAATCACCTTCATTCCAATTTCTTACTATACTGGACTATGGTCACCTTTACATAACTGATGTAATCTCCTATTATGGCTATTGCTTTACATACTTGATCAATGCCTGACGTAAAAAACAAAAAACCTCAATAACTCAACTCTAACTCAATGCTCTAACTCAACTCTCAATAACTCATCATAAAAAAGTACAGTACAGACAATTAATAGCTTAAACCATAATGATCATTAATCGCCTATAATACCTTGAAGATTAGTTCAATGGTTTAAGTAAGACATCGACTAATTGACTCAATTTTAATTATCTGCTGTGCGGCTTATTAGCCTACACTTACCAATTCTTACCGTTTTCTACTCAGCATAACTGAAGATGCCCCAATTGACCTACATCAATATTTTATGTGAAATTTGGCCCAATGTTAGCCCAATTAACTAGTTAAATCGACATATTCAGCACTATGAACCAGCATAATTAATCACCCTCGCATAATTTTTGTCAAGGCTAATCTTTTTGCTGGCTGCGAAAAATTAATTTAAATAGTTTAATGTATCGAGGTTTTTAAACTACAAATAACAAATTAGTGAGTAAAGCGTTCAAATTACAGTTAATCATTTCATAGCTTCCAACTTAGTCAGTCTTTACTTTATTCACCACAGTCAATCTTTATTTTATTCACCACAGTCAATCTTTTTAATTACACTCATTTATTAATTATCAATTCACTCACTTATCAATTCACTCACTAATTCACCATGTTATTTTTCTTATTCCTTATTCAATTAGTATTGTCAGCTCCTGTTAAATACGTCACTAGAGTTCATACTGCCGACCCAGTCACCGTTATGCAAACTTATACTACAGGTACCACTACTATCAACTTACCACCAGTTGAACTTTTTATCTCCAATGGAGTTACTTATACTTTCACTCAAACTGAATCGCCTGCTGCAGAACCAACTACTTATACTAATGTTTACAATGATCCTACTACTACTGCGGATCCAACTACTGAGGATCCAACCACCGAAGCTGGTCCAACTAACGAAGCTCCAACTACTGATGCTGCTCCAACTACTGATGCTGCTCCAACTACTGATGCTGCTCCAACTAATGATCCTGCTCCAACTAATGATCCTGCTCCAACTAATGATCCTGCTCCAACTAATGATGCTAGTACTGAAGATCCAACCACACAAGCTAAAGCTGTTGCACCAACTACTAGTTCATCATCAACTACTTCCACCCCAACTACACCAACCGCCACATCATCAGCTCCTACTTCATCCCCAACTACAACTGTAACTTCAACTTCAACTGTTTCAACTTCATCCACCTCAACTTCATCCAGCTCAACCTCATCTTCAACTTCGGATATTTCACCACCATGGGGGATTGTGTATTCACCTTATGCTGATAATGGAGATTGTAAAACCAATGATGTCATTGATTCAGATTTAGAAGCAATCTACAATAAAGGTATCAAACACATTAGGGTTTACGCCACTGATTGTAATACCTTAACTGCTGTTTTACCAAAATGTAGTGACTTAGGTATCAACGTTAATCAAGGGTTATGGATGAGTAACCAAGGGGTTGACTCAATCGACTCACAAGTTAGTGATTTAATCAACTACATCAAAACCAATGGTGATTCAGTATTTGATTTTATCACCGTTGGTAATGAAGCCATTGTTGAAGGTTACGCCACGGTGTCTGACTTATTATCCAAAATTTCATCCGTCAAGTCACATTTGAAAAATGCTGGTTATTCAGGTCAAATCACCACCGCTGAACCACCTGTAAGTTTTGATAACAATCCATCATTATGTGATTCAAATTCTCCCATTGATTTTGTCTCCATCAATCCTCATTCTTATTTCAATGCCGATGTCAATGCTTCCCAATCAGGTAGCTTTGTAAAACAACAAAAATCCATGGTGGAAAACACCTGTAGTGGTAAGACCGTTAAAATTACAGAAACTGGTTATCCATCACAAGGTAACACCAATGGTTTGAACGTCCCAAGTGCCGAAAATCAGCAAATTGCTATACAGTCCATTATTGACCAATTGGATGGTGATATTACCATTTTAACTACTTATAATGATTATTGGAAAAGTCCTGGTCCATACGGTATTGAACAATATTTTGGTACTATTCTGTTATTTTCTTAGAACACTTAAAAAACCGTTTTAAAAGCATTGTAAATTAGAGGATACCGTTGTAAAATATAATAAATACTATATAAAAACAAATAAATAATATTTCGTAAATCATTAAAAGTCTATAATCTTTTCAGGGAAAAATTCATCGATTAGGTCAAGGTAATAAGTCTTTAGTTCTTCCACATCATAACCGTCATCGATTTTGGAATATAAATCGTACTTGTTAAATGCTCTCACCGCTTCTAACATCTCCGTATCGTGCTTATCCATTAAATAGCTATAAGCACCTTCTTGGTGCCATGGATAAAACGAATGATACCGTATCATAGCTAGTCCTTCAATGGGCAAGGTAGAGTTTAGCTTTGCAATATGATACATGTACTCATCGTGACCCCAACTTAACATGACCTTGTCGAGTCCACAATTTTTCAGGTAAATACCATATTTGGTATTGTATAACGGATTCTTAACATCAGTATTTTTAACAAAACTATTGGGAAAGATGATTTTTCTCAGGTACTTACATCCAACCGGAAACGTATCCCCCACAACGTCCCATTGACCTTTGGAATCAAAAAAGTATAGCAATTTGCCCAAATCATGGATCAACCCTACTAACTGAAACCACCGTGGTTTGCCGTCTCTCCTGATCGCTTCAGCGGTCTGCAATGCATGGTCGATTTGTGATAATTCAGTATCGGGGTCGGAGTCATCCAATAGCTTGTTCAATTTCTCTAGTCCCTCCCATATGGTCATTTTGGCTCTTATTCTAGTTTTAAAATTTATACGGGCTTGGATATTATATGCCACGGTTTGTTTGGTGTGTTGTTCCTCATAAAAGTCTTTAACCCTATCACAGGCCAACTCATACTGCCTGAATGCTTTGCTGTCTATGTTATCATAATACCCTGAATCTTTTTTCCAATCGTCTGGTTCATCTTGTGGATTTTCTTCAACTTGTTTTTCTGAAAACTCTTCTGGAGTAACCTCTTTACCTTTATTAAGATCCTGCTTAATCTGGTTGATCAACAACACATCGTCCTCTATCTTTTCCAATATTTTTCCATCCCTTGTAGGTTTAGTCACTTTACCAGTCATATTTATGATGAGTTTTTATCGCGAGTTTCAAATTGTGTAGATGGCCTTATAGTAGAAATGGCATCAGAAAAATACTCAATAAAATAATCTCAATAAAATAATACCCAATAAAATAATACTCAATGAAAGGCTGCAAAAACATGCAATAGTTGCAGACGAGAGGGATCACAAATTAATATAATCACAAATTAAATAGAATCACAAATTAAATAGAATCACACTATACACACTAAATCTCTTCATCATCTTTCTTACCAGTAGATCCATAGCTTTCAAAATCCTCTACCACAGCGATTGGTTCAGGTCTATCCAAAGTAGTAAATGGCTTACCAGAGATTTTACTGATAACATAGCCAATTATAATCCTGCAAACAACACTGGCAAATGCAATCAATATACCACCGAAGGGTGCAATGACAAACGCACCAAATGGACCCCAGTCTGAGGAGTCGTATAATCCATTCCAGATCAATAATAACTTAGCACCTTCCTTAGCAGTGCCGTAGTAGACAGTACCAAATACAAATACAGCCACAAGAGCACCCAATCCACCAGCAATAATATCAACCCCAGATAAAAACCAGAAATAGGTGTCACTTAAACCCAAAAATATCACGGGGATGATGGAAGCCGAAACTAAATCAGCAATTAAGTAAATTTGTAAAATATCATCAGCAATTTTCACGGCTAATACGATAATGGGGACGATGATCAAAACCACCAAGATTCTGATGTAGATTAATTTTAATTTATTACGGAAAAGATCATTTGAAATCGTGGACACCATGGCACTTTGCAATGAATCAAATGTACAAGTGGAAATGGAAATGATGAAAATTAACACAAACGCTAATACCCAATTTGGCATTTTAGCTAACAAGATGAAGAACGCATTATAGCCGTTTTCATCACCCACGGTTAAATCTCCTGACCATACTGCTAAAAAACCAGGCACTCCCACCAAGGTAGTGATAATAAACACAATAATGGCGGAGATTGATGAACTAATGATTAAAGTTTTATCACTTTTGGACGAAAATGCTCTTAACCAAAATCCATTCAAAAAGAATATATTGGATCCAATGGCAACAAATAATATATAAATTAATTGCCAACCTAATTTGTTGGCATCTAATAAATGACTTGGTCCAATTTTGGAAGTATCAATTTGAATATTTGATCCCATACCAGCACAGCAAATAATAATCAAGACTAAAACAAAAGCTCCTTGGAAATTATCAGTGATGAAACTGACTCTGAATCCTCCAATTGAGGTGTAAATCGATGTAACCACACATTCAACAATGACGGCCCCTAAAGCATCTAACCCGGTGACGGTTTCAATGGCGGTTCTAACCGCTGACAACTCAGCAACCATGTATAAAAACATCGTCAACCCTGTGAAAAACGATAAATATAACGCCAGAACAACCCCGTACCTTTGTCTAACCCATTCACTAAGAATAAACCCTTCAGGACATTTTTTCCTAATAATCGGTCCAAAAATTCCAAATGACATAATGGGTAATGCCCCACAAATCGTATAAACTAGCAATCCATGTAATCCAGAAATATTAGCAATTTGGGCATACGTTGTTAAAATCCCACATCCCATAGCTATACACTCGTTAGTATTATAATTACAATAAAACATTCTCCCGCAAGTACTAACTTGATCGAGTTCAACGGTTTCATCTCAGCCATAACTGGGCACCCGTTGCTTTATTGTCTATCGATTAGTATTCCAAAATAGGTTTATTCTCTACATACCTGAAGCAATAAAATTCAACATTAGAGGAAACGTCCGTTGAGTACCGTTTGATGATAAAAATGTATCCTTTTGCGTAAATTTGATGGCTAAGAATATACCCGTAGCCAAAAGAAAGGCATAACTTAAGTAAACAATAGCATTATTACCTTGTGACGATAACATTATTTGTAAATATCTCCTTTGTTTGAAATTTAACGGCACAGAACTAACCCAGATGCTTTATAGTTTTTTTTTATCTCTTTTTGACCTTATGATGGCTCGATGGCATTTCTCAAGTATGCGTTTATGAGGATTATTACTTTGATAGGACTTTTTTTGCGGGACGGTGGTGAATGCATTATTAAGCACTACTGATCATACTTCAACTCAAAGTGTTACGATAGCATGGAATATACAGTGGGGTGGAGTTTGCTTTGCTAAGAGCAATGGATAAAAAGTTAAAAAATAAAAAAAAAACATGTGCTCCAAGGGAGTTTCGAACTCTCGACCTTTAGATATCTCATTTGCGAGAACAATATGAGACTAACGCTCTGCCACTGAGCTATTGGAGCTTATATTACGGTTTAGATTACCGTTAAGGTATGACGGACAAGTAGTCAGGATCAGACCATAACTACACAGATTATATTTCATAGCTAATGTTTATTTACGCCTGTTAAGGACTTTGTAGACTAATATATACCATTCGACTTATAGAAGGGCCCAATTATCAACTAGAGCAAAAGCTTCTATGGGAATACACAAGAAAAGATGCAAAATACTATCAATGGTCAATGAAGAGTGGCTAACAATTGGCTAGGAAAGCATTCTTCAAGCTTATTTGCAACTTAATTTAAAGGATAAAATAAAAAATAGTGTAAATCAATATAGCCTAAATCAGCATTCTAAAAATTAACTGAGATATAAAAAACGTACAAAACATTACATTATAGCCTACAAAAAAAATCAACCGGTAACTTTCCTTTGGCGGGCATTAATAAACTCAATAATATTATTAATCAACACATCTTTTTTGGCACCCATGGTAATTTTTTGAGCTCTTGCAAACGTCTTCAATTGGGATACCGTGAAAACGTTCAAGGAATCAGTTTTCCAAGCCGTTATCACTTGCTCCAACGACAATGAATTATCGGAAGTATCGACCTTTTGCTTTTTCAATGGTGGACTGCTGTCGTTTTCGACATTGAATTTATCCAAATATTGATTCAAGAACTTCAGCAATTCAGATAATTCGTTATTTGATTTAAAATCTTCAAAAATCTTTTCAATTATTGGGTAGGTTGCATCATTAAATTTTAATAATTTATCATTATCGTCAAATGGAATTTGTAATAAATTATGCTTTAAAATTTTATAATAATAGTTAATTGCTGGATTTGGGAAATCGACTGGATCATAACTGTCCAACATATGTAAATCAATAATTTTTTTATAAATTTCAACAATTTCCACAGGGGTTGCAAGATTATTATTAGCATTAATTGGGAACTTGTTCAATTCATTATTAATCACTGATTCAGGCAACGATCTAATATCTTCCAACCACGGCATTTTAATTAATAAAAATCCGTGTGGGAAATCCACTTTATCCAGTTTGGTAGATTTTGAAACATTAGTTGGATATAATGCGTATAAGGAAGGTAATGAATTTCTTTTAGTACACCCGAAGACAATGGCATATTTTTTTAGCTTGATACATGATTTATAAAGTCTAGACATGGTTTTTAACGAGTCTTCATAACCAAAGGCATTATTGGTACCATTTGTATAATCCCCCGTTATGAATGATGGTGATGATAAATTATAATAAGGTTTAAAATGGTGTAAATTCCGGAACCCCAATAACTTTAAATAAGCAGGTCTGGCAATATCAGTATTGGGTACCTCGTCGTCTTCCTCTTCCCCTTCACCTAGGTCTTCTTTTTCTTCGGTTTTTAAATCTTCAAACAACGGTTCATCATTGGGATTATTATCAAATGCATAGTTTTTCAAAAATTCCCATTGCTGTGGACCTAAATGCAAAATTGATTTTTCATCCAAATCATTCAACTCAATCCCACTTTTAATACCAATATCGTTTTTCAATTGAACAATAGATTTGTTAACATCATTGCCCAAAGTCAATGTATCCCCTGATTCATTTTTTAAACTTGATTCAGTTTCGACTAATTTCAATTGGTTTTTAAAGTAATATAAGTTTCTCGTCTTGGTTAATTTTTCATGATTATATAAAGTGTAGCCTCTGATGGAACAACCAAAATTGCCTGATAATTTCCCATCCCCCAAGATTAAATTACACGTAAATTGGATTCTTTTAATTTCTTTCAATCTGATAATTGATTGTCTAATCTTCTGTGATAATACTGCGGTATCTACTTTATAATTATTCAATTTACCAGTACTGGTGAAAATATCTTTAAAGGATTTCAAATCAAAATCGTTGGTACCATTATCCAAAAAAATCGGGTTAATCAATATCCTTCTATCTTCGGCATCTTCGATTATTCTATATAACGAATTTCTAATATCTTTTGAAGTAAAGGGTTTATCATTACCTGTGAACCATAATAATTTTTTTGTTTTATAATTTGATTTATCAAATTGATTGATTAGCTTGTTCAAAGCTTTAGGTAAATTATTTTCGTTGTTGCCGCCAACGTAAAATTGATCTTGTAATTTATGTCTACCTTGTACATCATCAGTCACTAAATCGTGAATATATTTCATTTTGGTGGAACTTAAATCATGAAGACCGGATAATTTAGTCAATTCATAAGGTTGTTTGGAATTCTTACAGTTGTATAAGTAAATGCCAATCCCGGTGTTTGGCAAAAGAATAATAAGCTCTTGCAACAAATCATCAATGCTTGATAATATTTCAAATAATTGACTTTTACCATTTAGTTTTTCTAAAGGCTCAAAAATATAATCATTCAATTCAATGAGAAATATAATCCCATCTCTAATATCATATTGTTTATAATCATCATCATCTTCCTCCATTTTAATTGAACCCTGTTAGTTTACTTGAAGTTAAGAAAAATGCAGTGTGATGTATAGTGGTCCAAAAAATATATGAATCGCACTGAGAAAGTATTTGGAGATCTTAGGACTAATAGGAAACTAATAGGAGACTACAAGGAGACTAGAAAGAGACTAAAAGAGACTAAAAGAGACTAAAAGAGACTAAAAGAGACTGAAAGACGAAGGGTGACGATGTCAATTCACTATATATTAATTCTTAACAGACAGGGAAAGACCAGATTAAGCAAGTGGTACGATCAGAACTATACGCGTAATGATCAATTAAAAGCCATAGGCGATATTCATCGTATCGTATCATCAAGAGATCTGAAATATCAGTCCAATTTCATTGAATATCAACTGACAAAGTTGGTGTATAGAAGGTATGCTGGGTTGTATTTTATAATGTCGATCGATTTGAACGATAGCGAATTATCGTATTTAGAATCGTTACATTTTTTTGTGGAAGTGTTGGATACATATTTTGATAATGTTTGTGAACTAGACTTGGTGTTTAATTTTTATAAGTTATATAATATTGTTGATGAAATATATTTAGGGGGTGAAATTCATGAGATTCTGAAGGCAAGAGTATTAAGTAGGTTAACATATGTAGATAGTTTGGAAGTTTCTTGAACGTGGTAAGGTCTACGGTGCAAGTAATAGATGAAGAGCATTAAGAGATTAAGCGATTCAAGACATTAGGTGTATATTATTTAAAATACGATATCGGATTATTGGTTAATTCGTTGTAGTGTCCTTGGTGTATAACATTCCAAATCTTGGCCTCTACTTGCTCAATGGTCAAACCATTAACATCTAATAGTTTTATTGTTTCATCATCAGTATCTAACAACTTCAAAAAGTTTGACTTTACGATTTTTTGAAATTCCAACACTTCATACCTTTCACCACCAAAATTCTTTCGTTTGTTAATTTCTTCTAAATCCAACGTCAAAAACAACGTAACATCAGGCTTTGGCAACCCTTTATCAGGTCCATATAGCCATTCGACGCTCGACATTTCGTTATTGATCTGTTTGGATTGCAGTTTGGATAATGAATAAGCAATGCCCGAGTAGATGTAACGATCCAAGACGATGGTTTCGCCGTGGATTAATTTACTAATGATGCAATCGTACAATTCCCAACGATTAGCACTAAAAAGTAAATGAATCGACTGATCAGGTAACGTGAATGATTCATCAGTTAAATAGGTGTGGATAATTTTCCCAATATTGGTGGAGCGATCAGGAAATTTTAACACTGAACTGTTGGGTAATTTGGAATTAAGTATGTCAACTTGGGTTGACTTTCCTGATCTATCGAGTCCTTCAACAAGGATTAATTGACCTCGAGCCATGTAGTTGTTGTCAGAAACCTACCACCAACTGTCTGCCTACCGCGCGCTTAGTACGCCAAAACTTGGTAAACCCAGCTAGGTATTGTTTTGGGGCTGGCTATAGGGTATACGTCTGGTGATGTGTTCAGTGATGGATTCAGCGATGGGGGGTTATTGTTCAAGTTAGACATTTAAAGAATTATTAATACAGTTGATCAGTTAGCAGTGTCAGAATAGCTATGCTATCCAGTATCACTGTTATTAGCAGGTCCGGGTAACACAATGCAAACATCTTTTGACTTTGTGTAACAATTTTAATGGTCTACTACACATTTGAGCCAGTTTTTCATTACCAACAGTTCTGCCCAACATTGTCTTATCTTGTCAAATAGTTGCGTTCTCCCCCGGCAGATTTATCTCAATTATTTATTTTATTATGAAAGGAGACTAGATTTCCTGATAATTGGGATAATTAATTTTTATGTATTTTCAATAGATACTTTGTTTAGAACCTAACTAGCAGCTGTAGTTAATTATCAAGTTCTTAAGTTTTACCAAGTGGAACTATATACAATTGGCAACTAAAGTTTTTACAACTGCAATCTTGTCAAGAGTCAGAACAAGAGTTACAACAGTTAGTAGACAAATTAAACGGATCGAATAAGTTAACCATTGATACAGTATTCTTGAAACAATGTGGATTCAAATTCAATTCATAGAGATCCTGTTTCAGGAATTATGATCATGTAAGTCCTGAAATTTCTCCACTATGAAAATTAGTTTAGAGGTTGTTGTAGTATACCATTATTGAACGATCGACTGGGAGATCAATCTTCTAATAACAACGAGAGATCCTCTAATGTCCCTCCTAAAGCAACAACGAGAGAGCAATCCCAGAGACGCCTACCTAATTTATAAGATCAATCCCATAAGATGCCCACATAATAATGCAAGGCCAACCCCATAAGACGCCTACATAATAATGCAAGGCCAATCCCACAATACAATGTAATGCAGAACATAAAATACCACAATCAGAAAATGTTAAAGGAATTATGACCAAAAGATTCACAGTTTAACTCATCAGCTGGAGATACATCCTTTATGTTTCGTTCTTCAAATTATCTACATGTATACCCAACGCCCCAACACTGAAGGTATGGTTCGACAGCACACATCATCAGCTATCAAGTTCAGTAAATCACAGTTACAAAACGACGCCAATATAATTTGATGAAAATTTTTCAAACTGCGCAGAACTGCAGCTTTTATACTAAGGTGTCTGGCGTACTTTGGTCAATGCAATATGGACATAAACCTACGGCAATACCACCAAGGCATTTACAGAGTATTTAGAGTATATTATCGTCACGGGGAGTTAGTCACATACTCACCGTCTGCTCACTCAGTGTTCTCAGTGGATAATCTGCTACACTCGTACAGTCTCTATTCACCACCATCAGCGATGCAATAAAGATGCAACAAAGATGCAATAAGCCAATACAGATGCAAAAAAGATGCAATAAAGATGCAAAGTATCGACCACATCTACCAGTGCCTGCGTCGCCATACCCACCACCACCGTCCGCCCAAGGGCCCTTAAAAGTAGCGTCAAAATGAACCAGGTTCAAAATGATAAAAATAGCTAAGGTGAACAAAAAATTCAGCGCAAGCAGGCTTGGACAAAATTAATTTGAGAACAACAATTGATCTTAATTTCCAACTATTAATTCTTTTGCAGTGATGAGTGAAATTCAAGTGTTAACATGTATGTAGCATTGTAGAAATATGTAGCCACGATATTGGCTATGGATTACCAACGGATTCTCGGCAGTGTGTTGTTTCTGGGACAAGGTGTTGCGTTTGGAGCAGAAAATGATTTGATAATGATTTGATTTTGATTTGATCACAACTCCCACATCCCGTTCTGGGACAGGTTGGTATTTACTGAATGGGATTTATCAGAGTTAACCCCGTTTTATTGGAAAGACTACAATAGAAACAACAGAATAACGAAAAGAGAAAAGAAACGAGAATACAAAGAATGAGATACTAACTAAAATAGATGGGAGTAATCCTAACCTATCGTTTTATGCATGGAGGTTACAAGAAACCAAGTCTTGTCAAGTTACAATGGTAGATGAGGCGTTGGGCGATAACCATGCCGATTCCATGATTTTCAATTCTAATGTCTTTGGCAATAATCAGGTGTTTAAACCTCAACAAATGTTGAACAATATTAAGCTATTAGACGCCAATTTTAAGTTTGATATCATTTTCATCAGTTGCAATTCATTGCAAGATTTTCAAACGTTAAGCAACAATTTAGTGGAAATTTTAAATTATAATAGTATAATAATCATTGAAAGTACCGGATATATAAATTTAGAACCATTTTTAAAATTAAATTTTGAAAATTGGCATGATTTGGGGATCATTTCCATCATGAACGAAACTGAGATTAAACAGTTGCCAAATTCTAATATTTTCCACCACAAATTAATTAATAATGATAACAGAATTTACATCGGTTCTTCTATTGAATATGCAAACTTTAATTTAAATAATCATGCCAATTTCATTAAAATTTTAAAATTATTCCAGTTGATCAGTGAAGATAGCGATAATAAAATCGTGTTATTAAAATCTATTTTGCCCAAAGAGTTTATGACTTATCAATGGAAATTAGCATTATCAAGAATCATTTTCGGTCCGTTGTTAATTATTTTTGAGTTAGATTATCCCCATAAATTAAACGATCAAATCTTGTGTAAGCCATTAATCACGGGGATTTTAAACGAGTTATTGAAAATTATCAAAAAAATGGATTGTAAATTAGTCAAAGGTTATGAAAATGAACAAAATTTGTTTCAATACTGGTCATACTTGTACTCAGAAAATAATGATGGTTATCAAAATAACCAACCAGTTGAATATTTAAACTCGCCAAACTTATTTTATAACTACTACCACCAATTCAATTTAGAAATTGACTTATTATTATTGCAACCAATTTTGTTAGGTGATGATAATTCGGTTAGAACTCCATATTTGGAAAATTTATATTCCATGATGTGCCAATTAATCAAAATCAATGATGTTGATACAAGGTCAATTTTTTTCCAAAGAAAATCTTTAATTGATAATACTAATAATAATATTAAAGAATTTAATCACCATGAATATAACGAAAAGGTAATTCAATTTGATAATTTAAATAACGATGTGCTTGGATTAGAAAATAAGTTGAATGATTTGAATTCCATCATCAATCAACAAGAGAGTTATTTGAAAAACTTAAAATTTCAAATTACCGATAATAGTGCAACGTACGAAACTTTGAATGATAATTTAAATAAACAACAAGAGAAATTTAATTTGGAACAGAATAATTATCAAAATTTGTTGAACGAATTTGATGATTTGAAATTAAGACATCAAGAAGAAGAAGCTAAAGTTATTGTGCCAAATAACAAACAAATTCCCCAACATAATTCACAAAATAATTTACGAAATAATGCACATAATTCACAAAACAATTCACAGCAATTCCACCCAATAATGAATCTGAAATCGAATAAAAGCTTAGTTTCACCGGGTATGAAAAATTCAATCAGTAATGACAATTTAGAAGATTTAACCGATATTGCAGTGTATGGAGCTGAACTAAACGGCGAAAATATAAGAGACAAAAATTTTGAATTACAGCAAAGAGAATTGGAATTGAAAAGACGTGAACAGGACTTATTACAACGTGAACAAAGTATCAAATCGCAAGCTACTCAACCATCAATTCAGCCATCAGCTCCGACCCAACCGCAATTGATGCAACAGCAATCATCGCAAGGACCAATCCAAGACCAGGGACAACAACAATATCCAATTCAAGGACCAACAGGACCTCAAGGTCAAGCACCATTGAAAATCAGTCCTCAAAATAATCATCCTTCGATGAACATGAATATGCCCATGATGAATAACATGAATCAAATGCCAATGAATGGTATGTCGATGAATGGCATGCCAATGAACGGCATGAATGGTATGAACGGTATGAATATGCATCAAATGCCCATGATGAATGGTATGAGCATGAATGGTATGGGCGTGAATGGCATGAATATGAACGGTATGAATATGAATGGCATGAACAGCATGAATGGAATGAACATGAATGGTATGAATCCAATAATGTATAACCAGCGAAACAGCAATAGGTATTCAAGATCAAGGTTAAGTTCCTTACAATCAACCAATTATTTTGACCAACCAATGAACCAAAACGGCATGAACCAGAATGGCATGAACCAAAATGGCATGAACCAAAATGGCATGAACCAAAATGGTATGAACCAAAATGGTATGAATACGCCAAATTCCACTGCACCAGCAAGCAATGGTAATCAACGAAGAAACAGAAGGTCCAAGTTCCCTATGAACGATTTAGCCTTAGATATGGGAGGTAGAGGTGGTATGCCCATGCCCACTGGACCCACTGGACCGTCGAAAAGAAAATCATCCAGTGGTATACCAATAATTTTTGATGAGGCAGATAATCAAGGAAATAATCAAGCAAATTATCAAGCAAATCAAGTAAATAATCAAGGGAACCAAGTAAATAATCAAGGAATCCCAGGAAATATTCAATCAGGAATGAATGGTAAACATAAATCGTTGACTTCCACCGATATAATGGACCAGCATTTAAAGCCCCCACCAATGAACGAATCATCAAGCAATTCGTCCAAATCGTCAGAAGGGCCCACCACCATCCAACTGAATGATCACGAAACTCACCAATCCCTTCCCGTACCAACCCAGCAACCAAAACCATTGGGACAAATTAAAAAACACGACAATGAAAAGGAAAAGAAGAAGAAAAGGAAAGGGTTATTTAGATAAAATACACGAGGTCTTGGTTAGGTTTACATCTCTTGCGGCGTCCTATTCGTTAGCAGTCTCCTGAAGCTCATGTTGCCAACTCCTGAAGTTCATGTTGCCAACCTCCTGCACTTCCCCTATTTCTTGCCCCAACTTGAGTTGGTCTGAATAATAGTCAGTACCACTGAGAAATACGTCAAATACATATCCGTCCATTGCGAATAACCGCAAACCAGCGTTGGATATAGCCTGGTATCCAATGAAGTGTAGTCCCCCCTTACATTGCCCCATGACCCAAGTACCTTCTTCAATATTTACACATTTACCTATTTGTCTATTTACATTAGGCTAAATTTCGAAAATTGACAGGCCACATTCACTAGAAAATAACCCCCACTGGAATTAACTTTTACTGGGCTTAAACCGCAACTATAATTTATTCACGTTTACCCATTCTTGAAAATTATTTATAGTGGACGATATCTTGATTGAAAACGAAACGGTATCAATTAGTTAGTATAAACTACAAAGTCAACTACAAGGCAACAACAAAGCAATAACAAGGTCAACAACAACGTACTGTGCAGAGAGCTAAGAAAAATGACATTAAGCAACCATATTGATAGTGAAGAATTAAGCAGATCCATTGTTGCTAAACTTCATAAAACTCCAATTACTGATAACGATATCAGTGTTACTAAGTATGATAGTGAAACATTAATCCCATACTACGAAATTCCTCAGAAATCCACCGATGGGAAGTTTATTTCCAAGTACTTAAAGGAAGAATTATCGTTAGATGGTAATCCAATTTTAAATTTTGCTTCGTTTGTTAACACCCATCTTGACAGCACAGCATTTGATTTAATTTCTGAAAATTTAGTTAAAAACTTGGCTGATAATGATGAATATCCAACGTTGATTGAATATCAACAACGTTGCATTACCATGTTGGGTAGTTTATGGAATGCTCCTAAAAAATTCAATTCGGTCAAACAAACTGAGTTACCACAATCAATTGGGTGTCCCACCACAGGATCGTCGGAAGCGATCATGTTAGCTGGTTTAGCCATGAAACGTAATTGGGCCACCAAAAGAAAGGCTCAAGGTAAACCCATTGACGCACCAAATATTATCATGGCAAGTTGTGCCCAAGTTGCATTGGAAAAATTCGCCAATTATTTTGACGTTGAAAATAGGTTGATTGAAATTACTGCTGAGTCTGGGCATTTAATCGATCAATCGAAAATTAAAGAAAATATCGATGAAAATACCATTGGAATTTTCGTTATTATGGGTTCAACATTTACTGGTGCGTTTGAACCAGTGGAACAAATCGCCAAATTATTAGATCAAGTCCAAAAAGAAACGGGCCATGACGTTAAAATCCATGTTGATGGTGCCAGTGGGGGATTAGTTGCTCCGTTCTTGTATCCAAATTTAAAATGGGATTTCAGAATCGATAGAGTAGTCTCCATCAACACTTCTGGTCACAAATTTGGGTTAACCACCGCTGGTTTAGGGTGGGTTGTATGGAGATCCATTGACTATTTACCTGAAACCCTTAGATTCAAATTAGATTATCTTGGAGGCGTGGAAGAAACGTTTAGTCTTAATTTTTCCAGACCTGGATTCCCCGTAATTCATCAATATTATAACTTTTTAACCTTTGGTATTGACGGTTATACTAAGATTTTTAGAAATTGCATGAATAACGCAAGGATTTTATCAAAATTTTTAGTTCAATCTAAATATTTTGAAGTTTTATCAGTTGTTCATTTACCAGCTAAAGATCATACTTACTCTGATAACTCAGACAAATCAAGTGAAGATGAAGAATTCCAACCAGGTTTACCTGTGGTTGCCTTTAAGTTTTCATCGGAGTTTATTAAACAATATCCAGAAATTCCTCAAAGTATTCTTTCATTATTATTAAGAAACAAAGGCTACATTGTACCAAATTATCATTTACCACCCAATGAAAATGATTTGGAAATTTTAAGGGTAGTTGTAAAACAAAACTTGAGTCTTAATTTATTAGAAAAATTAATGAATGAATTGGTTAAAAACACTGAATTATTAATTGAGAGTTGTAATACTGTGAGAGGATTTATTAAAGTAAAACAATCCGATGAGTTAGATCATCAATTAGTTTACGATTTATTATTCTCCATTGCCTCCAACGGTGTCGAGGATTTAAAGACCATTAAGAAGGACTTTTTCGAAAAAAGAAAATCCGTTTCCGACGGTGATGAACCAACTAAAAGTTATAGAGGTGCCTGTTAAACACCCTGCTATCCGTAGTGTGTTTCAAGACCCTCTCTTTAAATATATTTTTGTTCTAAATATATATATCTGTCTAAACGATACCCAGTCGTTTATAGAACTTTAACCATGATGAGCTTTGACCATGATGAACTCTCTGTAGCGAACTCTCTAACGAACTCTGTAACGAGTGACGGATATGGAAATGTTAAGGGTCTCTGTTTCTATGGGTGCACCGAAGTTGCCCCAATTTTTAAAGTTCCGCAAGCAACCATAATCATTTAAAATATCATCCTATCACCAAAAAAAAAAACCAACGATGCCAGAAGAGAATTCACAACAAATTTATAATTATAAAATTACCACCATCGGATCATTATTGTTATCGATTTACTTTCAAATTCAATTGATTTTAGATTGGTCAAAATTATCAAATGAAATTAGTGTAACACCATTTTCTAACTTTTTAATTTTTTTGGTGATTTATTGGATTTTCTATTATATAGTTCAATTTATTTACGTGCAAACCAATTTAAACACCAATGTTGATAATTCTGATACGTCAATATTAGATATTACTAAAAGTGTTATCAGTTTTAATTTAATTACGGTAGTTTGGATCATTTTGTTCAAGAATAGATGGTACTTAATTAGTGAAATTGTTGTGGTGATTGAATTGTTTATTATTTTAAATACCTACCTTATTTATAAAGTTTACAGTTTTAAACCATTGAAAAACTATTTAATCATCAATTTGACCGTTGGTTCATTACCATTGTCGTGGATTTTTTTCAAATTATTTTGGAACGGTTCATTGATGATTCATTCAAATAGTTTAGCTGCTCGTATTTTAGCAAATGTTTTTATCTGGGATTATTTAATCATTGGTTGGGGATTCCTTTTCTGGTTCAATGATTACACTTTAGGTATTAGTTTAAGTTATTTGATTTTAGGTTTGTCATTAAATCAATTATTTGTTAAAGTTTTTGCATTACAATGGATTTTCGGTTTTATTATTAGTGGGTTATTATTTGTTAGTTCCATTGGTACCGCAATTTATAAACCTGAGTTGACCGAAACCATTGTTGTTGAAGAAGAGCCATTATTGACAGAAGCTTAGCCAGCGAAACTTACAGGCGACACTCAACCAGCCAAGCGAGTTGAGTAAGTAGCTAAGTACGTGGAGTTTCTTCCTTTAATTGTCTTGTACTTCAGCTGCTCTTCATTCTGTAGTTGTATAATTCCAAGATAAAAGCTGTTTTCTAAGATATTTTATATCGCCTCATCTTTTCTTCCTCTTCTCTTGTTTTCCACCCTATTCAATAACAGGATACTGATCTCCTAGTGGGATACATTTTAAGAGATTCGAAATACATCTTCAATGGGATACATTTCAAACGAATTCGAAGTGGAAGTAGCCACATGTCGTTTAAAGCTTCACACTTAAAACACTTAAAATCCTGGACTATACTTAAAATCTTCCTTTTCATCATGTTCATATTTTACTTATTCGAATTGTCAACCTCTGCTAATTTCTTCAACATTTTGATTCTTTCAAGTTCCATATTTTCATCTTTGATTATCGAATTATAAAATAATAAACTCTTATGCTGTATAATAGCATTATAACTTTCCTTTTGCATCATAGAAATAAACTCTTGTCTCGTAGTTTGATCATTAGTAATATTATATTTTGATTTGTAATAATTATATTGATTTATTTCTTTTACTTTATCTGACATCTTGTCCTTATATTCTTTTGTCAGTCTCTTAGGTGCAGATGGATTCTCAATTTTTCAGAACGATGAGGATTTTAAGCACATAGATAAAGAAGTAATTGTCGATTGAACTCGATATTTATACACCGAAACTTTCTGGTAACATCTTTTAGTACAAATATTATTGATATCAACTAATATATTTAATAAAGATGCTTTTAAAAAATAATAGTTTAGAAAAGGACAATTTTTAAGAAACAATTTAACTATTTATAAGAATTTTTAAGAAACTATTTTTATCGTATAAATTCAATCCATATCCCCATTTGTTATTTCATATGATTGAAGCCAATCACAGTAATGTTGTAATATAATTTCAGTTTTCATTTGAAAATTGAATTTTAAAAGTCTCTATTGATTCTTGTAATCAAGGCTGTAAATGATCCTTTGAATGAACTCCCATAAAACTTAGGTAGAGGAACGAGGGGAGAACTGTATATTTATAAATTTGTAGTATATGTTACTAGGAGAATTAAGGTAGGGTGTCCATTCTGAAAATAGATTAAACCTATAATTATAAACGCTATTAAATTATCATTATAGCAGGTCTTATAAAATAATGCAACAAAGTATAAAGAAAATGGTATAAATAAAATTCCATTTACATAGCTTCTTATAAAATCCCCAAGTTTTAACTATGTAATTAAATCATTCTTTTTGCTACGATTATCATTAACTCTACGTCTTAAAATTAACCGAGTCAAATGATATGGAAATACTACGATACAACAGTGGTATTTTAAAGACTTATTGAACACTCATTGTTAAATCCCTGGCCACAAAGAATGAGTTAACAGGTAATTCATGTATAACTGTTATATGTTAAAAAATTAAGCGTGTGACTTTATGATAATTATAAAATTTAATTACCTTAAATGTCCATGGCTGCAAAAAAAAATAAATAGCTCACCAATGTTAAAATTTAGTCTTACAATATCATCTCTACCGTTCTTTCTATTTACTTCACCATCAAAATTACCAACAATACTGCAATTAACATAATTAAACTATGAAATATAAAATGATTAGTTGCATTTATTTTGTTCGTTCGGTAGGTAGTGTAATATTTAGGTAATTTGAATTCTAAGAACTTAGCCTAATAGGTGTAACAGGCTTGAACAATATTATGACTCGTTTAAGTATATAGTAACATAATTTCGAACCTTACCGATATATCTACACCTATAATATCTATAATCTCACCTGATATGTAAGGGTCATATTATAAATCATCTCAATAAAATCATTTAAAGAATAAATTAGGTCAGTCATGGTGATTTTATCGGAGAAAAATTAAGTAATGGTGATTTTATCAGAGAAAAATTAGGACATCATGACGTTTACCAAATTAGCAGAACTATCGCCTACTTGATCATCTTTTGGTTGATCATCGTTCAAATCATCACCAATTGTCCGCTGTTTTTGCAATACTCTCAAAACTGAGTCATCACAGAAACAACCAAAAAAAAAAAAGAATGAGGCAGAAAAAGAAAAATACCGAAGATGCTAAGACCGTTGTTTTCTGTATATTTTAGTGCTTCGCATACATGTCGATATTTTCATATGATAGGTTTGATCGTAAACGAAGAATTATTGAAGTATTACTATCATGATTTAATGTAGTGATATTGAATTCACATGACTAGGCTAACAAATGGATCTAAATATAATCATACTAAATGACAACAATTAAACAATACAACAGTTGACCCATTATTAATGACCCTAGGGCCATGTAGACGTAAAATTGCCATAGAAGTTACATAAGTAACAATAACAATAATAACAATAATAATACCCTTTCTATGCATGGAAACTATTTTTATGTCCTTTAACGGTAGACCCATCACAAATTGCATGGGATCACGAAATGAAGATACTTCCATAGGCTGTAGCGAACAGGGACATGAAAAAGAAGAAATCAAAAAAGAACAAACGAACATAACTCCTTCTATTGTAAAATAAATTCCGCCCTGCAAGAAAACAATAGCTAATACCTTAATTCAAGCATAATCTGTAAAATGTTTAAGAATCGGGGAATAGCCCCGATTATGTAAGTCATACGCTTCGGGAAGAATAAACTGCATGAGTCGAGAAGATATTATCTTCTTTTTCTGAGGAGACTCCTTCTTAGATTTAACCACAGAACATTAAAGTTCTGTGCAGTTTCCTTAAAGCCTGATTACAATCCTAGTTTAGTTTATTATCGCTTTTCTCTACAATTGTTTCCCTCTTGAACAGATGGGACGAGGTTCAATGGCAAGTTGACAATAACAAACGGAATGACCAAAATGAAGGAACAAAATGAATGGAAAAGTGAATGCAAGAATGAGATGAGTAGGGGCTGAGAACCTCATCTCAAATTAATTTTCACATGCTATCAAATTACATTCTTCTCTGTACATGTAGATCTAATTACAATGTGTATTATTTAAATGCTGATCATTTGTAAACAACCAACTCTATTGTGTAACATATAGGCTATAAAATTACATCATTATTACTTGTATCTCTGTCTGCGTATTAAAGTAAGGTGCATCAAATTCGATCTGGCTGTGAGAAAAAGAAATAGAGAAGGTCTGGTTGGAGTTTACGACAACAAAAAAAAGGAACATAGAACTTCGTTAGGGTGCAAGAAGAAAAGTTTATTCCTAATCTGTTGTTCTAATAGGTTAGTTTAATATTTAGATTCAAATGTGGCGGCGTGGCTAGTAGTTTGGTTGAAGCTCGGAAAGATATAAAGTAGACAGTAACGAGTATTAACCCTGGTATTAAACACATCTTGACTAGTATCAAGCATTAACCCTAGATATTAAACACAGCTTGACTAGATGATTGATGATACACATATGGCATGAGTCTATTAATAGACTCTTCGTTGCGTGTCATCTATTACTACAGAAGGGACAAAGAACAATTGATTGTTCCTCATACAATGATTAGAGCGTGGTCTTGAAATGGAAAGTAGAACGGTAATAATTCGATGGAAAAATGCCAGTTAACATCATGAGCCACAGGATGTCGACGCAATCGAAGGTTCTAATGCATCTTTCCGCATCATTCTTTTTCTTTTTTTTCGCAAAATCTCCTATGACGTCTTTCTATCTTCTTTGGGCATGTGGTCTACGAAGGTACAATCTTACGTGACTAGAGGTAAGCCGAGGTATGATTAGATTAAGGAAAAATGCAATAATTTCTATGGTGTATCTGTTAGAAGGAAAAAAAACATAGAAAAATAACGAGAGATGGGAGATAAAAAAAACTACGAGACGGAAAAGAAGACATTCTGCGATCTCCGATGGCTTTTGATTGACCGCTAGTACGAAAATCTCGACGATCTCTAACTGGCGCTCGTCTGGACCCCCATTCCTTCGACCGCGCTACCATCCGCAAGCCAGCAGGTTAACCTTGTCTCACCCCCCTCCAATTTCTTGGTCACACAGTCATGGTTAACTGATGCCATGGGTAACTACTACTATGCTATTACCGCGAAGTCTTAGCATTTGATGGCGATGCTGGATTTATAAATACCTTGATGTATTTCGTGACCTAATTAGGTAAAGAACAATAATTTAACTTCACCTACATCAACGGCAAACTTTGTCCGGAATTTGCAGATTTATGTCATTTTCTTTTTCTGACGCACTTGGATTTTTGCAGGTTACGCACTGGCCAGTTGGCGGGAAGTGGGGGGCTACCAAGGGTGAAGCCAGATCAGTTATATTGGGCCAGATTGCACGCTACCGATGAGTTGAGAATGTTGGTTTACTATGTTGGTGTAATACATGAACGATCGAAGCTTGTCGGGCACTTGGGTTTGTTGATGGCCCGAAAGGCTTTCAACGTTGCCAGGTATGCGGTGGTATGGGCACAGCATTGTCCATTGATTGATCCGTTAGTATTGAGCTGACTAAGGACGGTATATAACCCACCGGCCAAACCTGTGTCAAAAGAAAATAGCCAGGTCGCATAACATGTAAACCCAGTTAATTCCTTATGTCTCACTGTTTTCTTTTATTTTTTATTCTTTTTGTTTTCCATTATTTTTTTATTTTTTTTTTATTTATATTTTCTAAATTTAATCATTTTCTGAATTATGAAATTTTTATTTAAATTATAATTTATCCTTATTTTCCATAATCAAGTTTTCCATCAGTTTCAATAGAGCGTTGCACCAAAGTTCAACAATTGGCAACAGTGAACTACATCAACAACAAGTTTCTAGTAGATCATCACATCATATTTCGCTTAGATCATATCAATATTCTTATCACGTTACAATTCCTATCATAGAGATAGATTTCAATGCTTGATATATTAAGTGATTTTATTGATAATTTTGAAATGCAAAATAATGATTATTATTATGATGATTTGATCGTTGATGATGATTTAATCGTTGATGATACTTTAGACTATCAGTTTAACCAATCACAAAATCCATCATCACAGAATCAACCTTCACAGAATCAACCTTTAAAACCTCAGTCCCAATTGCACCACCAGTTACCTCAAACCCAGTTGCCTCAAACTCAAATCCCCTTAAATATTCAACCAATTAATGAGCAACAGTATTATTATTATCAACAAAATCAACCACTAATACCACCACAAGCACACAATCAACAGCAAATCGAACATAACCATCAGCAAATGGGACAGCAACCCATTGGAACCAATGAATTTGGTAATCCTTATTATAATTATGACTATAATGAATATGATTACTATAAATATAATTCATCATCAAGTCAAGTATCCAATTCGAGTCAAAATTTATCAGTGACAGTACCACCACCAGGACAATATATGTCACAGAATGTATATTTTGATGATAAAAATAAAAATTTCATGCCATATTATTTAAACCTGGCGAATGTTGATTTATCCAATTATTCAACTCCTAATTTAAATAATCCCCAGTATAGTCCAAATTTTGAGGAAAGAAGACAGCTGATTCAATCTTTACAACATCTGGTTAATCTGAACTCGGTACCATTATCATTAAACATTCCATTAATGCCTCCAAATAATAATCATAGTAACCATAGTAATTCAAACAATAATTCAAATTATACTTCAAGTAATAATTCAAATAATAATTTGAACAATTCACATTCAATATCACCTAATAATTCTCCTCAAAGTCCAATATCAAGAAAAAAAGATGAAAACAAAATAATCACTTCCAATAAATCAAATTTTAGAATTGTTAGGGGGGTGGCTGCTGGAGGATCAAGTGCAAGACCTCCAAAAGAATCTCATAATTCGAAATCAACTTATTTACCAATACAATTGATGATTAATGGTGGTAAATTGAAAGATATGGTTAAGCCGACTTGGTCCCCAAGTGAATTAGAAGATCAAAGAAGAATTATAAGGATTGAAAGATTCCAAAAAAATGAACAAATTTTTATAAATTTTTTAATTATTGGTTCAGCAGCGGAAAATCCAACCCCATTACCACCAGCGTCAAATTCAAATGTTGATATTATTGAAGTTTCATGTTTGCAATGTTCAAAAAAATTAAGTGAAGAAATTGATTTACCCTCACCAATTAATGAAGATCATATAAGTAACAGTTTGAATAATGATGATGAAGCAGATGACGATGCTGATAATGATGATAGCAATTACTTGTTTGATTATTACATTACTTCTGTCGAAGTTATTGAAATCGTTGAATTATTAATTGGTACATTTTCCGAAGAACCAAGCGAAAGACGTAAAGAAAGAGGTAGAGTAAGAAGTAATTTAGTGCCATTTTGGTCTAAGAAACCAATTAGTTCTAGGTTAGATAATAATTTAAGTAATCAGCCTGATTTTAAAATTGAATTAGCTAAAAGAATCATGGGTTATGAAATTAGAAAACCAAGGGGGTTTGATAAAGAAGTCAGAATTCTAAAATGGGAAAAATTATTACCAGCTTTGAAAAGGGCATTGCAAAGTTATTACTGTGAAATTCCTCCAATGGTATAGGGCTTGTTATTATCCATCATATATCCATCATTTTCCCATATTTTACACCACCATTTACATTATTTACACCATCAAGATCATGACATTCCAAATATAATACAATTTAAGACCTTTGGCAAATATGATCGTCTAGTACAAAATTTTAATTCTTGTGTAGTTTTATGTATAATAGAGTATTTTTCTTTATCATTTCTGTTTATCATTTTATCTGTTTTTCCATTCTTGAACCAATTTAAACATATTATGATTATTTATCGGTCATTCGTAATTTATAAAAGTGGATGGTTCAAACATCTACTCATCATGGTATAATAAATTATTTTGAAAAAGGTCCCCATACAATGATTAAAATTGGAACGTGACCATGATAACTTGCAAATGCAAATATATATTAGCCTACAACCTTCTTGTACACAATAATTAGCCAATAAATTAAACAATTAACAATAATAGTAAAACAATTCAATAATTAATGACGCCTTCTAATTGTTTTTTTTTGACCAGCAATCATATATGCATCATTGAATCATAATGTCAACCTCTGGCTAGAATGACCAATTGTGAGCAACCATGACTACCAAGAGTGAACTAACTAGAATAGCATAGTCATAATAATAATAAAAAGTAACAATTAAATGAATAATAACTACAAGGAATACTAACAATCGTTGAAAGAATAATAACAATGTACCCAATAATGAATGAAATGTATTGATCGAGTGATCTGATTGTTGTTTCCCATTAGGGGACCTTATGGAAAACATAAATAAATTAGACTCATGTTTAAATTCGTAAACTTTTCTGTAATGTAGTTCAGTACTGGTACATCCAGTTAAGTACTTTTATGTGCTAGTGTAGTGATCAGTATAAGTACTGGGGTAAATATTACTATCATGACTAGTAGTAGTTTTTTACAAGTGCCATTATATACAACTACCAATATAAGTGACCAACAACTACATATATAGAACAATTCATTGTTATAATTTCCTAATTAGATACTATTTGTTTTTGGTCTTTTCAAAATCACAGAGGAAGAATGTATCAAGAAATTTAACCTGTTCGGTAAGTCAGCGGTGAACAACGGTCAAGATTGAGATTAATATTACTTAATATGGGTTTGTTTTACAGTCAACAAGAATCTTGAAATTGTTGAACGATAGTCACGTGACTGACACGTAGGGTTAAAAAATAATGTTATGGACCAACCAATCAGTTCGAGTACTAAATAATATTGATGACTATCTAAATATAATCGAATTTCTGTGTATCGGGTATTGCAGATTATCATATTATATAATGTAGAAATAGCTATGAATGTTAAGGAGACGAGATGGGCTTTTATGTACCTGTGTCCCAATTCAACACTTGTGTATTCCCCTTAAACCTTCTACGCATCGATCTGTATTTGTAAATGTGGAATCACCTTAATTCAGCCTTCTTACATTCCACAAGTTCACGCCTTTCATAGTGCATTACTCCTTTCGTTATAATACCCATGGTTATCTCCATTTATATTGACCACAATTCCGTCCGATAAAAATACTACAACATAAAATATTACTCAAAATACTAATCAAAATACTAATCAAAATACTAATCAAAAGACTAATCAATACTAATCAAAAGACTAATCAAACCAATATAGAATACCATAGTACCGTATCGCCTATCGTTGAAACTACAATGTTAAATTTAGAGTGATATGCCTTATATGTAGTGCTAGATCTAATTGCATACCGTTTAGGGTCTATGGTGTACACGACCAACATTTTCCACCACCTTGGTACCACTGATGGCAGTGCGTTGGCACCAGGGTTAGTGCCAGCAGCACCGTCGTGCGACTGACGGGTATGCAGTCGTGGCAGGTAGATCTACTACGCATGAAACTTGACCTAAAGGACTTTGATTAAATTGGGTTAAAATAAAATTTTAATTTGTTACATTTTTTTTCCGACGATTTAAAAATCAATTAATATCCTGTTTTAATTAGTATTTTTTCCCCAGTGATAACTTGACTTATTACTTTCAGTTGTTGGTAAGTCTAATCTATTCATTTACCGATTGACTTATTTATTTATTAGAATTCTTTTGACTGGTCGTTGAGAGTGATAATTTACTAGGTAATTTTGATTTGAGATCTTATCATTTACTCATTATATTGCTTTATCGTTGTAAATTGGACAATTTTTAAATTTATCATATAAACGGTTTCGAAATTCAGAAAGATGATTAAAAATCATGACAAATTTGATCAATCATCAATAATTTCTCATAGGAAATCTTCAAGATTATCAAATTTTAATCCTATAAAAACTCGTAAACCCGAATTTCAAGCTGCTCCATCAATTAACGGTGCAAATTCACCGTATTATAATCAGTTATCATCATTGACGCCAACCATGACAAACTCAAGTGATCAATCATCAATTAGTGGTGCAAATTATCATTTAACAAAGATGCAAACTAATGAATCACTCGATTCAAATTATTCAGTTCAAGCACAATTTAAAATTGAATTGAATTTAAATAGAAGGGAAATTGAAATTATTAGATATACTTGGAATAGAATGTTGCTAGACGAACCAATTATTCAAGCTAATAGTAATTTACCAATTCCAGGTGGGTTTAATTTTAGTAATCAAAGTTTGCAATCAAATAATCAACAAGGAAATAATAGCTTACTAGGCAATGCTCAACAAGGAAATAATCACCAGACGCAAGCAAGTCCAACCATTGCACCACCAAAAAGTGCTTCAACTATAGCGTCATCATTATTTTGTAGACAATTTTATAGTAACCTCCTTGCAATGGACGCAAATTTAGAAAAACTTTTCCCATCCATTAAGCATCAGGCTGTAGCGTTTGCTGGAGTTATGTCATTTACCATATCACAATTGGAAAATTTATCAGTCTTAGATGATTATTTGGAAAATTTAGGCAAACGTCATTCAAGAATATTGGGTATTGAACCCTCAATGTTTGAATTAATGGGGGAAGCTCTTATCCAAACCTTTCATGAACGTTTTGGTAATAAATTTAATCAAGATTTAGAAATTTTATGGATTAAATTATATTTGTATTTATCGAATTCTTTATTACAATTTGGTATTGATCCGATATTAAAATTAAATAAAAATGAAGATATTTCTTCCAATGCTTCGAATGCTTCCATTAATTCAAATATTTTTAGATTAAATGAAGTTAGTAATGATTATAGTAGCTCCGTTACCAATAGTTCCATTAGTACTTTAAATTCAAAAAATGTCAATAATGACTTATTTGTTTTAGAAGAAAAGAAAATTTCAACTGGTTTGAAAGATAAGAAAGGTGACGCTAAAAAGAAGAAGAAGAGAGACTGTGTAATTCAATAGATTCCGCTTGGCATTGTATCTTCCTCTACGGTTGATTTTTCTTTACGTTCCATCATTCAGTTCTCTTCTCCCATCATTCTTATTCTGGTCTTAACTACGTCGGCCCTAAAACCATGCGAAGAGATCAATAAGTATCAAGAGAAACCACCGAAGTAAAATTCAAGAATCAAGTTTAACGAAATAGTTAAGTCACCTAATTCATTATGTCTCATTTCTTAATGTACAGCAGTGGACTAGGATTAAAGATCTCATTCAATTCAGATCTTAGCCACATTATTCAATTTTAGGAAATTGTAGTACATAACATCACTATACAACTCCCTTATTAACTACCGCCCCCATGATTACTCATCTAATACCACCATCATTCTGTTACCGTCTCTACATTGCAAGACGTTCTTATCATATCATATCTTTAGTATAATTTAGGATTAAACAATCTACACGATAAAAATTCAAGTTCATCATCTCCTGAGACACGAATTTAAAAAATTTAATCGCGTCAAATTTAAATCTGATATCTCGTTCAATTAATATTCGTCATTCGTATTTCATCAGAATATCTTGGGAAGAAGAGTTAAGCATAACACACAAGACTAGGACGATGGACTTTGAAGATTATTTAATGAATAATTCATTTTATTCTGACAAAAAGTTTCAACCAACAAATTTTATGAAGAATTCACCATCGATTAAGGCATTAGAGAGTATATTAAATGAAAAATCTAAAAGTTTTAGTTATAATTTAAATCAGATGACCATAAATGAAGAGGCAGAAGAGGAGCAACAACCTCCACCACCACAAGATAAAAATAATTTGGTAATTGAAGAGATTCAACCTCATGATGGAAAATTAAACGGTAAAGACTATTTTAAAAATGACTTAAGCCCAAGCTTCAATGATTCCACATTAGACGAAAGATTAACTAATGTTACCGAAGATAATGACGATACATTAATCGATGATCACAGTGCATACGCTAATGGTTTAAATAGCAGCAGTGGTGGTGGGAATGGAAATAGCGGTGGTAAAAAATATGTAAAGATGCCTAGTTTAGTACCATCAGATTTAAAAGACAGGCGTAAATCAATGATTGAAATTAGTGAGTTTGATTTTGATTTCCCTCATCAAAATATTAATTTATCTACGCCTAATTTATCAACTCCCACCATTTCAACACCAAAAGATCTTGCCATTCCGGAATTCAAAACCCCTACTGAAAAAACCCCAACTCAAAAAACCCCTACTCAAAAAACACCAAAATTAAATAATGTTAATGAAATGAATTTTTCAACCCCAACATTATTAACTCCTTCACCAAGGAAAAGTCCACATATAAGATCAAGCTCAATGATTAATTTAAAACCTGAAAGTCCAGGTCACAAAAGAAGTAATACTGTTGGTGACTTAAGTGAATTCAAAGACGATAAAAAAAGGTTTTCATTTATGTCATTATTTAAAAAGAAATCTAAAGATAATGATAAGAAGAAGGATAAAAATGATAAAAAGGATAAAAAGGATAAAAAGGACAGGGAAAGGGAAGAATCAAGGGAAAAGGAAAATGTAATTAAAAAAAATATTAATCATAAAGATGATAAAAAGGAAGTTAAGACAGTTAAAAAAGAAGATAAAAGAGGAAAAGAAGAAGAAATGAATTATAAAATGACTAAATCTTTTAAATCAAATACTAATGTTAATTTTATTAGAGAAGTCACAGAATCACCATTTTTAAATAATAATTTTGAAATGGATGCTAATTTAGATAGTAAACCAGTTAAATTAGTAAACAATGTTTACGATAATGAAATTTCCTTAGAATCTTCACCAATTGAATCAGCTCAACAAAATCCACCAACACAATCAACTACAGAATCAGTTCCAGAATTAGCATCACAACCACAATCAACATCAGTTAAGCAAGAACTCAAACAACAATTACAACCATCTCCATTGCCATTAAATTATTCTAATGAATCAGTTCCAAAAATTAAATCAAACAATCCATTCCATAATTATAATCCATCAGAAGCAGAAAGAACTAATAATTATTCGGATAATGATATTTTTGCTTCACCTAAAAAAGAATCATTAATTGGAGATTCAATCTTCCCTAAAACATTAAATCCTCAAGAAGTTGAAAGTATCATTTCTTTAGAAAGATCAAGGTCAGCTAAATCAGTTAAAAGTAACAAACGTACAAGTTTTGTTAATTATGATGGATCAGATGAAAACATTATTGTTTTCAGCAATTCAATGGGTAGTTTATCGCCAATTCTGAATGTTTCAAGATCAAATTCCATTTTAAAAAATAGAAATATTAATGCAAGTTATAATGATGATAGTTTTTCAAGACCAACTTCAATGGTGGGATCAATTATTGGTTCCATTTCAGGTTCAAAGTCAGGTTCAAGACCAAGTTCTGAAATTTTAACCAACGCAAAAGATGATGAAGATGATGATTTTAATGATTTCATTGAATTCAGTGATTTTATTGATTTAGATAATCTAGAATTTGATGTTAATGTTGATCAACAATCAACTTCACCATTACCTCCTTCAATTGAAGATAAAAATGAACCTCCAAAGATTGAAAGTCCTGTTCAACACGAACTAGTGAACAAATCGATGGAAAAACTTCATAGATCTGATAAATCAATGGATACAATTGATAAATCAATTCAATTAATTCCTGATACTTCCGATACTTATGATAATTATGAACTTAATGAACAAGATGAATCACCAATTATAATATCATCGTCATCATCAATCGAAGAACCTATTGAACCAATCAGACCGTTAAATATCAAGCCTCAATCGTTACCATCACCACAATTTAAAAAGCCTGAAGTAACTGTAACACACCAAAATTTTCAACTGCCAAAATTTAATAATTCGCCAGTTTTAAATAATAATAATAATAACAACAATGGTAGCAACAGTAATAATAATAAATTGAATGGTTTAAGGGGTCCATCATTTAAGAATTCACCCATTTCAACTACTAGCAAGAATCAATATTCTGATGATTATGGAGTTGGTAGTGGATTTGGTAGTGATGATGAAGATGAGGACGACTTTGATAGTGAATCTGATGATGAATTTGATGGTGAATATGATGATGAAAGTTTTGCATTCCATAATCAAGAAAATCAAAGGGAGAAAGAATTAGAATTCCAAAGGGAAATGGAATTACAAAGACAAAGACAAAGGGAAGTAGAAAGAGAAAGACAAAGGCTGAAAAGATATTCTAGCGTACCACCAAGTTTCCAACCTCCAAGTATTAATTCAACACCTAAATCTAATAGTTCACCAGTATCGAGATTCACCCCATCATTAAAGGATACCAATTCATTCAAGACTTCATTAAAGTCAACTTCAAATTCAAAATTAAAATTAGGAGTTAAATTTTCATCAAGAATAATATTATATGAAACTTATGATGGTTATGAATATGATAGACACCCTGATACTGCTACATGTAATCAAATTACCCCCATATTAGCTCAACAGATTAGAGATGAAGTTTATGAATTAAAATCAAACTGGATAGTGCATAAAGATTCAATCTGTAACAATCATTTCTTGTAATAATTTTTTATAGTTCCAGTGTAATACGATATATTAATGTGATTTAAACTATATATTTATTTCTGAAATTCTTTCGTTAGTTTTTAATTAGTTTTTCTTGACATCTTTATCATGAACCTGTTTTGCATAATCAGCATGAGCACCTTGAAATATCTTGTTTAATGTTTCGTAGTCCGATATTGGTAAACTAGCAATTATTTTTTCAGGATTTTCCATTTCAACAATAACATATTTACCATCTTTTCTATCTACACATGTTGAACTGGCCCAAGCTGCAGTGTCGTACTGTGTTAATGAGACGACTGGTGGTTCACCATCAATATATTCTGGATATGACATACTAAGGATATTGAGAAAAAAAATGAGAATTCAAAAAAGACTTACAAGAGAGATGAGAGTGATTCCGGGTCAATATATTTCACCAACTCATAAGATTGAAGATGGTATAATTCATAAATTTATAAGTGGTCATGGTACAACAGTTAATGATATTAAAGTTGGCGATAAAAATGTTCCAATTATTGTTGGTACAATATTAGGTGATGTTAAATTTGAAAAAAATAATAATAATGATAATGAATCTATAGTAACGGTTAAATCGATTAAAGCAAGTGATAATAATAGAGGTACAAAATTACCAAAGGAAAATGATATTGTCATTGTTAAAATAACCAAAATAAATCAAAAACAAGCATATTGTGAAATTTTAGCTATCGAAGGATCAGGTAATATAGTTAATGATCTGGGAGTTGGAAGTAATGGAGAGATTGCTCATATATCAGTTGGCAATGGTGGTGGATCACAAAGTTTAACAAATCACTCAACTATTGCCTCTTCACAATCTTCCATAATAAATGCAATGTCAATAGATGTTGGAGAAAATTTTAAAGGAATTATAAGAAGTCAGGATGTAAGATCTACTGAAAGGGATAAAGTTAAAATCGATCAATGCTTTAAACCAGGTGATATTGTTAGAGCAATGATATTATCATTAGGTGATGGTAATAATTATTACTTAACTACGGCAAATAATGAATTAGGTGTAATTTATGCAAAAAGTGATGGAGGAGCTGGTAATTCAATGTTGCCGATTGACTGGCAACATATGATGCTGACTAATGGTACAATTGAAATGAGAAAATGTGCAAAGCCGTTAAGTAGTTAAGTAACAAGGTCCCTTTTATCGGATCTGGTAAGCACTTCAAGATAAAAAAAAATCAAAGATTTAGAAAATACAATGTTCAATAGTTTAATTAATTTTTTAGTTGATTTCAATGTATATTACGACAAGGTTAAAGTTGTTGAACCTGTTGAACCTGTTGAAATTAGACGAGCATCTCTTAACTGAATTCGGTCTTATCTGCACCGTTTAAACGTTGCTGTAAACCTTTTGAACATCTCTAGTAATTGACGAAACTAAGCATGCATTAAAATGTATTTAACATGTTTAATCGTTTAATAATCGAAATAACCATTACAAAGGAATTTATATTACCCGAGATGCAATAGACAATTAAAAGCATTAAAATACGCAATTATTGCCTTAATTTTCTATCTGTAAAATAAGTTACTAAACCAAGTGAATAATTCGTGATATTAATCCTGAACTTGGTATTATAATACATATCAATAAGGTCTTTGGAACAATTAGTCAAATGAGTGAAAAGTAGTTTTAAGGGATTTGATAATGCTCTCATTACAGTAATTTTAATGCGAGAGAATAAATTAATATTTGAGCCAACTTGGAGGCTTATAAAATAGAAATACTAGAAGATGAAGCCGAAGATGAAGATAGAAAGCAGAAGACGAAGATGAAGATGGAAAGTAGAAGACGAAGATGAAGCCTAAGATGAAGCAGAAGACAAAGCAGAAAACGAAGCAGAAAACGAAGCAGAAGACGAAGCAGAAGACGAAGCAGAAGACGAAGCAGAAACGAAGCAAAGAAGAGACCGAGATAATAAAATTCTATCTATATCTACGAATAAACAATACTACTTAATGGCTTTAGAATTCTGGTAATGGATAAGTTAAAGTATCATTATCACCTCTTAAATCAACTTCACTTAAACCTATTTTTGAACCGAACTTTTCAAATCTTTTGACGTATTTTGTCTTCTTTTCATCGGCAACTTTAATTAATTCTGGCCAATATTCTTCATGGTTATATTCAAAGTTAACATCACCGCCAAAATCTTTATCTAATTGATCCGTTGGTACATAATCAGGGAACGGTTGATCAAATACCAATTTTTCCCTAGTTAATGGGTCAATAAATGGGTGAATAATTTTTAAAAATGTCCAACCTAATAATGGTATATTAGTTAATAAAGCTTTACCTAATCTTTCAGGGTAATGGGTTTGTAAAATATGTAAAACTTGTCTACCAGTACCAATTGGTGGGATTTTACCCGTGGAAATTCCCACATCGCTTGGTTTAAAATCAATTAATAATGCTAAAGAATCTTGTCCCGAAGGCATAAAATCAATGACTCTTTCTAACATATAAACTAAATGTTGAACTTGGGTGATGGATGGCTTAGTATTTTGTCTGCCTGGCTTTAAATACAAACATGGTCTTGCATCATTATCGTAACCTAATATTACTTCTTTACCAGTTTCATTCTCAGGCGAACATAATTTGCCGTTTACTTTATTATCATCTTCATAGTTCCCTGATATACCGAATTCTCTTCTCCAACTAATAGTCAATTCAATACGATCAATACAATCCTTCAAATGCCATTTTGTAGCTCTTAAATATCTTAAAAAACATTCCCTGGTTAACCAGTTTTTTTCACCGTCCGTTAAACCAGTTGAATTTTCATGGCTTTTTGATTTTTGTTCATGCTCTGTGTTAGCAATTTTTAAATCTGCATCGACAAAATGTTTATAAACATCCAAGTACATTGAGTTTTGTTCTTCAGTTAACTCCATAGCTTCGGGTACCTTAGATTTTTCACTTGGTGAACTAAATGGTAAATAGACTTTTTCACCGTAGTCTTTTTTAACCTCTTCTTTATCTTTTCTAAAACGACTGAACATCCTGTTACCTCTTGTGCCTTTTCCGCTACTATATATTATCCACTGCTTCTACGGTAACTATTTTACCTGAGTTCAACGGTAAAAAAAAATTAAAAGCGATACTTCCTACGCGACTCGGATAAAGGTACTAAGTTTTAATTATTTTCACCGATGAGAAGAGCGCAAACTGAGCGTAAAAGATAACCTCAGTAGACGGACTCCAAGAAGCTAACGAGGATTAAAAGAGATGAAGCTCTTAAAGTTGTCTGAAATATCAGTACGAAAATGCATACGGCATATCAATCAACTATGTGATATTGGGAATATTCCCTATAATCTAATTAAACCCATACTTTCAAGAATGAATGCAAAACAGTTGAGTAAAATTGAAATGAATAGTCCACAATTATTACCTTATAGTGATGAATTCTGGGGAGCGTTGGTTGCAAAAGATTTTCCATCGAGACCTAATAAATCATCGGTTATTACTAACTCGATTATGCCCAATAAAGAGCTATATGAAACGTACGCTTATGAGCAAGAATTGTTTCGTAAGGATTCAACTGAGAGGTTGAAAAAAATGACCCAACGATTAAAAGCTGAAAAGATTGAAAACGGAGTAGTTGAGGTGGAACAAATTTTAAGAGATCCCAAAGTTAAAAGTTACAGGGGCCCAAAGAACAGTATTTTAAATAAGGCAAGAAGAGAATTAGAAGGTCGATCATTGATGTTCTCTGGTAGGAAAAGAGATGTTGAACCAATGATTCGACCTGTAAGACGGAATAAACAACTTGATGTGAAAGTACCGAAGCCATTTGTTTCACCAAGCCTAAAGGATCGTAAAGATCATAACGACTATAAAGACCATACAGGGTCCACAGATGGTAAACAACGCATAGAGCCTAAAGATACGAAACGTCTAGATGAGCCTAAAAATCTTAGAGATGCTAAAGGTCAAAATGACCCTGAAAACCATCAAGATTCTATATCGTCTCAAAAACCCAACGAAGTAAGAATACCACCCAAGAAAAAGCCATCGATATTTTTGACATCGCCTAGAACGAGACCTCCGGTCAAGCAACATAAGAAACGACCACCACCTAAAGATGAAGGTCCAGAGATTACGATTAAGAGAATCAAATCACTGGTATTTAATTAATTACGAATCTATTTTAATTTTTTTATTCCCTTGTTCTTTATCCTCTAATACTCTTTTTTTATAATTATTCGATAAATTATTATTACTCTCTTGGTCATTTGCATTATCGTATAATATTAAATTATCATCAATCATCACAGTTTGCTTATAAGAATTTATTCTTAATCTACCATTAATCAAAACTTTTTCGGAGTTTTTCTTAAAATCATTTATATGATTAATTTTTAAGTCCAAGGTTTTAAAAAAATTTATAATATTTTGAAATGATCTTAAATCTATGGGTTTATTACTGCCGCTTGATATAACTAAGCCGTTGGATCTTGTAGCTCTAATTAATTGGATTATATTTGATATCATGATTTTTCTCATAGAACTACTGGTGGTTGAAATCAATGATGAATAATTGATTTCAAATTTTATCCCCTTTTCTAAAGCTTTGCCAATAATTTTATGCTTCAAATAAAAGTTTAATTTTGTTTCCAACGGTATTGAAATTAAATCAATATTTAAATTGATAATTGAATTTTGCAAAGATTTTTCACTTGTTGGTTTAATCGATATTAAATCGAAATAATTTTGATATTTATTAACATTGATTAACTTTGATGAATCATTTACCACGATTGTTAATCTTGTGAATATTTTTAAATCAGCATATTTGGAAGTATCGATAATGCTTGAAATTTTAATAGGATTAATTATTGATGGTTCATTTACTGGTAATTTTAAAGTTTCAAATATTTCAAAATTTATCACCAATTTGGAATATCCCAAATTATAAGCTGTGGTTATTAAGTTTTTCAAATTAGTCAACTCTTCATTAGTAATCTGATCATAGTTTGACTTTGGCCATTTTAAATTTAAATCAAATGTCATCACTGATGAGGTTTATGTTTTCGCATCCTTTTGCCATCTTCTGAAACTTATAAATACTGGTGTTTGCCACTTTTTTATGAGTTTGAAGATACTTCAACACCTTAAACCCCTGACGACTGGAAGCACTGAAAAGATATAACCATGACGATGACAGAAAATGAATCCGTAATGAACATTGGTACAAATTGTTCAAAATGTAACAGTCTTGATTTCTTACCATTTAAATGTGAGTATTGCAATTTAATATTTTGTGCTGATCATAGAAAGTTGGTAGACCATCAGTGCCCTGGACTACTGCTGGAGTCTAGTAGGCCAAGAAGTCTGAGTCCTTCGGGTCCTACTGCTGCTTCTTTATTCCCTGATAGAGATCAAGACAAAATTAGAATTAATAAATTATTGGACAGCCGTAAACCAATCGAAACTACATTGAAACAAAAGAGTCCAAGTGCAATGATGAAAATCACTAAGTTTTTACATTTACAAAAATTGAAAAGGGAGAAAAAATCATCAGCTAGCAGGATGTTTTCCTCGTTATCAAAGAAACCCAATCCGGCAATAGAATTACAAACTTTGAAGAAAGTTGCTAAGGGTGATATTAAAATCAAATTAGATGATAGAATTTATGTATGGTGTATATACTTAAAACATGAAGATTTTGAAAAAATCGATGTTTTAAAGGAAAGAAAAGGGTTATTTATTAATAAAAATTGGTCCATTGGTAGAAATTTAGATTATTTAAGTGACCAATTAAGTATAGTTAATAGGAATAATAATACCAGTGATATCAGTGAAAGATTAAATATTTTTAAAGACGTAAATGATTCACCTCACTTATTAAATAATTCCAATAAGGGTAAAGATATTAAAAATGGTGAAACTTTATATTTAGTTAGGGGTCTTTGACCTCAATTACCATTTTATGCTTATCGTTTGGCTACTGCTTAGATGATTTAAAATAGATGTTTCAATATATACGATTTATGATCCTCTGCCTTATCTTCATGGTTCAAAATTGAATCTGACATACGACACTGGGCTACTGATAAGAGATTATTTTGAAATAAGTTGGGTTACGTTAAACTGATCTTACTCTGATGATAGACTAGGGTCGGTTACGTTAAAACGATCGTCACATTGAAATTAGCTTTTAGTAGTAGTCTGTTGCTGATTGAAACTATAGTTATGAGAATTACTCCTATTTATAATGTGTAGATACCATGTACAATGTACCATCGCCAATTAGCAATTAGGCTAAATTTGGATATTAACAGATTCATCAGTAGGTTAATCAGTAGGTTATTTGCATTGTCATAGCTGGTGTATGGGTCCAAAGGGGTGTAAATACCTGTGACACGAAGGGTAGAACAATCGTTACTCAATGTCATATTAATCTTGATGGCCCGCTTCAGGCTGTCTCGAATCCAGCAAACTCTCACTATACTTAAAAGGGTAACCAACGCAGAATGACTTAATACTCCAATAATGTATATGATATTAGTTATTTACAACTGTACTAATAACATCAATAATGGTCTAGTCATATAGGGCACTCACCAATAATGCAATATTGTTGTAGATGTTTCTGCTATCATTACCGCCCATCTGATAACTATTGTCCACTCACCATCATTGATATCTCCTACCAACCCTCGTCTTATCCTTCCACACCTCCCATCGTCCACTCTGCCTGAAATATCAAATATAAATTAAAATGAAAAAAAGTTACACAAAACCAAATCAGGCGAGCTGCGTGTGAAAGCCAAATTAGAGCGTTCGTCAAAAAAGCTGAGAAAAATTCATCATTCACTGGTTCTGTGAGAATAGTGGACAAAGAGGTTGTTTTTAAAAGAATCGACATCAATAGGCTCATATATTAAATCATAGCTTAGGTGTATTAAGAGATCAGTACGAGAGAGTCGTTACGATAATCATCAATTCCTGATACACGGTTTAGTCTGATTTTTATTTCGTTTGTTTCCCCATTGTTGTGGTAATCGGTGGTAAAAGATCTGATTATTATTATTTCATTTTTCAACAGCTTCCAAAATTAAAGCATTAAATAGGAACTCAAACATGACAACAAGAGCTCAATTATCAACCAACCCTGCGGCGTTGGCTGCAGCTGCTGCTACTTCCAACTCAAATCAAAATCTATCACAGTCTCAACCAATAAGTCAATCCAATACTCAAACTAATATCAACGCAAATTTAAACGGTAATACTGCAAACAATGCTACCAGTAATAATAATTCAAATAGTAATAATAGCGTGGTTGGTTTACATTATAAAATTGGTAAGAAAATTGGTGAAGGATCATTTGGAGTTATATTTGAAGGTACTAATATAATAAATGGTGTACCAGTGGCAATTAAGTTTGAACCAAGGAAAACTGATGCTCCACAATTAAGAGATGAATATAGAACTTATAAGCATTTACACGGCTGTGAAGGTATACCAAATGCTTATTATTTTGGCCAAGAAGGGTTACATAATATTTTAGTAATTGATTTATTAGGTCCATCGTTGGAAGATTTATTCGATTGGTGTGGCAGAAGATTTAGTATTAAAACAGTTGTGCAAATTGCCATACAAATGATTGATTTAATTGAAAGTGTTCATAAACATGATTTAATTTATAGAGATATTAAACCTGATAACTTTTTAATTGGTAGACAAGGGTTAATTGATGAAAATAGAGTTCATTTAGTTGATTTTGGTATGGCAAAACAATATAGAGATCCAAGAACTAAAAATCATATACCTTATAGAGAGAAAAAATCATTAAGTGGTACCGCAAGATATATGTCAATTAATACTCATTTAGGTAGAGAACAACTGAGAAGAGATGATTTAGAAGCTTTAGGTCATGTGTTTTTTTATTTCCTTAGAGGTCAATTACCATGGCAAGGGTTAAAAGCTCCAAATAATAAGCAAAAGTATGAAAAAATTGGTGATAAAAAAAGAACAACTCCAGCAATCACTTTATGTGATGGATTACCAAGACAATTTGCTGAATATTTGGATAATGTTAGATCGTTAAATTTTGATGAAGAACCTGCTTATGAAGAATATAGAATGTCATTATTAAGTATTTTAGATGATTTGGGACAAACTGCCGATGGCGATTATGATTGGTTACATTTAAACAATGGTAAAGGTTGGGATTCATCGATTAATAAAAAGCCAAACTTACATGGTTATGGACATCCAAATCCTCCAAATGACAGAGAAAGAAGGCACAGAGATCCAAGAAGAAATAGACATCATCATACTCAAAATCAACCACAACCTCAATCGCAACCTCAAAATCCTTCCAATATTAATGCTAATAATTTAAATAATAATAATTTGAACAATAATAATATTAATACTAATAATTTAAATAATTCGAATTTAGCATCAAATTCAACCTCAAATTTAAATCAATTAAACAATGGTAGAGAATTAACTGCGGCTCAATTACATCAACAAAAATTACAACATTTAGTTAATAGACCATTACCACCAATTAAACAAGAAATTAATCAATCAAATCCTAATGTAGCAAAATTTGAAAATAGACAAAGTCAATATGATCAGCAAAAGGAACAAGAAAAGGGGTTTTGGTCAAAATTCTGTTGTCAATAAATTTATTAAAACTTTTTGTTTAATTTGAATTTATTATTTATGTAATGTCCTTTATTCAATTAATATTCAATTTACCCTTTAGTGGTCAAATTATAGACTTTTTCCAATCAAGAACTGGGTTACATTTTTACTTTTTAAAAAAATTCATAAACTTAAAAAACATTCATTAGTCATAAAATTAATTAATAATCATAAATAGAAATATAATGTTACGATCAATTTATAATTCTCTATTTAGTTTAAGTGTGCACGCGTGCCTATTCATTCATCTATTAGGATGATTGAATTATTACTTGACTAATATTTAAGAAGATGAGGAATTCGATGATGGAAGATTTTCCTGACTTCATCATTTCATTCAAAGATCTAGGTCTCAGTATGTTTAATTTAATAGGTTTATATTAGAGAACATTTAAGACCAGATTTAACTACTTTATTACACCAAAATTTTTGAATGCAAAAAAATATTATCAACCAAATACTTTTATGCTTAACCCTAATGGTGGATTTTCAAAAAATTTGAGCTTCGGTGATTAAATAATTACATTTCAATCACAGAAATTACGTTTTGGATAAAGTTTGAAAAACATTTACTTAGAGGTGCCCTAGAATAAATATAAACTGCCTTTGCAAACCCTTTCTTTTAGGCACTACTTAAATCTGGGATTGGATTATTTTAACTTGGCTGGATTTAAATATTAATAGCAGAGTATACTAATAATTTGAGTATACGGAGTAAGGCTTTTAACAATTCATATATATTTACTCCTATTAAAATCAACTTATATCACGTAATCTATTTTTTAATCAAATCTTTTAAAATTTTCTTTAATTTCTTGCCATTCTTCATCATTGATTTCCATTTCTTTATAAGTTTTAACTAAATACTTTTCTATATCTTTTAATTCATTAATTACCTTTTCCTTATTAAATTTTTCAGATATTTCAGTTTTAATATTTGATAATCTTTCGGTAATTAAATCACTTCTATAATTAACCCATTCAGGATAAAAATCATTATATCTCGAACCATAATTAACTTCCGGTTTAACTGTATGTAAATTTGACATATCAGGAATATTATGATTTTTTGGTCTATAGCTTGTAACCATTGTGATACGTTCGGTAACTCCCATAGGATTTGGGGCCATATGTTCAATCAATCCTCCTTGTAAAACACAAGCACTACCTGAAGTAGGTCCTGGTACGGCAACAATTTTTCCTTCATCACCTTTACCCATTCTAATACTGGTTGAGCCACCAATCATATTAGTTGTATCACTTAACATTAAAACACAAACCATTGGATAACTATCTACATGCCAACCGACTGCACAATCTTTATCAGACGTTTCAGGATTATACGTTGATAAATTAGATAATTCTTCTTCCACTTCAGCCGGATCTTTCATTGAAATGTTAACATGAGCAATTTCATAATCAATTGCAACTTCTAAATCAACCCCTGCCATTAAATTAATTAATTCTTGGGTTTTTGGATGAGTCCATGCGTCTTTTGTAAAAGGGGTATCTTGTGAATAGCCTCTAATACAACAATCTTTACCAGATGAGTTAAATAAATATCTTGCATACTTTAAAAAGATTTCTTTATTTAAAACTTCTTGTTTCATTATAGAAATTGCTTCACTAGTAAAAAGTGGGAAAGGATCACTAACCCCAATATGAGTAATTTGATTCTTACTAGATTTACCTAATTCTTCTATGGTTAATCTACGAGTATTTTCGAATTTTTGCTTTTTAATATCATCAGCATAATATTGTAAATGAATATCGGGATTAAATTTAACTGAAGTTACATTAATTTCATCCAATGATGGTTTAATAAATTTATCATATTCACATTCGGGGACCATGGTTTTAATATTACCACTCAAAATATCAGTATAAATATCAGTCATTGTTGTATGGGTGTTCTATCAAGTGTAATTAAGAAGTCCTATTATGTGTTCTATTAAGTGTTATTAAGGTGTTCTATTAGGTTCTATTAGTGTTCTATTAGTGTTCGATTAGTGTTCTATTAAGCGTTATAAGGAGTTCTATTAAAGATCCAACTATTAAGAATGTCTACAGTTCAAACAGTGAAGAGAGAAGTAAATCATAGAGCAAAATATCCTATTTATATCAATTTTGTTACAAATCTAATATTGCAGATATTGCTCCTTATTATACTTATTTTGAATTTAAAATCCATTGACTGCAAAAGATAACAATTTTACTCCAATAATAACTCAATTCGGTAATCAACGAGCAGGTTTCTCTTATCAGGGGCAACTGCGGTACACCCATATATTAAACAGAAATTACAATGGACAATTATTGATAATTCCCGTTGATTTGTTTCGAGCATAGTATAGTATAGTATAGTATAGTATAGTATAGGTCAATGGTTACCACTATGAACAGCAATTATAGATGATAACAAACCGTCAGTAAATGCTTTCACGGTGGGGCGAATTGTATCAATTTACTAAAAACAGATGGGACTTGTGGAAGTAAATTTTAGGAGAGATGTATTATATAGGAGAGATGTCTTTTTTGGTCATGATTCCAGACCTTCTGATTAAACCAATATAGTTTACGTGAAAACATAAGGGTGAAATATGTATAAGATATCTAAAAAGAGTACCAAACAGCGTACCATAATGTGATATTGTAAAGCGATATCATAAAGTGGTTTATAAAAACATGAGATGGGCCAGAGAATATCAATGTAGCGATCGGATTATGATCCCGTTACATGGAATTTAACCAGATTCATATTGTACTGGTAGTAGGATCTCTCCATTTTATGTATGTTTATTTTAACGACTCCAAACAGACGGTTCTTTGAAACGGCATATATTATTAAATATGATTGGGTATTATTGAGTAGTATTATTCCCCGTTATTTCCACCATTATTTCATAGTGGCTAATGAAATACTTTAATGGTTAAAACTAATACAAAAGTTTCATAATGCGAATTTTAATCCAATATTACTATTTGAACTCTACGTCGAAACAGATACACAAAACCACATACAATCGATAAATATGTCAAACAAGGAAGCAATTGAGTTAAACAATAAAACGTTTAATGCAATGATAAATGATTATGATGCTAAAATTAAAAGATCTGGTTTAGCCGGAATTATTCCAAATTTTATATTATCACAAAATATTCCTTTAAATGGTAAATTACTTGACTTTGCTTGTGGTACAGGTATTATGCTTGAAAACCTAGTAACAAATTTTGAACAAGTCGTTGGTGTTGATATTAATGAAAATTTTTTAAAAATTTTTGAAAAAAGGTATCCAAATAGTAAAACTTTTAAGCTTGATATTTTAGAAGATCCTATAGAAAATCTAGGTAAATTTGATATTATAGTATGTACATTAGCGTATCATCATTTTGAGGATTATGTTCAAATTACTGGAAAGTTATCTTCGTTATTAAATCTGGGGGGACATTTAATAATTGTTGATATTTATAATCCTGAAATTGAAAATGAGTCGGTTACTAGAGTTGAAGAATCAGTTAGGCATATGGGAGGATTGAAAAAGAAATCGTTAATTGATAGTTTATCTAAAGCAGGTTTAAAGCCTGATGTTAAATTTTTGAAAAATCAACAAATTTGGCAACATGATAAATTTATTAGAGGACATGGAACAAAAGTTAATATTGATAAATTAAATAATAATGAATTAGTAAAAATTGAAGAAAATGGTCTAACTTTATACAAGGTTGATTTTGATTTAGTTATGGCCATAGGAAAGAAATAATGTGCTGCTTTTTTTCACTTTACATTCATTTCATCTGTCACAAGAGATTATCTGACTTTTTTTAATTTACATATATATTCTATGATTTTAAATGTACGTGTATTTTACACTTTTAAAATAGATACTATTAGGCATTTGATTTTCAATCTTCAATTAGTTTTCTGGGGGTTATTTGCGTAATTTAATACAGTAATATTATATAAAAGATCGCTAATCATTCATAATACTTTCCTATACAATCTTTTAAAAAGATGTACAGCTCCTTAAACGAATGGTTTTCATCTGTTTTTCTCCTGTAATGAGTACATCTTAAAACTTAGGTTTTTTTTATTTTTCAATACTAATATGTACCCTGTAAATATACACTCGATTGCTTATGTTATACGAGTTTTAGAAAAAAAAATCGTTCGAATACACATACGACAGTAGAATATGTAACAAAATAAAATTGAAATGTGATTGAATTGAAATGTGATTGAATTGAAATGTAATAGGATGTTATGTTATTAAGTCATAACTCTGAATTAATTTTTTTAAGATTTTACAATTTTAAGGAACATCATTAAAAAAATGTGAAGGAAAATCCAGTTAGACTTAACTTTACATTTGGCAAATGCTGAATGCATTTCATTATTTCACTTTTAATACTATATTTATCTCTAAGTATTTACCAGTCATTGATAATACGAATTTTAATGAAGTTCCATTGATTAAATACCTAATTTAATTGATCTATCAAAAATTTGAATACCTCATAAGTTTTGTTGGAGTGTTTTATGTGTACTGATGAGTTTCTGGATGATTTATATATGCCAATGTATCCTATTTATCTCCTTTCCAATGATCTAATTGTTTGTTAGATGCTATTGGTTAGATACATCAATTAAATTCAGTAATTCTTATTGATTCTGATGCACCAAATAGTGATGCAAAATCTTGTACCGGTACACTAGTAGTTAAGCATAGCTTATTCAAGTGTATTTGTTAGAATTATATACTAAGAAACTGTTCAATTAAGTTAAAATTTCAGTTCCTTAGTAGTTACTCCTATTTTGATGCAACTTCAAATACTAATGATCCTTAAATGGACAGCTGTGTAGATTCTTCTATATTTTTAATCAATAATTTCTTCCTTGATTAGGGAATAGACGAAGTATTTTCTAGAGAGATTATACAATATACAT